>OY855903.1:43387450-43972450 GCA_963693305.1 Meandrina meandrites
TGCACCAGCACCAGTTAAAAAAAGACCTATGTGCTGATGATAAAGCACAGCTGTTATATAAGAAATGGTCCACCTGTCCCTCTTTGTCACCAGAAGGCGAACAAATTAAGCTGCTGAAAGACCTTCCAACATTGGTGCTCGAAAACGTAAAACAGGATGTGAGCAACCTCCATTTGGAAAAACTAAAAATGGACCTCCCCAAGGATGCCTTACATTTTAACAGGCAGACCCAAAAATGGTGGGAGGGTAATATTCAAAATAGAGGACAGCTGCTCAACATCACTTACCGAGGGTGGATCTTACTGATGCTGAAATCCTCCACAGATCTTCAAACACCAAAAAAACCCTCTTAGAGGACCAGGTTAAGGCTACAGAACTGTTAACCAAACTTGTTGAAAAAGAAGAAAGAGTTGCTGAGGTAAGATAAAAAAAAATTTGGAAAAGGGGCTCAATGCAGTTAACACCAATATAGAGAAATGTGGCAACAAAAGCAGATGAAGAGCGGCTTCAACCTTTGGAAAACAAAGTTGAAGAATTGCAAAATAGGTCCAGACGCAACAACCCATTACTGTATAATATCTTGGAAAAAGTGGAGTGTCAAAACTGTGTAGAACTCATCCAAAATTTCATCGCTAACCACATGGGCTTTGAGTCTCTTTGTGGTCATGTTGAGATTGAACGAGCCCACTGTACACCTACTAATCTGGCATCGAGATACGACAAGAGGCAACTAAGACCTATTCACATGGCGCTCCTACATAACACCGACAAAATGAAAATCCTTTCTAACGCTGCCTCGTGGCTGAAGGATAGCCCTTACAATGGTAACGTTATTGGAATTGGTGCCGACTTTGCAAAGAAAACTCAAGAGCAATGAAAGGCACTTCTGCCATTCAAGAAACACCTAAAAAAGAAATTAGGGGATGACAGAAAAGTTTTCATCGCTTACCCTCAACCCTGAAATGTATTCATGAAGATGGCAAGTTAAAAACTCTCAATGATAATGATTTCAACAAGCTCAAAGGCGAGATGAAAAAATGTGTTGCAAGGTGGAAGAGACTTTAAATTTAGTTTCACAGTGTAATGTACTTCAACTAGAATCATAAAGGAGGTGTTATATCTTTTTTCATCCGCTTAAATTAGTCCCACAGAAGAGATGTGAAAGTCCATCTTGCGCTGTGACATGTGACCTGCCCTGGAAACTCTTTGAAGGATGCTAGCACTAATTTTGCCTGGAGAAAACAACACATGTCTTATTTGCAAAGAAGTCTAGAACAAAAGTATACAATCCTTGGCAGCAACTATAAATGAAGCATTTGTCACCCCCAGCAAACAACAGGTGCTGCAGGACCTCAAGATGATGTCAACAGTGGCAAGCAAGTAGAAAGCACTCCTGATGGTGGCCAGATCAAGTCATTCAGGGATAAACAAGACAAATCCTAAGTTGTTCTGGTGAGAATAGAAGGAAACATCACTACAACTCAATGCACATCAGGTATGAGGCCCTGCCACTGCTCCACATGTAAACATATAACACTTCAACTCTACTCAACCTGTAGGGGACGAAATGGGGATAAAGTGGTAAACAGTTGAAAATGTCTGAGCCAAATTTGTTGTAGATGTGGATGTAGGGTCACTTGTTCTTGTTCGTGGTGTTTACAAAACAGCCCTTCGCACCATGTAAACACTACCCCAATTTCCTCAAGCTCTGTTGGTCCAAGGGTTGTTATGGAGAATCACAGGGCAGATGTGACTGAGTTCTTGTCTGTTTGCCAGTCAAATGTTGTGTGCCAGTCTGGGAGTAATGCGTGCACTATCATTGCTGTTTTTTTGGCTGTCCAAACATAATGCGAGGACCCTTTTGGAACTAATTAGGGAAATTGGGCTAAGCTACACTCCGTCCGTCAATGCTATAATCCTCACGTACAGCAATGGATTGAGAACGCTGCAGCTTACGATCTGTCCTGCCATGTGCACCAGCACCAGTTTAAAATAGACCTATGTGCTGATGTCAAAGCAAAACTCTCATATAAGAAATGGTACACCTGTCCCTCTTTGTCACCAGAAGGCAAAAAAAATTTAAGCTGCTGAAAGACCTACCAACATTGGTGCTCGAAAACATAAAACATGATGTGAGAAACCTCCATTTGGAAAAACTCAAAATGGACCTCCCCAAGTATGCCTTACATTTTAACAGGCAGACCCAAAAATGGTGGGAGGGTAATATTGAAAATAGAGGACAGGTGCTCAACATCACTTGCCCTGGGTTGATCTTACCGATGCTGAAATCCTCCAAAGATCTTCAAACACCAAAAAAAACCTCTCAGAGGACCAGGTTAAAGCTACAGAACTGTTAACCAAACTTGTTGAAAAAGAAGAAAGAGTTGCTGAGGTAAGATAAAAATGATAAAGATAACACAAATGCTGCTATGGCATGTTTAAAGAGATAATGAATCAAGGGAATGTTGTACATCAATGGATTGGAAGCAGCAACAAAATTACAGTGCCCCAGAATTTGCTCATTTTGGAGGTATTGATGTATCGACCAAAAGATTAGAAGACAGCATATTGCTGATTGAACAAATTTGGTGAGATCAATGTAGTCCTGTTGTCATTCTTCTATTCAATGATTTGTTCAGGGTAATAAAAGTTTAAAATGGATGCTTGCAATTAGTGGTACTGTAATACTTTCTGGAGAATATTCCTTGATGGCTTGGAGTATCATTTGGTCAAATCACCTACCCTTGCTAAAAAAAATTGGTGGTGGTCTATTTATCTATTTAATGAGGGTAGCACTCAATAGCTTAAACTAGGTACAGTTCTTCTATTTGATGTCGATTTGTTGTGATAAAGTAACATTGTACCCTTTTATATCAACTGGCAATGAACCAGAGAAGAGGAGAAAAGGAAAAGTGGGAGGACGTCAAAGCAAGGGTGGGGATTAAACGGTCAGGTCAAGGAATGAAGGAAACACATGAGGCAGTACCAGACGACATTTAAGAACGGCGTATGTCCAGTACCACTTCAGGCAGACTTAAAAGTGACCGCAATTCTTCAAAACTAATGGCAAGATAACCACGAGTCGAGATTGGGCCTGGCAGCATGGCGTGCAGACGTGATCTCTAGCACTCCATAGAAACGGGCTCTCATGTCAATTTCCATGACGAGTAATAGTTAAACTCAAGCTCTGATTCCTTATTTCTAACTCAGGAAACTACATAGTTAATTTGTAATTTGCATGGGAAGCAATAGTAAGAAAAGAAAAAAGAGAGGATCCAATTCTTCGGTTCACAACGACTCCGACATTGCTGACATGACGAATGAAGAAATGGACGGTAAAAGCTCCATCAACGCCTTGACAAATGTTCACTTCATGTTCACTTCGTTATTTGATTACCGAGTTTGCTTAATCGAGCCGTCAAAATGTTCCATCGGTTAATAAAATTGCTATCCTTGTCAAGCCTACGGGCGGATCACTATCAGGCCTGTGTGATCAAAACAACAGCAGAGATCCTAGGCTTGCCCACAGTCGAGCAATTATGCCAGTATCAATGTTGCATAACAAATCGTTGGCGGCCAACACACTGGAACCACAGGATTACGCCGATACTATGCAAAGCATGGTCGAAGAAATTCTGTTTATGTTATCCCATTGGCAACGGCTTTTTCAGACGAAGGCAATCAGTGTTATTGAAAGCATGAAGGACACCGAACCAGCCAAGGAAGCCATTCGCTACCTAACAGTAAGCTATAACAACCCTCCTACCGAAAAAATGTTCATTTCCATTAGGGACTATCTTGTCGCCAGGCTTGAGGTAGAAAACTGCCAAAGACTGGGTCCGATGGAAACTGCCACGCTGACAGAGTTCCAAAGAGCCGAGAAGGTGAACAAAAAGTTTGCTATGAAAGTGGCTCGCCATAAGACATCAAAGGGGCCAGCCTAGGTGGACTACGTAAGACCACACTTTGCAAAACCAGAAGTGGAGGCATTGTTTGTGACTCGTGATGGTGAGGCCTTTCCAAATGGCTCCATTGGAAAGCGTGTGACTTGTTGGTAGAAGAAAGCAACAGGACTTGACATTACCAGCACACAGCACGCAATACCGCGGAGGATCATTATCAAATTCTCAAGAAAACCCAGCAGGCTGTTAAGATTCACACGGCACTAGCTAATAAGCTGCGCCAGTCTGATTCACTGCCAACAGTTTTTCCAAAAAAGGAAGACGAATCGGTTGAAGAAAACAGCATTCCAGAAGCGATTCTAGAGTCACCTTCTATGACCGGGCTTGACGAGGTCCAGCTTGATCAAATTGATCTGTTATTTGCAGAACACATCAATACAAATGCAGCGCTGCTGATGACTGACATCAGAAGTATCATCTCCGAGAGTGCAGACCTCATCCTTCACGTTCAAAAAAAAGAGATGGTCACAAGAGTTTATGATCGTATTAAGTATCTCCAAAAAAAGAACTTCCAGCATGGCTTGGAGCATGTTGAAGATGGCCAAAGTGAAAGTACTGGTCTCTGGTTTACGTCTGTGTCATCCGTGGTTAGCGGTCCCAACAGACAAATTGGCTGGAACAAAGATGATGTGGATGCCATCCAGAAAGCCTTTAATCAATTTGACAAGTGCCCTCTGAAGAGTAAGATCCTTGAAATCTTCCAAAGCAACGAACACCTCAGAGAAGTTCAGGAATGTAACACTTTCAAAAGGGGTTACGAAAAAGTAAAAACAACTTTCAAACAGCGAACCAAGTTAAAACGTGTTGGTGCGCCGCTTGTGGCTACTGTTGTTCCTTGAAAACTTTAAAAAATCTAAAAAAAAGAAAGAAATTAAAAACATGAAAAACAAACAAAGGGATTAGGGGTGGGGACAAGGAACCACAAACAAAGGGATTAGGGGTGGGGACTAGGAAACCGCATCCAATAATAATAATAATTTAATAATTTATTAATTTATAGTGCGCCTTTTAGCATGGAAATGATCAAAGGCGCATTACATATACAATATTAAAACATAAAAATATTTAAAAAAAAAGCATTACATATACAATATTAAAACCTTAAAATATTAAAATATACTGAATATATACATATTAAAAACGAGATCTAAAGGCTAAAAGCTAATTTAAAAAGATATGTTTTAAGACGAGATTTAAAAATAAGAATAGAACTAATATTCCGCAGGCAAGCTGGAAGCGCATTCCAAAGTGTAGGCGCAGCTACACTAAAACACCTGTCACCAACGACTTCTTCATTTTCCCTGCTGGGTGCAAAAGAAGCGTGCCTGAAGTTATAGAGCGCAGTGAATAGCGTGCGGGCTTTCTTACATTAATTAAATCACTAATATAAGCTGGCGCCATGCCATTGAGAGCCTTAAAAGTTAAAAGTAAAATTTTAAAATGAATTCTATATCTAACTGGCAGCCAGTGTAATTCTTGTAAAACAGGCGTAATATGATCATATTTGCGACTCAAAGTTAGCAGCCGAGCCGCAGCGTTCTGCACTCTCTGCAATTTAGCAATTTCACAGTCTGGTAGTCCATAGAGAAGTCCATTACAATAATCAATTCTACTGGTAACGAACGCGTGCAAAACCGTTTCTAATTTATCTCTTGATAGAAATTTGCTAATTCGCTTAATATTGTGTAACCAGAAAAAAGCTGCACTACAAGACTTTGAGATATGAGTCGACATAGAAAAATTGCAGTCAAACCAGGAGCCTAGATTGCGCACTTCAGACACAGGCTTGATATCACAAGAACCGACGAAATCCTGGCAACAGCGAGTGGGGATGGTCACCCCATGATACCCACAACATCATTGAATGGAGATTTCGAACAACTATGTGATTTGTCGGGGATGAAACACGAGCTAGGGGAGTGCCCCACGAATTACCAAGTTGTTCTCAGGTTAGTCTTATTCCAAACAGCATCATGAAACAGCATCCTGGCGAGAAGGAGTCAGGTTGGTTACTCAATGACACCCTCTGCAAGGCTTTTGGTACTGTTTTACAGTATTAAGCCGCAGACTAATACCCTCACAAATTAAGTGAGGGGGGGACCAGGAAACCAAGGCGCACACAACCCCTTTAGACCAAAGACATGTCTCATGGGGAGAGGCCAGACTAAAGGGACTACATAAACACTCTGTTGATGAATATTAAAAAAATTGTAACTTATTTGCCCTGACAGCTTAAGACTTAATATTTGGCAATTTGATTGACAGCTGTCAAAATATGATATTTTTCCAAAAATGCTGACTCAGCTAAAAAATCATGCATTTTTAGAATTGTATCGAAAAGAACATATAACACATAATAACAGATTAATTAGAAGGTTTTCAATGAGGCCACCACTTTTGTTGATTTGCCTATGCTGTCATGTTTCTGGAGCTAAAAACTCGTTTATAACCTTGAGGTAACCAGATTTTAAATAGTGCAGACAATGTGCATGCCAAGTTTTACACATTACACTAGTTAATTAAAAAAAAACCAATGTATTTAAATCCAAAAATAAAAATGTGTTGATTTGCCTACTTGAGTTGATTTTCCTAACCCTCGGGTGAAGGCACCACTAGGAACAAAAAAATTATAAAAAAAAAACTTTGTGGTTTTGTATTGATCTTTTTTAATAGATCGCTTATTTGGTGTTTTTTCTTTAAGAATCTAGGTAACCAATTAATTTCAAAACGGTTTCCCTAGTATGTTAGGCCGGTAAAAGATGAGTAATTTGAAGTGTGAAGCCTTGAAACCTTCAGAAAGTGAAATTAACTTTTTAGCTTTAAACTAACTTTGAACAAAATGAACGCTTTTAATATGAGAAAGTTGGTCATTGTTGATCTGCCTACTCAACCAAAAACCGGGTTTATGATGTTCAATCATTTTTAATTCCAAGACGTTTTAATCGTTTTTGGCCAAATTTGGACAGATGGTAGATTATATATTCTTCTATAGGCACAATTTTTTTAATTTCCAACCCTTTTTTTTTGTCAAAGTTATACCAGTTACCCTCATCTCTCCACTCCAAAAAATGAAGGTGGCGTCGGAAAGAGCTTGAAATGTAGTCTCAAGCATACAGGTTTACTCAGAAATTTTGAAGGGTCACGGGTAAAAGGTCTAATACCCATGTACGTACAGAACAAGATGCGGTGGTCCAGGGTACACAAAGAACGGGAATTTTCGAATTTATCTGGCAAATTAGAGTTTTGTTGTTTCGCCTATGCAAAAAATTTGTTTTTGCCAAAAAAGCGTGGAAAGGGGGAACAACTCAGAAATACACTAAAAACCCTCAAGAGCAATAAAATATCTACCAGATAATCGATTTTCGCTATTTTTCATGCATTTCAGAATTTTTGGTAAATTCTTGAAAATACCAGGGTGACACATAGGCACTTTTGTTGTTGAGGATGATGGTTAGGGTTAGGGGTTAGGGTTAGGGCATAGGGTTATCCTAGGAAAAATAAAGAAATCTCTTCTCTTGAATTGCATGGCATGAGTCTGTATCTAAATAAATCAAGGATTAGTGTGTAGAAAGTGAACGTTTTGCAATCCATGAAAAAATAAAGCACTATTATATATAAAAAAAACTTTCTTATGCACTGTTACTGTTTTATGGAAAAGTGAAAAAAAGCAAGATGTGACAGATGCTACTGTGATGCTGCAAAAGGCTTTGAAATTTCTTAATGCTATCAGCAAAGCGCATGCCATTTATGCTTTGTCTGCGCAGCGAATTACAAAATTATTACGGTAGAAAACGTATTCAAAATTTCTCAGCGGTAAATTTCGCTAAGGGAAATGATTATTTTTTGTTAATAACACTGCCGTTAGCAAAGCAAATTAAGTTCGTTTCACTAAAAAAAATACTTCCATTTTCGAACTACCAATTAATGACCAACTTTTTTCCGCGTTTTTCACGCATAAAGCATTCAAGTTTGCCTAGACAAACGTATGGCACGTTTTTACGGACAAAATATCAAAAGCTCATTACATCAATGTCAAATGTTCATAAATCCATGTTACGTTGCTTACATCGATGTTATGTGCAATAAAAGATATTCAATGCAATGTGATATGACTAAGCCATGTCTTTTAAAACTAAAAGATGTGCGATAAAACTAAAAGATGAGGAAGTGGAAGTGATTACAACTAAAACATAAGGAAGTGGAAGTGACACAATATCAACATATCATTATATGAAAGTCAAATGTACATACATCCATGTTATGTGCAATGAAAGATGTTCGATGCGACGTGATTCAAGTAAATGTTGTCCGATAAAACTAGAAGATGTTTGATAAAACTAAAGCGGAAGTGAATACAACTAAAAGATGAGGAAGTGGAAATGATTTAGCTTTATAACTGAAAATAACATCTGTTTATGCAGCAGTTTTCCCACGCTTTTCTGGTTTGGCTTCATCTTTCTCTATGTGAACATGGCGGATCGTCCTCCAGATCGCAGATCTGTTCAAGACTTTGTGCGAAACATAATAAATGCTGTAACTAACCTACAGACACAAACGAGCCAAGTAGAAGAAAGCAGAAAGCGAGAAGAAAGCAGCAGTGCAGCATTTACTGCTCTCAGTGATGAACTAAACGCAAGATTTCAAATTCCAAGAGGAGCAAGTCAAGGCCGAAGAATCGCAACCGTAACCAATTCTACCATTGTGCCAGCTGCCACTTTCAACCCCCGGCAGAACTACTTTAAGAGCAGTAAGTCACCAGTTGAAAACGATGGTGCCAGAATTGGATTGCTCCATGCTCTCATCTCCTGACAAGAATGAAGTCTTTCTTGGGGAAGGGACATACGGAGTAACTCACTTTATGAACTTCAATGGCAATTTTCCAAGTCCCTGTAAAGGAATTTAAAATGAACAACTTTTACGAAGTCAAGAAGGAGGCCGGAATTATTTCGGAGCTGTTGCAGAATAAACAAACTTGATTGACATTTGATTGACATTGTAATCACATGATAGTTATCTAAATATATGAATCAGTATTGTAAGATTACGGACAGAATAGAAAAGGTTGTTGAAGTGTAAAGATTGTACGAGTGGAATGAAATAAAAATTGTTGGAAAGATACAGTCCGCCGGGATAATTTTCCGTATAGGAGCTTCAGTGGGACGACCATCTAAATTTGCCATATGTTTTGGGTGCCTGTGTGAGAAAGAAACCTTTCTTAATGGTAACTCAATTTTACAGGAAAGCTAAAAAGTTTTTTGCCTAAAATACGGCAATTGAATGTAGTATAATTCAATTTGATAATATCAGAAAAGTGTTTAAGCAAATTGTCGATGCCATTAACTGCCTTCATGAGGCCAGTTGGTTTCATAATTATATTAAAGAGAACAATGTGTGTTGATGCATAAAACACCCCAGGAGTGGAAGCCAGTCGTTATTGACTTTGGTAAATGCAGATCATGCTCTAACCCAAAGCCGTATGAACTAATGGAGATCCAGAAAAATTTTTACAAATCTTAACATGCGTGGATTGCCCCTGAACTTATCGGTGGTACACACGTCGTTTCTTTGGGGTTTTTGCTAGAAAAGATGTTGTGTAAGTTTGTCCGACATAATGATTATTTAGAGAGTGTTAGCAACAGATGTCTTGCCCACAGGATATCTCTCAAAAAACTGATGGCAGAACGATAAATAAAGGCGTGAGGGCAAGACTCGCACATCAAGTTTTTGACTAAATTGAACATTGTCAAAAACAACTCCAAAGTTCGCATGCAAGTTTGTTTACGTGTGGTATTTGTCTGTCTCTGTGCAATGTTGGTTCATAAGGTTAAGGAGGGGGGCATAAAGGTTTGCGGTATTGCGGTTTTGCCTTATTCTTGGTGCGGTTTTGCAGCAATTTTTATTTTAACCTGTGGTATTTTAACCTGGTACTAGATGGCGCGGTTTGCGGTTTATGGGAATTATTGGCTACGGTTATCGGTAAAAAAAAGTATCTGTGGTGTTAAAATTTCAATGTCTTAATGGTCTTAATGGTGTCCTTTTGTACCCTACTTATTTATTTATTTTTTCAATGCATCAGCTTGCACAGTCAGGGGTTATTATTGCGCAAACAAGTATGTGGGTTGTAATTATGTCAATTATTCTTGTTGGACAGGCGCTAGGCGGGATTGACAGGCTTTTTCCAGTTAATAATAAGTATGATTAACCATTTTATCCAATGATATGTTGACTTGTAATTTTCGTGTCTGGTAATCTTGGGCTCTAGTGTCTTGTCGACCTTGTCTAGGTGACCCACATGGACGAGGATGTCGGCAATGTCGAACAAGGCAGACAAAGTGACAATCAACTGTCCGACCTGCGTAAACAAATAAATGATGTATGTATGTATTTATGTATGTATGTATGTAGTTTTTTTTCTACAAGGAAGGGAAAGGAGGCGAAAAGTTTCGGCGAAAAAGAACAAATTTCGCTGTAAGGTGAGCAAGAATGAGAAGCGCCTTCTCAAATTAAGAGAAACAATTTGGTAAGTACAGTACTCTTTACATAAATTCAACTATAGTAGATGGTCGTAAATCGACAAACTCCATCAAGATCTGTACTAAGGTACACAAGTGCACACATTTTCTCAAAGTAGCTGGCTGCCTATACAAAGCATTTTCGATGCATTACAAAGGTGCACACTATAGTGTAAAGTCCGCATAAAAAGCTATTCACCTTGTTGGACAATGCATGCCATGACCGACAAGGGTCTATAGCGACTAAATGCTAACTTGAGGAACTTTGACTACGAGGAAATAAACCTGTTGAGCTGCCTGATACTTGATGTTGAAGATTGCAACTGATGTAACTTTATTTCAACACAGTAAAATCATCAGGACTTAACTGAACATGTCATTAAGCTTAACGATGAAAGAGGTGGTAAAACGTGTCACTAGTTGGGTTCCTGTCATGAAGCCTCTACCAATCGTGAACACGTTTCCACCTGACTGCGATGCGCTCAGGGACTGGGCGTCCTATGGTGCAGCTGTACGTCAACGAACTGTACGCCAAGAGACCACCATGGCGCAACTTGGTACACTTCCTGATTACATGTACCAAAGGCAATGTGAGATCTCAGAGAACCCTGCATCAATAGCTTTTGAAGAAGAAATCAATATGGGAGAAGCTGCCACAGAAAATGAGTTACAGTTAGACAAAGACGAGGCAGACAAGTTTGACATATTCTATAATACAACAGCATTGTCATAATAATTTGCAATGATCTATGTTTTCTGTGTGTTTTAGAATATTTGTAATTGAATGATGGACCTCGAAAGTTGCTGGGGTCAACTTTAAAACTTTTAACTGCGGTTTCGGTATTTCGGTCAAAATCGATGCGGTGTTCTGGATTTTGCAAGCTTTTCTGTGCGGTTTTGCGGTTATCGGACCCCCTTTACACCCCCCTCCTTAAGTGGTTTGGATTTTACCTTCATGATAGGTCCATTTCTTTCTTTTGAGTGTTGGTGCTTGCCAGTTTGTAAGTTTTCCCTCATTTCCAATTGAGTCGCTAATTGGTCCTTTAGCTTCAACCCTCCAAACTTCTGGGGCTTCATTGTAAATGAAGAGTGTTATTTATGAATCCTTGTGCTTTTGTTTTTGTTTAAATGGATCCAAAACTTCCTAAAACCCTTGTTTTGTATTTAGTGTACATGTGTGAATTGGTAATGAGTATGGGGGTTGAAAGAGAGGGGTCTAGGGCATAATAAGTGATATGTAAAACAAATATTTCCAAATTTGCAACAATATGACAGTTGACTTCACATCCAGAGGTTGTGAGTTCAAATCTCAGTGAGTACAACTGTAAAACGAGAAAAATGTAAAAAACTGATTGATAAAATTGAACCAGTTAAGAGACAATTCTACAACATATACATGCAGGTACATGCATTTACTGTATGATGATGATTACTTATCAAAACTTACCTGCATGTTTTCCTGTCATGCTTGGTATCAAAATAAAGGTCTTGCTTTCGTCTTTCCCACTGTTTTTGATCAAAGCCTTCAAATAATATCCCATGAGCACAAGGGAGCTTAGAAACGACCCATACGAGGGGCCTGTTGAGAAGTTCCCAGGATTCCCAAACGGCCAAAGACACCATTTTTGGCTTCAACTGCGTGACCAGAAACTCAAAAAAGCTGACCCGGCATGGTTACATAGAAGGAAAAGGATAGATTTCAAGAATCACCAGGAGGAAATGACCAAAATTGTGGATTCACTGCAATAAATTCAAAAAGCTAATAATAATGAAAGGGAGTCCAGGACACCATTGGAAGTAGATATGATATTTCACTCCAGTACCTTGACAGTAAATGAGATGGAGACACTGTCAAGGCAACCCTAAGTCAGATAACAAGTGTAAAATTCATGGACAAATTAGCAAATGTTCAAGACAAAAGAACTTTTCAACACTCCAAAGGTCTTGTTGCCTGTACCACAGAATTGTTTAAGGAGTTGAAGAGTGAGATACAGGTGACAGACCCCTCAATGAGTGAAGACAGGGACTTCAAGGGTAGTTCAAGCCATAAAACTTGAAAACTTGTGCCAAATGTTCAAGGGGAGAGGAAGGAAACTGAAGTGTAAAGAATTTCAGGATCTCACAGGAATATTAGTTTTCTATGTACTAAGAAATAGCCTGTTCCTTGGCAATCTGGTTAGTACTTCTTCGCGTTTCTCTTCAGAGAAGTCAAGTATTCAGAGTATATGTTTCGGTGAGGATTGTGCCACTATTGGCGTAATTGGCCCTGGCCTGAGTTTTAAAATTTCAAGTTTATGTTTTGTCTTCATTGCCTTTGTGACTCTTCGTCACCTTTCACACCTCTCGACAATTCGTGATTTTTGTTGTGCTCTTTACTTTGCATTATTTTCAAGCTGTTTTATTAAAATTCCATTACAAAGATCACACAATCTTGTCTCACTTTTGTCCGCCATTTTATTTGTCCAGGATGGATTTTCCATGAAGCTGCCGAAAATGTCAATCATTTTCAATTTCACCGTTTTGCACTGCCAATTTCACTTTCTTCACTGGTTTGGAATTGACGTGTTCTTAGCCAATCAGAATGAAGAAATTGTTGCTTGTATATTATTAACCTTCTAATTGATGAATTAGAGGTTTACAAGAAGATGCAGCTGGAGATGAGTAATTTTAGCAAAAATGCTCCTTTGAATGACATGATGGAAACCATGAGATTAGTCAGTGCAAGGATTTTAATATCATGGAGCAAGGACGAAATTGGAAAGTCAGGACGGAAAACAGGTAAGAAAAATTTTACCAAGTGTTAAAACAGGTTAAATAAGGGAAAATATGGGAGGGGTTACTTAATTTTAACCACATACCTGCTGTCAAAGTCCCTTTGTGATTCAGATGATGATACCTCCAAAAAGGAACTCCAGAAGCCAGCTTTTTATAGCTCTGATTTGCCAACACAATAACCAGCATTGCCTACTTATTGCTCCTATGTGAATGAAAGAAGAAAGGAGGTATTTACACCAAACTCTGTAAAATAAGAGTGCAAGCTCGCTAATTGACTCGTCAAATGAACAGAAAAAATTAAGACTTAAAAGATCAAGTAGCCAAGTTGAAAGCAGCAGACCAAACTGAAAAAGTGGCGAGAGCAAGAAACAGCTCTGCAAAAGGCAGGGGATGATATTTGTCAAGTAAGAGATGAAGCTGAAGAGCTGGCAGAGCTGTAAATGTGAAGAAGAAGAAGAAGAAGAAGAAGTAGAAGCAGCAGCAGCAGCAGCTAAGAGTACCCCTTGAGCCAGGAGAGGAAGAGGAACATGCCATAATTCACGTGCAATGCACAGTCCCTGGACAAGTTTAAAAAAAAATTGACAAAAATAGTACAGTGGAACCCTGCTCTGCGGACACATGCTCAATACGGACACACCAATATTACGGACAGTTTTGTTTGTCGTGGCGAAATATACATCACCAACCCCGCATTACGGACACTGTTTATCTTTGAACCGTCTATTTTCATTGTCATGCACAATTATAAGCTAATTGGAGAAAGTCAAGTCACTGATAGAAGCTATGACAAGTTGGAGGATGTGACTGAATATCTCACCAGTGATAGCCTAATGGAAACGGAGAATAACATTTCAAAGGTTTTGTCTTATATTCAGTCCTGGTTGAGGCGCAAACTAAAAGCATCAGTGCAAAGTCAAGTCACAGGCTTTTTCAAAATGAGTGTTTCGTCCAGTTTTTAAAACAAACAGTAAATCTGAATAAATTATTCAGATTGATAGACTATTGAGAAGGGCCTTTCGATTTGGGTATATTCTACATGAATCATCGATTCAACAGTTTGTCAAAGACAGAGATGTGAGGCTCTGGAAAAGTGTTGTGGGTACTTCCTCGCATCCCTTGCAGGATCTTCTCCCCCCACTTAAGAACCGGGCTCTACGCGGTAGGTCGCATCCTTACCAGATCCCACGTGTTAACACAGAAAGGTTTAAGAAGTGCTTTGTAAATAGATGTCTTTTTTTATTCTAAATAGCTAGCTAGTTCCATCTTAATTTATAATGACTTTGTAAGTTTTAACATTTGATTTAAAACTATGAATAAAGACTTTTTATTTATTTATTTATTTAAATTAAGTTTAATTTAGTCTGAGAGTACCGTGGAGAGTGTGAGTAAATTTTTTTTTTTTATGAGCGTAAGGTTTCCATAGTGTTGATATCTTACAGTTATAGAAGAAACTAAACAATGTTTAAATGCTGTTAAAATGTCTGCTTAATTCATTGTATAAAGTAAAGTCACGGACTTATTCAAGTGATTTCAAGAACAGTAATATAAAATTAATTTGTCTGAGAGTATGATAAATGACCATAACGTTTTCATAGTTTAAGTTTACAGTTACAGGACAATTAAAACAACGTTTTGTCACAGTAAAAATGTCTGCCTTAGCCTTTGTATCGTTAAAACATGTGTCCGTGACTTTTTATCTGAGAGGCCGCTTAATACGGACACCCCGATAATATGGACACTTTTCCCCTTGGTGTCCATATTAATGGGGTTCCACTGCACTATCTGTACTATGAATGAACATGGTGTACGACTGGGTGGGCTTCCTTAATTTAACAGCAAAGTACTTTCTGTCACAGAAGAAAAGCATTTTTTGTATTCCTTATTCATTCTGCAGGTTTGAATGAAAAATAATTTCAAGATGAAAAGCGGTTTGTACCTACTGTGAGAAAGCAAGAAAGCATTCTCTTAGCTACTAAGGGGTGCAGCTCCTTGCTGATTATCCACAGAAATTGAACATCAGTCCAAAATAGTTCTTCAGATGAGGTAGCGGTGGCAAAAATTCCAATCATCATTTGTTAAAAATTTTCAATCAATGGACTAGTTCAGAGCACATAGGAAACAAAAGACTTGTAAAAATAGTTGAACTCGTCGAGAGTGTATGGAGAGCACATGGCGTGGGCATTTCAAGCAAACTGAGAGCAACTTTCAACAGATTCATTAAATGTATATAATAATTTTTAAAAATTTATCATAGTTGGCTAGAGAGGAATGATAATGTCCAAATCTGACCTAGTACTGTTGTCTTAAAATATCTTACCTTTTTCATTAAGTCAGTTCAAGTTCTTCTTTCCAAAGTAGCTTGAAAACAACAAAGTCCAAACAAGTACTCACAACAAGCAGCATTCAGCTACATTCCCCTGACTTGCTTAGAAGACAAGATTCTTAGCTCTGCAAATCATTAGCTGTCTTTCTCGGCGAAGGCAAAATGCTATTGGATGGAAAACTAAACTGATGAGAGATACTGAATGAACAGCTGGCTCACATTTTCTGGTGCCAACAGAATGATCATGGCACAGGAATACCAGCATTTGACTGACTCAGGGTGCTTTTCATTCACAAAAAAATCCGGTTTGATTGTCAACTGCGAGGAAAGTAGGATAGGGGTGCAAAATTTTTAAGTTACAGTTGTTAAGTGTGTTGTGCCAATTCAGGCCAGTTCTTGTGGAACAAAAGCTTCTGTTGTATTGTTATACATGTACACATCACTGGAACCCATCTTATTATAAGGAGATGTGACTTCACATATCTCTATTTTTTAGTGAGAGAAATACGCACCACACCCTTTAAAGAGCTATGATTGCATTGCTTACTTGGGAAAGCACCTATTTGAACAACTGCAACTAAAGATTAGAGTAAAAGGTTCTTCAATATTACCTTTTCTTTATTTTTACATATCTTCCATACTTTAAGCAAGTTATAAATGGCAATGTTTAAAACATGTTGTAAAACCTTGATGTGTTTGGCCAATCTCTTATTAGCAGATGAGCCTCAAGAGTGCTGGAAGGAGGCATGAAACATTTCACAAAGTACTCTCAAAAACATGAGCCCGCTCGGTTGTCATCTAGTGGGTGGCAACCATTGCTAGCAGTCCGTTAGATCTAGGGGCTGGAATGTTGGCCATCAGTGGGGCGGGAACCATTGGTAGCATTCCATTTGATGCAGAAGCTGGGATGTTGGCAACTAGTGGGGCAGGGACCATTGGCAGTGGTTCATTAGATGTAGGAGCTGGGATGTTGGCCACTTGTGGGGCAGGGGCCATTGGCAGCGGTTCGTTTAATCTAGGAGATGGGGGAGGACCCCTTGAGGGAATTAACCATAGAAAAACTGAAAATGGCAAGATTGGAGAAGCACTTTTCCATTCTTTAAGGACGAAAGTTTTTCCCGAAGGAACAACTTGAAGGGCAAAGCTTACATGGGGGGAATTTCGAGTCAGAAAACAGCATTCCACTCCCAAATTAGCCATGAATCTTGATCCTTGTATGTTTAAAAGTATAAGAGGAAGAAATTTAAGGTCTAGCAGTCAACATGCAGGTGAAATTCTAACAGCTTAGTGGATAGATTTTCACAGCATGAAAACATAACTTTAATGTGGCGTAAAGCTGAAGTAAAGCAGGCGTAAATTTGTAATTTAATCAGCTTTACGCGACCTTTACATTTTTTAAAGCTGACCTTTAAACCAGCTTTACACTCAGGTTTAAAGCTTGCTTAAAGAGACTGAAGCATTTAAGCCAATTTATGCCAGGTTTACGCACGGTAGCGTAAATCTCAGGTTTAACCACCTTTAAGAACCTTTAATTGATGGCGTAAAGTTGGATGACCAGCTTTAAGGAGATTTAAGCAACCTTTAATTTCCGTACATCTCCATTTTCGTGCTGTGTTTGTTGGCAACTTCTCTGACCTCGAATAATTATTCCCTTGCCAGCATAGACTGTTCACAGTCCCTTATTTTTCCGTAAAGTCGCAGAGATTGATTGTTGAGTTCAAGAGGTCGCCATCTTGGTTTCTTTATGCAAGCAAAACCTGGAAAGAGTACAAAATTCCTGTGGGTAGGGGCACTGGTGGTTAATAGTGTGGAGGTGGAAGAGCGGAAAAAATAGGGGGACTGTCACGTCTTCCCTCCGTCTCGTGTTCACAGCTGCCATTGCTCCAACGACAGCAAAACCTGATTTGTTGAATTGACAAAAAAATCATTAGACCGAAGGGGAGCATTTACAACCTGAGCGACGGAAGGTGACATTCATCACTTCGTGGTTCAGTCCAAAATGGCTTTCATTAAAGAGGAATTTTCTGGGGAATGTTTTGATTTTGATCGTCTTTTTTAAGATCGTCTTGAAGGAATAGCAGAAAGAAGCTGTTGCTAATTTAATGGAGGAAAAAGATGTTTTGGCGTTTCTTCTGACTGGGTTTGGAAAGAGTTGAATTTATCAAAGTCTTGTTTTAGTGAAGGAAATGGAGGAAAGCTCTGCTGGTTGTTTTTCAGCCAGACCTTCCTATCTGGTAATTCTGCTGCTACGCAGTGTTATCGAGGAGCACATTTACTCATACCAGTTCAATCTTAAAATGAAAGGCTTCTCGTTTTCCAAAGATGTCTTTGAGGGCATGAAAAACGCTAAATTCCAGGTCATATACGCATTGGCGTAGCAAGCTTTGTTGAGCCAGTTCCTCCACGTTCTTCAAACAATTCTTTGGCACTGAGTAAGTCCATTTCGCTGAATGTGGTCAACAAGAGTCATGCAGTGGAAATGTGGTAAGCATTCGCAAAAGCATTTGTGTTATGGTGCGACTACCAAATAGATAATGTCCATTATTTGAGCTTATGTCTGAAGTTATATCTTCATCATTCTTTGCACTTCATGACCAAAGTCATTTCATTCCTTTACATTCATTTTGAGTTATTAAGAGCTGTCTGTTTGTTTTATAGGGGGAAGGGTTCCAAGAAAGGGAAAAAGGTTTCAGAGCCATTCCAGAAAGATTTTGGCACCTTGTCTTTGCTGCGTTCCTTTGGTACCCTGTCATTTCATTCCATGGTCAGATCATTCCAAAGAAAAGTTATTTCGTTCCACAAAAAAGTCACTTCGTTCCACAATATGGTTAGTTCGTTCCACGACATAGTCAGATCGTTCCACAAAGTGTTAAAGTTGAAAAAAACTAAACATAGTGAAATTCTACTTAAAAGTTACCTCATCTGATAACCCGCACATTCTATACGTGTAATTTTAATCGTCAAAATGGCGAGAGGAACAACTTTGCATCACTGCGCTCTCCCCAATCTCCCTGCACTCACTTTAAATATGGCTTCTTCCAGTGAAAAGTTAACGTGAAAGACTCTGTTAAAACATGTGTGCTTTGAAACAGAGAAAACAATAACTAAAACCAAATGTCTTTTCTTTATTTACAGAATGGATTCTTGAAGTAAATGAAAACTTCAAGTAAACGTGCAAGTTTTAATTAGCATTGAAGCAATACTGAAACAGAGAAAACAATAGAACAAAAAAAGTCTCGTCTTCATCAGAGTCAAAAACACTGAGTCAACGTAGAACGAGTAAACTAAAAACCTTGACAACTTCAAGTAAACCGGATGCTTTAATAAGCATTGAAGCAATACTGACACAGAGAAAAAAATAAAACAAAAAAAGTCTCGCCTTTATCAGAGTAAAAAAGGTTGAATAATAAACTAAAAACCTTGACAACTTCAAATAATACACTTAGCTTTGCACTTTTAAAGGCATCAGAATTATTTAGATACAGCACATCTAACGTGTCATGTCGCGCACGCAACACAATATTGTTGCCAACCTCGTTCCCAGGGTCCTCTCTATTTCTCTAGAGAAAGGACCCTGGTTGTGGCTGGTCACGTGTCTGCTAGATTTTAGCAGATTCCAAAGAAATGATTTAACGGACGGGTGGGAAAGGTAAAAATTGTTTGCACTTAGCTGAAGTACTGAGCCCGGTAGGGAGTGGAAATTGACACCACTTGGAGCGCGGGAAAACCTTTGTGTTTTCGGTGAGTCTTTGAACAAGAATGTCCACTTGGAATTTGCCAGCGACTCCAAAAAAGATTTCTAGAGTATCCGTTCCGGCAACTCCAAAAAAGATTTTTAAAACATCCACCCTTGCAGATTTTAGCTCATGCAGGCTGTTCAGAGCAGTTGGAGACAGAACATGGTCCAAAAACTTTTTGTCACCGGCTAATCAGCCACTGCTGGATACCACAGAAGTTATCTTTGGTCAAACTTTGGTACAAGATAATAATTTTCTACCACACAATCTTTGCAGGCCTTGTGAAAGGCATCTAAAAAATTTTGTAGCCTTTAAGATCCTCGTTAGCCAAGTAGTCCCAAAAAACAAACCTATTTGCCATACATAAAAAATGTAGGTTCTTACACAGGGGTTTCTACTGTAACAAAAAACTATTATTTATATATTATTTACCGGTAATAACGCCTACCCCTTTGGGGCCGAAGATTAATGGCATGGGGTCAGCTAAATTTTGAAGGCCAAATAGACAAAAAAATTACAAATTTCTAGTTTACAGGAAAGTGAGTGAATGTGGTGTATGAGCTCGGCACTAGGTGCCTCCTTGGCTATCTACCATCTCATGATCATATTGTTAAAGCTATTTTTAGGACCTTTTTTCTCCTCAGGGGACTGGGAGGCTATCAAACTGCATAAGAGGGTTATCAATGCGGTCAGCTTCCAAGTGAAATAATTTGTAAAAGAATGTAACAGATGACCTATGGAAAAAAATCATGATGGTGTACGTTCAGCTCTGAGAAGAGCAACAAAATTTTTTTCATGCTGTAACATAATTGACAAAAGGAGCTTAGTAAATGTTAGATATAAATAAAGATATTGATGTGCTTGTTATTGAACGGCTAGCTTTTGTATTTTTAACTGATGTACACTTATGACTTGGCACATAACTTGCAAAAATATTCAGTTTCAGACAAAAAAGTGTCTGAAAGAAAACCAGCAGAAATTTTTTAAAATAATTATAACAGACAATAAGCAGTGCTGGTAATCCGAAATAAACCCGATGTGATAAGGAAGGGTTTAAGGATGGCAGGAACAGTGAAGACAGTGAAGGCTGTCACTAATTAAGGAACTAGAACTCAAGGGGAGACAATCCTTGAAATACGTACTGTTTTAATGAATTTGTGTTTTCTCTATATCAGTATCTGTAAAACCAGTGAAACTACCATTTATACTTCTCACAAATCTAAAACATGTTTCAGTCGAATTCATTTTCCAGCGTTTTTTTCTTCCAAAATGATATGACTTACATAGTGAACAAAGCAAGGCTATCGATGTACGCAGATGATCATCAGCTCTACGTAGCGGGAAATTCAGTAGAATATGTTGAACAATCACTTAATGATGAGGGACAAACAATATCTAGATGGTACGGGGACAATTTCCTGAAGGGGAACTATGATAAGTACAATGCAATGTTGATAAACAGAGGAAACAACAGTGTCCAGTCCATAAATGTAAACATTGATGGATATACCATCACGTCTACCCCAGACCTCAAAGCATGATTGCTGCAGTTGCTAAGCAAGGGCCCATTTACATCAGAGCCACCAAAGAAACTTAGGTTGGCTGAAAGTTTTGGAGATATTGAAGATGAAGATAACAAAAAGGAAGCTAAACTTGAGGTCATGAAAATTACTCCTTTCCTTTTAAATATTTCACATTACATCAGCAGTGAATCAGTATAATATCAGGTTTATAGAGTTGAAGAAGGACTCATAAAAGCTGAAAAGGTTTTTGTAGTGCAATGTTTTAGCCTTATGGTAACAATGTTTTTCTTTAGCCTAAAATCAGCCCC
The DNA here is from genome assembly GCA_963693305.1 of Meandrina meandrites. Taxonomy (NCBI): domain Eukaryota; kingdom Metazoa; phylum Cnidaria; class Anthozoa; order Scleractinia; family Meandrinidae; genus Meandrina; species Meandrina meandrites. The sequence goes on from OY855903.1 coordinate 43,408,591, forward strand.
CAAGTTTCAATGAGTAGTTGTATCTTTTGCCAGTGATTAAAGGCACAATTAATGTAGGATACAGATGATGACCAGCTTCTAGTATCTTGCTTTGAACCTGACGATATGAACAATCTCTCAGGGCCTCATAATAATACCGGGTGTGATGCAGGTGCATGTGCTGTGCTGATAAGTTTGTGCAGAACTAGACAAAAAGTTTTCAAATGTTTCACAGGTTCTACTCTCTTAAATGCCATTTGAACCCTATTTATGGCCTGACCCTAAAATCAAAACTCTGTTTTAGACCTGCATTAACATTAGTTCCCAAGTTTAGACCAACGTTAAATTACTGTAAACATAATTTGTGAATGCCTGTCTAATGGGGATGGGCACTGCTGGAATTGATTGATGGATGACCATACATTAAAGAAGGTTGATATAAAGTTTAATTTATGGATGATCAAATTTATCGGACAATTTACATTGAGTCATTTCTTATTGGTCTGATGTATTGAAACAGAGTAAATTTAAGGGGGTGGGGGAGGTAGTGGGGGGTAACAGAAAAAAATAATTTGTAAAAACATTAAGTACTGAAATGAGAAAATCTTTTTGTTCCGTTATAATCATGCATAGAATTGATTTAAAGGGGCTGCATCTGAAAGGCATGAGGCAGACATGATTAATTAAATTATGGAAAGATCAGAGTTATCTCGGTCTAAAAGTTAAAACAAATGGACAGTTTTCAGAAACCTAGCACTTGAGTTTCAGTGGAAACACCTCAGAAAATTGGAGGAGATTGAAACAGCAACAAGATATCTACTTAACAGGTTCGGTTAGCAAAAAAAGATGATATGTACAAGATTGCCATATTGCTTAACTTCGCAGGCGAAGATGCCTCTTGAGAAACTTGTCTTATATAATTACATTTGCATCAATCAGTTGTTGTACACATATGGAAAGAAACATTCAAAGATTTAATGGACCCTACACAAAATTGTAATGTGAATTAGTTGTAGATATTATTCCATATCAAATGCCCTTGCTTTCTTTATTAGTATCTTGCACTTTTTAAAGCCATTCCTGCTCACATTTGTATCAAATTTAGTGTTACAGTGAATTTATTTAGTGTTAGATGTTAAAAAGCCTAACACTTAACTGTTTGATGATATAGAAAGAAAAAGTTTAGTGATAGAGAGGTACCTTGCATTGTAGGGCGATTTTAGCGAGTGCGTGTGTTGACAAGTTTATGCCTATGTTTTGAATTAAATCATCTTCTAAAGCAATTTCAATGCTCGCCCAGTGGATTGAAAATTGCACAGGTGATATATTTATTACAAATAAAACTTCATATAAAAGAAAATATTGGTGAGCAGTCAAGTAAGATGATGTACTACGAAGAATTAAAAAGTTTATCTGGTCTTATTTCTTTCTGTCTCCGGTTACCTCCAGCTTTTACTGCTCTATTTTACCGTAAAATGTCTGTTTTGGAAAAATGCCGGTAGTCTGTTGGTAACCTGTCAGTCGTCTGGTAGTGGCCTGTCAGCTGACAGACGACCAAAAGTGGGTTCAGGGGGGCTGTTCTTCACAATAACCGTTTCATCACTACCTTTTATCGTGTAACAGAAAATGCTATTGATCAAGAGGTTCTTATCTCTCAAACTGAGGGAGCCCTGGAGCAGCTCGTCCCAATCATCGGCCATAGGATGAAGTTACTGAATATGCTGGAGAAGCTCCAAAAAAGCACTGAAGCTGACGCCAACAATACACGTGTAGAGATCATTCAAGAACATGAGGAAAGCACTGAAAAACCCCCCAAATATAAACAAGGAAGGTGATCAGCAAACAAGGTATAGAGATCTTTGGCATTACTCTACACAATATACCTGATTTCTGTTATCATTATAGTCTGCTGGCTGCAGTGATGTGGTACTAAATATAATCTGCATTAAAAAATCTAAAAACAAACAGCTACAGCTGTACTTTATACGGTGGCACCTTGCCACCTTTAAAAAGTAGCTCACTCAAGTAGTTCACATGAACTGCTTGTCAAAGAGGTCCATAAGTTCAGGACTTAAGCATGTATAAATATGTGTTGATGTAAAGTAAATTCTGCTGTTGTGTAATATTGCAACTATGTTGTCTTTAACCAGCACCTCTGTTGAGCAGTTTAATCACTGAGCTGCTCATTAAAGAGGAGATACACTTATTTATAACTTGTATGTACGTGTATTTCAGAAAGAAGAAATGTAAACAGCCTTTGGAAAGTAAAAGACAGCGATTGTCTCGCAACAAAAGGGGAAGAGAACAAAAGGAGTTAGCAAAGAAAGGATTGATTGCACTGATTAATGGCTTAAACAAGGAAAATTAATGCTTTAGTGACAAAGTGAAAGTCACAACCGCTATTAAAGAGAAGTATTTTGAAATGTTGAGGGTCTCAGAGAAAGAAAAAGACAAGATTAAAACTTCTTAGCTAGTTTTTTGTGGAGCCAGTAAACAGGTGGCAAGTAGCAAAGAAAATTTTACAGGTTGATCCTAAATTACTAGAGGAAGTCGAAGGTCATACTCTAGTTTTATGGAAATGTGAACTTTCAGGCTATTACCCTACACAAAATAATTTTTCAGAGTGTACAAGTCTCCACTTTAAGTTCAGAGCACTGGCTTCACATTATTTGTCAGCTCATTGTTATATGTTACCTGCATAAAAAAGGGATACTACACAATTATATCAAGAACAACAGCATTGCAATTGGTTTTACTTTCTCCTTAGTGCTAGTTGACTAAGGAAAGACTTGTTAAGTTAAGGAAGGAAAAAGAAGTCCTTTCTTGGAGTGAAAAGGCTAAGTATTACAAGGAGCATCATCACACTGCCCCTGAGGTAATTGAGAAAACCTGCCCTCAATCCATTGAGTGATGGCCAGTCCTTATAAATTGAGAAAATTGACAGTATTTTTTATGTAGTTCTGTGTTAAAAGTTTAATGTAAACCATTAAACACATTGAATTTCAATTTAATTGTTTTTGAAAGTGAAACAATTTCATTAAAAATGGTAATAAAAATTGAGGCTTAGATGTCAATAATTAAATGTTTAAAAATTAATCCTTGCTTGGTGGAACTCTGTTCAAAAGAGTCAAGCTGCTATATCCAAGGGAGATGTCATCCTGAATGCCAAAAAGCCATGAAAATTGTTTTATTCTTTCAGGTTGATGTTCCTAAAGAGTTAAAAAAATGCACACCCCAATGGCCCCTTTTGGCTCAAAGTTGATGCCTGTGATTTAAAGGTAGCTTTACAGGATTCTGTCAGGGCAAAATGAAATGGTGATCCTGACCTTGGACATGGCAAGCTGCAGAGACATCATGCAGAATATGACGCCTGGTGAGCTAAGGCCAGCATCCCAGATGGCAATGTTCAAAGAGATGTCTTGGAAAGGAAAGTGCGAAAGTTCATAGACAGCTTTTAGGAAGACAAATCATTTTAGCTGATGGCATGAATAAAGCTGATTAAGCCTTCCAAAAACCGTTTCCAAATCACAGCAACTTCTGAACACTCTGTGTTGGGACAGAATGGAGTTTGATACTGTTCTTTAGCAAGCACAAGCTTTCTGTGGCTTAACTGACGATCTTCTTCCTCATCTACAGCCAGGGAATGCTTGTGTTCTGGAACTGACTAATTGCTTAAGGGACATGATGCCAGATCAAATGAAGTATTTAAAAATGTATTGATCAAAAAGCATCAACTGGCTGCTACCCCATGTCTTGGCAGTTTTGGTGTCAGACAAGCGTAAGAACAAGAAACCTTATGCCATTCCTATGCAGTTCATGCCCTACCATTCATTGAATGATCCGTACATCAGATATGTTACTGTTGGAATAAAGGCAGAAGTGACGAAATTGGATTTAAAACCAGTTCATAGGTTTATTTGAATGATTTTTTTTTCTCTGAACACTGATACGGAAATATAGAGGGAAGCTAAAAGATTCAAGTTTTCTTTGTTTTTCACTTTGTTTGTCATTTCCAATCTTTTTAATGGAGTCCTGGTTCACAAGTATGGTTGATTTACTTCAAATGCAAATAGAGTAAAGTTATGCATTTTAACACTATTCACAGGTTTAGTGATGGATGGAGAATTTAGTTACCTGGGTACATGAGGGGAAACTCGGCCATTGCACATTGTGGTGTCGAGAAAATCCCCAAACCAACAAAGGCCAATTGGATACAACCAATCAGTGCATTCAGACAGCAGTAACTATCACAATGAAAGGAGGATTGGAATAATGTTTACAAAAAAGCATATACCACATTTCTTCTATTTAACCCTCTCCTCCAATAATACGTCCCCTCTTCTAATAAGTCCCTTCTTTCAAGGACCTATAAATAAGTCTCACTCCCTTTATGATAATCCTGTACCCTTAAGGATTCTTGTAAGGTTTTTATTATAATTATATATTGTGCCTCATCAAGAAGTTTCACGGAAGCAAAGAGAAAAGTTACACATTGTACAGCCCAACTAAGAGGCAGAAACTAGACAGGCCAAGCTGGCTCAGTATTTTAAAGAATTTACTGGACGCTTTTGGATCACATCCACTCATATGGCATCTTACATAAAGATCTTAAGTGTAACAACGTTGTGATGGAGCGATGCAAACAGCAATGGAATCCTGTAATCATAGATTTTGGAAAAGCACGATTTTCTTCAGATCCAAGGCCTGCTATGTCTATGACAGCGAAAAAGCAACAGGAATACAGAAAGAATTTTCCGCAAATTGCCACAGAAATTGTGAACGGAAGCAGACAAAGTATTTTTCAGACATTTTTTCAATGGATAAGATCATTTTGGTTGTCCTGGATTTGATCCCTACAGTGACTGCAAGGTCAATAATTGTCACAAAATCTGCAATTAACAAAGATCCTGCGAAACACCCAACGCTAAAAGAACTTTTTGCTGTTTTCTAGACTGTGTTATGACTGTCATGAACATTTGACCTGGAGATTGTAATTGCGCTTTGCACTTAAAATCTTCTCTAATGCATGCAGTTAAGAGTCGCTTATAAAAACCATATGTTCTAGAATAATTTTGAACATTTGTGTTATCGGAATCATGGTAGTTTCTTCTAAATAATTTCATTTTCATTCCCAGCATTTTAGTTTTTAGGCCATTTGCATTCTGTTTTGTCATGAACATTTGTCCTTGAGATTGAAAAATTCCGCTTCGCGCTATCATCTCGCAAGTATGAAGTTAAAAGAAGCGCTTTTAAAAACCATGTTTTAGAATAATTTTGACCGTTCATGCTATTGGAATCATGGTAGTTTCTTGTTATTAATTTGTTTTCATTCTCGCATTTTCAGTAGATTTTAAGGCAGTCTTGCATGTTTTTGGTTCCCGTTGTAAGATTATCTTGACTTATTGAAACTACTGAGTCACTGTAAACGTATTTTCTGACATTTCTCTTGCTATAGCTTTCTGAGATTAAATGGAACCCGTTGTGTGTATCAATAATAAGAGTTACAGAGTAAATAATGTGCGTTGTTTGTTTCGTGTCGGTGTCTCCCACGTAAGAGACACTGACGTGAAATCCCTGTCTGGACAACATTTTTACTGTGTCAAGAAATACTAACTTAGAAGGTTTCTTGTTTCTCTCTGCATGTGTTTTTAACGCCGGCAAGTGCAAAAAAGGTAATTGCAGAGAATTCCTAAGCAACACCTCTGTCAAGCTTTAGCGCAAGCTAAGATCTTCAGTTTTGGTTAATAATTAGCCATGGGTAGATTCAATCTACCCTTAGCCTAATTTGCATAAATTTTCTTCGTGGGCAAAGCTCATCGTGCTTTTCAAATAAACATAAGATGTGAAATAAGTTTTGTGTTATCCATAAATTCCATTTTGTTATATTTATTGATAAAAAGAAAGAAAATAAATTTTAAAAAATAAGAAATAACTACTCATAATCATCTCATTCATCATCCAACATCCTTACAGAAAAAGAATAGACCATTTCAAGGTAATCAATGCCATTTTATGGGGGGAAAAACTACTGGGGCGAGCGCAAGGCCAAGGCTGAAATTACAAATGGCGGAGTACAATACCTGAAGTGCTTCCCTATTCTTCCCACAGAAAAAAGGACTACAGTATCTCTTGTTCGGAGAAATATCTTGCAAAATTTGCACCGCTTCAGCTCTAGTGTAATTGGTGAAATATTCTTTTTAGATGCCTCGACAAGCAGAAGAAAGTTTGCAATATGACAACATCCTCGGGTGGACTGTGTCATAGCTTAAGTATTTTCTCTCCCTCAGAGGACTGAAGCAAACTGGCCGTAAGTCTGAGCTTGTTGCTAGAGCTTATGAACTTAATGCACCCATAAAGTTCACTAAAGAACAGATCTACCGTCAGATCAAAGAAGAAGGTTTACTTCACGAAGGGTGAAGTCAAATGAAATAAAGAGCGACCCTAACAACATACCACATGGTGCTTGGACTGATGACATGGAACAGTGGCCAGAAATAGATGACCGTAAACTGTTCAGCTACATTTTGTGAATAAAAGCTGTTTAAAGTTAAGAACCAGTTTGACCAAAGGAAACCTCAAGACAATTGACCAATGAAAGAGTGTCAGCCTTGGTCACAAGCATTATTGAAAGTATGCCATCAGCTTGTGTGCTCTATTCTATAGAGCACACAAAAGATGATGGTCTTGCGGAACCTCTCCCTCAGAAAGCCCTAACCTTTATGGCATCTAAGGAAATGAAAGGCAAGCCGCTAGAGCAGATAGCTCCAGCTCTCAAAGGCTGCCAAATGATGCAAGAACAAACTGCAAGAGTAGAAGTTCAAACCTGTGGCCAGAACACAAATGAACTGTGGCATCAGCAGAGGATTGGAAGAGTAACAGCATCCAATTTCCACACGTTCCACACAAAGGCACAGACCAGGGCTGGATACAGACCAGTGCAACTAGTTTTCAGAAACTAGTCAGAGTAGTTAAGACATTTTAAAAAACCTACAAAAACCATGCCAGAAGATGCCAATTCGTTCCAGGTGTTTATTTAAAATACATATTTTGTTAAATCCAACCGCACTGCATTTTTTACCAGCCTCCAGCGGAGTCAGCGTTTCACTGAGCCCAGTCCTCACCCTTCCCCGTCCCCCTCCGTAAATCTCTGCTCAATATGTGCACTAGTGGCAAATTTTCTATTGTTTCTTGTGCACTAGTCAAAACTCTCTTTCATTGGCTGAGCATAATTGTGCACTTGTCAAAGTCTCTTCTCATTGGCTGCTACGATTATAGTGCACTTTATTGAAAGCATCTGGAAGCCAGATCTATTGTCCGAGTTTCCCGCATCAAAAGAAACCTCTGGAAAGCAGTGAGCACAGCAGGAAATTGTCACTCTACAAAACGCCATTAAAGACATGCAGAAAAACATTGAGGGTCATCATCATCGGTTGTTGAAGAGGCTGTACAACTTTCACAGAAAGTTGGTTTTCAACCTAGCAGACCAAGAATTGTCCAGCGCCAAATTTTTCATAGCAACTGTCCAGCATCAACTCCAGAGGCATACTATCGGATCAACCTTACGCAAGTATTTTTGGACCATTGCTTGCAGCTGCTTCAATCAAGATTTCCTCCAGAAGCCTATGTGTGTTTTAAAGGTTTTTCTATTGTACCATCTGTTTTGTTGAACACCCCATCAACCTGGAAAGCTCAGATTCAAGAGTTTTGTCATCATTATGCACGAGATCTTCCGAATGTTGTTGGTCTGCCTGCCGAGTTCGATTTGTGGCAAAGACTGTGGACAGAGAAGAAAGAAAAGGCAGAAGACATCCCTGAAAAGATTGCCAGTACTTTGAAAGTGTTGATCCAGCTTCTTTTCCAAACATCTTCACCATCCTACAGATTCTTGCAACAATCCCTGTAACATCTTGTTCCTGTGAGAGATCAATATCTTGCCTTCGTTATCTGAAGAATTATTTAAGGGGCGCAATGGGAGAAGAGAGATTGAATGGCTTGGCACGTATGCATGCTCATGGGGACATTGCATTGGATTTGGATGAAATCATTAACTTATTTGCTTCTCTACATCCGACGAATGAGAATGGCCAACATTTTATGCAGTGATGACTAAGAACTTCTACTTTACCATGAAACTTTTCTTTATTTTGAATTTAAAACTAACTCTGGTACAAAAATGTTTATAAAATGTTTTTAGTAAGTGTTTGCCAAGAAAAATTGCTTAATTTTGGGGATTGAAAGCACATTTTCATACTTGTTTTAATCCTAAATATATTTCCAAATATGTACCAGATTGCATTACAGAGCATCCAAATTGCACACATTGTCCAGGGCGGCATGCCCCCGGACCCCCCTACCAAGCTCAGGGCTACGCCCTTAGCTTTTAAGTCTCATGGAAAAATTTCTTTCTGTAGAAACTAGTCACACAAAATGCTGGATCCACCCCTGCAGACCATTCTCAACCAGAAAAGCCTGTTGAACAAAAATGATGATGTGTCTCACCTGCCTTAGATCAAGTGGGGAAATGCCCACAAGAAGGATGTAATCAAATTCTTCATGTCTGATGTTGCTTCACAACATGATGGTGGACTGCAGGGCTTTAAACAGTGTGGATTGCTTATAAAGCCTAATTACCCCCACCTCACTGCTTCTCCAGATGGCTTGTTTTACTGTAGATGCCATGGCCTTTTAATTATTGAAACAAAGGGCCCTTACTCAGTGAGAAATGACAACCTTAGGCAATACATGACCATGTGCGACCATGTGCGAAGTTGCCCAAAGTGACAGCCATACTCCAGAAAAAGCTTGACCTGGGAATCTTACAAGTTTGATATTGACCAATCACCTTTCTTTAAAAGTTACCTAACGTACATGTTTGTAGGACACTGCACATTTATTTTTCATGTTGAAAATCGACTAGGGATATTTCATTTTGCCTACACAAATTGATTGCATGAAAAGGCAGCCATTCCCATTCCGAGAGCCCTCCGTTTCTTTTGATCAAATGATTGTCGAAATGGGGGGCTCTGGTAAGAGTGACTACGGGATGTCATAAAATTCACAACAACCTGTACGCATGCCCACTGTACAGATATTCTTTCCCACATGCCCAGATTGAAATACGTGACCAAAAGAATGGCAAGAAACGGGAAGATGGAGTTTTAAGATTTGAGTATGGCATTCCAAATAGCTGTTCAGCAATCTTTGATAAAGTTCTTGCTAAACATTGAGTTGAAAAAAAGAACAGGAGGCTTCGCTATGTCCTATTGTCATTGAGCAGAAGGACTGCTTGTGTGTTTTGCAGACTGGTTATGGAAAATCGTTGATTCTTCAACTATGAATGGTAGGACTGATAGTGTTGTTCTTGTTTTGTCTCCTCTAAATGCAATTATTTCAGACCAGATACAGAAATTAAAGTCCAGAGGAATCAGAGTAAGAGTCTTTAAACACGGACTCACGGAAATCGTTCCAGCTGTCGATGACACTGTAAAATTTGTTTACTTTACTTATGGGATGTCCTTTCCAGCTGGATCATTTTCTTGCACCAGTTTATTTCCTATCACCTGTCACCTGTCTCTTGGCACCACAGTGGCGCATAAGGTCTCAAAGTCTTGAAATACTTCCTTAAATTTTTCAGGTGTTGAATATATTAATTATGAACCTAAAAGGTATTAATTTTTTTAAAATAGAACAGGAAGATGATCCATGAAATTCTGAAGAAGGTAACACGAGAACATACCAAGTCAACAACTGGACAATGGAAAGATGACATTGGTGCAAGAGTCTAAGAGCTAAATGCAAAAGAAGGAATGCGGGTGTGTCCTTTTTGTAACACCACAATGCCAAACACAAGTGCACGTGCATCAATCCTGATTGTCGTGTTAGTTTGGAACTTGCCGAAAAACAGGCCAGTGGTACAGATATACTTGGTAAAGCCCTTGTTCCTCCTGTTCTTACCTTCCAACATCAACCTCATGAAATGTCCCTTGGATTCAAAATTGAAGAGAATGATGCATTTGTATTGTAAGGAGGAACTGTGAGAAACTCATGATGAATGGGCAGATGTGCAAAGTAACCATCCACCATTTCCCATTTAAGTCCATTGCATGGATGCACACAGAGGCTGTAGAGTGTCTTTCATCAAAGAGTTTAATTGAGCAAAGAAAGGCAAGCTGCATCTTAAGATGAATATGGCAAAGATGTTGTAAATCACAACTGAAACATGTTCATGTCCGAGCTAGCCAAACAGCTAGGATTTATCTCACAAGCAGCACAAGCATATGTAAAGAAGTGCTCAGATCATCCCAATACCATGTCAATCCTCAAGGCCCACCTGGGATTCTGGAATGAGCGTCTTGTTGCTTATGTATCCAGTCACCTTGCATGCTGTGCTGAGTTATCAGTGTCTGACTTCCTTTGTGACTTGGTCATTTAGTTTTAAAATAAAGCCTTTAATTGATGTGGCTAAATAAGATTTAGGCCAAGTTAGTTTCAAGCCATTGCTAGTCATTCAGCTATTTCTGCAGGTGTACTGTTATCTTTTTAGCATTGAGCACAAGTTTACCTGTGCTTTTCTTTCAGGTCCATATTGCCTGTGAATTCATTTTGTGTCGATCATTATTATCATTATTATTATTATTATTATTATCATTATTTTTATTAACACTAATTTTGTTTTCTTTTGCCTTTAGTGTGGACCGAGCCTCATTTTCACCTGCTGTTTTTGACTTTGTGTCAGCACCTCAGGTAATCTCAGCAAAGGAGTGTATGGATGCAAATCTGGAATCAAAGATTTGTCAGCATGGTGTGAAGAATGCTCTTGAGTGGCTTAGAATCTTTCATAATCTTGGAAAGTAGTCAAGGGCAAGTTTTACTGAATGATTGATTTTGTCTTTGATGGAAATTGTTTTGTTTTCTCAGCAAATTCACAGAAACCTGATTCACCCAAAATTCTACCACATTTAAGCGAATCTAATTATCATCAAATTACTGCATGCAAGCGGGTAAAGTAGGCCCTATTTACCTATTGAGAGAAAGCAACGTAAGGCCTGGTTTCTAATCATTTGTTGGCCACTGGAAATTTCCTTCACTGCCATTATGCCTGATTGAAAAGATTTTCAAGCTAAAAAATCTCTTGCTGTAAGTCAAAGCTAAGTGTTCCACCACCCTATGCTTTTCCACTTCAGCAGCAGGCCACGCCATCAACCTCGTCTTTTAAAACCTCTAGTTTAGGTGAATATCCGGCCGGTTGGTCCACCTCAATGACATGTGTCAGGATTCTTCAGTCTCTTCGTAAAACAAGGCAAAGATTCTTATTCAATGGCATGGAACGATCTTCAGGAGGATTCTACCAAAAAGAAACACAAGTTCCGCAAAGTTTGAATAAAAAGAAAGCTCAAGGCCTACCATGACAAAAAAGCAAGATTTGCTGCTTCCTAGATTGCTGTTAGGCAAGAACTTGTGTCGGCCCTCCAGGAGTAGGCAGCCATTGCCAGAGGGACAAAAGTGTGCCACTTCTTCCTGTCAAAAGGATGCTTTTGGGAGATGCCTAAACTGTAGCCCAGGACAGTTTTTATGTGAAGAACACAGAATAACTGTTCATGTTGAAGGTAGATCTTTACACTATCCAGATTTTTGGAAGGTTTGTGTTCTATACAACTTTTGTACCACTTTAGCAGATACTTATAAAATACCGGTACATAAGCTTGTATAGTTTTCAATATAATAATCAAATGCCATGTAATCAAAAAGTGAAAAGTTAGTCTCAATCTTCATTATTTCTAAAAAACAACACTGTAACATTTTACAATTCCAACATATGAGACTTCCATCATAATACTGCACTTGGACATGGTGAGATCATTTCTTTCTGTGCGAATGACATTCGGAATAGCTGCCTGTGTGGAACTGCATGCTGCAGGAGATTTTTTACTATTTTATTTTCAATTGTTTTCTTGTTTAGGATGTTAGATACATTCCTTACATGTTTCACAGTTGCTTGTGGACAACACCCCACAACACTGATCATAGATATATCAGTGACAATTTACGGCAGTTAGTTTTACTTGTAAGGACAGAATAGTTTACCCATTACATGCGGTAACCTCATTTTACATTGTTATATCACAGCTATAAACTAATCAGGCTTTGCTTTTAAATGGAATTGCTACACTCTGGTATTTCAATTTTGTTCAACTTCCGTCTAAGATCACTGGTGGCTAGTTTTGATTTAATTTCCCAAAAACGTTTCTCTTACTGTGAAAAATAGCTTACTGCATATTATTTTGGTATTAATTTTTATAAAAATGGCTTGGAGATTTTTACATTTTTTCACTTTTCGCTGTTCATTATGACAAATTCTTAGCAAAAGTGTGAAGCTGCTACCCTTGCTAGAAGTGGCGTTTGACCATCATCTCCCAAAAAACGTCAAGTCGCCTTTGATCAAGACTTGATGACACTTGTTCATTATATCTTTCTAGAGTGCAGGGTTTCACTAAAAAAAATTATCAAGCCCTTCAGTGGCTTATTTGTTGTTCATCTTCTTTTTTCAAATTGCCCTTGATATGCTATTTTGTCTAATCTCTACTATTTCAACAATTCCTGTGGTGATGAACATGAATGCCCTGCATGTCCCAGTGTTTGCTTCAATTTCTTTACATATTGGGTTATTTCTTATAAGGAGGCAATCAAATTTATTTTAGTTTCAATAGGTTAATTGTTTTAAAAGCCCCTGTTGCATCATTTTTTTGGCCATTATCATATTCTCTATTTTAATCTTTTAAACTTTATAATTTGTATTCTGTGAAGTGGTAATGCAATGTGCAAACTAACAGTATTTTGTTTGTGATGTACATGTAAGAAGTGTTGTTTTCCGCTGGCTGAGGAACGAAACAGGCGGAAAACGTTTTTCTCCCACACGGCTGGGGTTCAAGTGTATGGGGGGTTTCAGGTCACGTGAGATGCTCACGGTTCACTTTGCATTTGCCATCTGCCATTGCCTGACCTGTGTTTTTAGTAGCTGCTGTGTTAGGCCATTTTCATCGCTTGTTTTCTGCTGTTGCTGATGGCGAGGATTCAGGTGGTTCTCGTTCTAAATCTAGAGCGGCTAAAAGGCTTGAACCGTACAACAAAAGCCCGAAGACTCATTCAACTGAGCGAAGTGGCAAGGATCACATCGCTGATCAGAGTACAGTACTATTGTTTTCTATGTTTGATAGCATATATGTCTATGTTTGATAGCATATATATGATATTAATTTTGTTTTATTCTCAGGGTTCTTGTTAAGGCTTTAACGAATATATGAATTGCAATCCAAGTTGTGGCAATTGTTGGTTTTGTGTTACATGGTTTGCTTTCTTTTAATGTAGCTTGCGCTGTACATGTATATTTTTTGATTAATGACTATGAAATCCAGCCACTTGATATTTTCCAAAATATTTAGTTATAATTATGCTATCAATTACCTGAACTGTTCTGTATTTTTCTCCTGCTAATCAGTACTGAGTACTGCCCAAGCTGTAAAGAGGCTTGGTTTTTATGCCAATTAACAACTTCAGGAGTTGTCATTGTTGTCAATGGGGAGGTTAGTGTTTACACTGAATCAGTTACACCTTATGTTCATAGAAATGAAAAAAAATAATTTGCCCATTATCTGCACCTTGATGGAACACATTTCTGTGATCAGGAGCTGTTGATTTGTAAAATGTAGAGGTGCATTTTTGTTAGCCTGTTATTTTTTCTGTATATGCCTCTGTATTTTCTTTCTTCCAGGGCGATTTCATTTAAACAAGTCTACCATGCAATGAACCCAGTGAAATTTTACTTGTTTTTTTATCCTGGTCCCTAAGTGATGTTCTACATGCAGGGTATTGGTCAGAAAACCTGGCAGATACAAGCTATTTCTTTGATCAGCAGCAGACAATGCCTGGGATCTCAGAAAGCTCCTTTATCAGAGCTCTTGACGATGTTTCTGATATGAAAGGAAGGGTATGATTCCACTACTGAATATCTACAGCTGTAGTTGGAAGAGACGATTTGGTGCACTATTGAAAGTGTTATTTATACAATCATGTGGCTTGCAGGCATTGGCTTGGCCCAGTGGGCAGTGAACATGTTCCAAGGAGAGCTGTATGGTTATGCAAACTTTATCCATCAGAAAAAAATGATGCCAGCCGGTGTCAAATGTTTTTGGAAAGATATAGTTTGCAAATACTGGAAGTGGGCTGGAAAAGCTGGGGGTTTAGAAAACAGCAATATGAAACCAGCCTTGTCAGTAATGCATGCAAACGCTCACAGTGGGACAGACCAGGTATAAATTATAATGTTTATGTATAGCTTCGTAAAAGTTGGTAAATAAAAACTAATTATATGGTACACAAATTTGAACAAGTCACACAATATAATCTACTACTACCGTATTTTCTCAATTAAACACCGGACCTCGATTAAACGCCGGGTCAAAACGGCTGTTTTTTAAATAGTACGCTATGGTATTTTGATAATCTTAAGCCTTCATGGTCATTCCCAACAACGACGGCTTGCAGGCTTTAAAATACCATCTTGACCTGCGTCCTACACAAGAACTCCCCACTAGTACTCTCGTCCGTTTGGTGGAGCTGGTCCTCAAGCTCAACTCCTTTGAATTCAACAACAGTTTTTACCAACAAGTTGATGGAGTGGCCATGGGCACAAAATGGGGGCCAAATTACGCTTGGCTATTTGTTGGTCATGTGGAGAGTAAGATGTTCCAGGATTATCAAGGTAACAAGCCTGAACTGTACAAAAGGTATATTGATGATGTCATCGGCACCACCTCTGGATCACACAAAGACCTTCAGGAATTCATAAATTTCTGCTCCTCGTACCATCCTGCGCTAAAATATACCTTCGAAATCAGTGAAACATCGATTTCTTTCCTGGACCTTCGGCTCTCCATCACTGATGCCACAATAACAACATCAATCTATTACAAGTCCACCGACACCCACAACTACCTCCACTATGGGTCCTCTCATCCGCCGGCTGTAAAAATGCCATCCCTTACAGCCAATTTCTTCGCCTGCGCCGCATCTGTTCCGACCAGGAGGACTACAACAACAAGTCCAGTGAGATGACGTCATTCTTTAAGGCTAGGGGCTACCATAGTGAAGTAGTTGCAGCCGTCAAAGAAAGGCAGCAAATATCAGCCGTCAAAACGCACTGCAAAACTCAGGAAACCGAGCATCTGAGAAGAAATCCAAAAAGGTCCGCAGGATACTGACCTACCATCCAAAGAACCAGGAAGTCAGGAAGGTCCTACTTGAGAACTTCAGTATTCCCTAGGTCTCAGAGGAGGGGTAATAATCAATCTGAAAAAATGACAGAAAATTACGCCTCATTAATAAACAGATGCCGGCTCCACAAGGCCAATTTTGAAATAAATGCCGGGGATGTTAAATTGAGAAAATGTTAAACAGATCAGATGGGGTGAGCTGCGGGTAAGGAAGTAGAGCAGATCAATTCTCACATGTCTCATTGTGGAAACACTACAAAGTACATGCATCCTGAGAGTAATTGGAAACTTTAACCAGTGACAGAGTGTTATAGTCTTATTTTTAGAAATTGACTCATTTCTTTTTTAATCCCAAATACATGTATATTTAACAATGTTATTATTCCATGAACACACATTGGATTTGAGATGTTACTTAGCCAACAGGATGTTTTATGTTGCATTACCTATAACTAGCCAACAAGTGTGAGTGGAATAATAATTTGCCAGTGAGGTAAAATATTTTTTAATTTTAGATGAATAATTTTAATTGTTCTATTAAAAAAAGAACTGCCATATTTAATTTCACTGACTGTCTTTAAATGGTTATACCTACCATATTTTTGTAAACTGTTTTTCACCAGTCCTTGTCTGCAGTGAAGGGCCAAGAGATGGCAACCAGTGATCTAATTAAAGTAATGACTGAAGGATATCTAAAGATGACAAACCGGCAGCAGTTGCAGTTTTTCTCATTTCTGTTTGGCATGTATCTTTGTATTGATGTTGGGATAGATGGCTAATTGGTCCCATCACACTTCCTACAAGTTGCTGGGAATTCATTCAAACAACTTTAAGCTGCTGGTGTTGGAAACACAGTTGACTTCCTTGTCCGAAGTATTGGTGCACTGAGGTCAGACGGCTCAGGTCCAAGAATGCTTCTTGACTGCATGCCATTCGGAAAATACGAAGAGAAATGCTCAATTAACCAAGCTGCACAGCAGGTTTTAAAGACAAAACAACGCTTTGTTTTCAAGTTATTCTCACCTTTTCCTCACAGATTCCACTTCACATTTCGCATCCAACGAAAATCCATCGAACACCATTATGAACCGAACTCCACTTGCCAGTAATAGTTCCACGTACTTCATACACAACTCGACATATCTGGAAAAAATAGTGCTTACATTACTTAGTAGGTTCATTTCAGCAACTATAAGATCAATAACAAAAGTGCCAAAAGCAAATAATTGAACAACATTCATTCACCGATCAACCATACTGCTATGTTTCTTTCCCTTAAAATAAGTTGTTCGAAGCACAAAATGGCAGCTTTATGTATCCAGCAGTAAGCATCAATTACTGCTACTTGACCTGCAAAAGAATTGATGTGAACTTCTTTTGAAATATCTTCAACCGTAGGAAGCAATCCTGAAATCCCCATATTGTCTCACCTCACGGAGATGTGAACAGTCTGACCATCAGATGGAAATGAAAGCAAGCGGAAATTTCTCCCATGATGCTTTGCGAATCATGTCCAACACCCCCTGGGAAAATCTCTAATTCAAGAGCGATTTTCTTTTGTATGGAGTGCATTTAGAGATGTTGACTCTCTCCACCCACATCTGGTGTGCCAGTCTTGCTCATGTAATTTATACCACTAGAGAAGTTCTAGACCCCCTCCCAAATTGCTGGAGAAGTTGCCATTTGTATGGGAAGGGAAGAAAAATGTGTTTGCCAAGGACAGACAAAATCCAGAGGAAGACCAACAAAGCGGAAGGCAAAGCAACCGAAGAGTGATCATAACAGTGATATGCAAAGTGCAAAAGAAGAAGAGGATGAACAGGAGAAAGCCTCATGCAGTGTTCCGTGAGATATCACAAAATCTCCATCTTCTTGAGAAAGAATTGGAGAAGTCCCTGTGCAAGAACATTTGCTCCATCTTCATTTTTGTCTGTATTGCAAAACAACAAGCATGCCCAGATTAATATCCTTATAAGTGTTTGCTGTGCTGTGGTTGCTAACTTTTAAAAAAAATTTTGGCACAACCCCTTAATGGGGTTTATATTAGTAAATTGATACAAACTACAAACTTTTTTCCTGGGCATAGTAGTTAGACAGAACACTCTAGTGTGGTTATTTAATTAAAAATATCATACTTTTGATCAGATAGGTGCAGTCAAATATTGTTTGGAATTCAATGAACCTCCTTGGCTACGTGATGTGTTAATGAGTGCAGGAGAAGATTTTGATCAGCAGAAAACCTCATACGTACATACTACAGATTTAATGGCAAAATCTAACATCAAAATTTGATGTCATTGGTCCCTACTACATATGTGCTAGCTCCTGGGATCACAAATTTCTTCTTCAGTGTGTTACGAGGACAATCCAAGCCTTCACCTTATACAACTTTCACATTCGAGTGCTTTTTTGTGGCTTTGAACATGAGCAGCTGCCCTTCAGTGATGGAGAGGACCCATTTGCTGTCTCAGCATCATTTCAAAATCTTAAAGATGATGAAGACAAGAGAGTATTTGTGGTTATTTACCCCTCACCCCAGGTATTTTTGCTGATGTGTTTATTTCTGTTGCTAAGTGTTATTTTTTGTTCACAGGTAATATTAGCCCTGTTGTTCATATATTAGTCAACAAACCCTTTGCATAAATAATTAAATCATATTAGTTTCAGTTCACATTTGAGTTAATGTTATACTAATAATGATAATACACAGTTTAAAATAAGTCTTACAACCCACCAATTAATTTTTGAGCAATTTTATTGGCTATTTTGAGTCACGTGGTACAAAATCGGAGGACGGGTATCACACAATACCCCCCGTCCGAAGCAATATTTGTCGTCTGATTTTTGGATCACAATTAAGGAATGGAAACATTCAGTGTTTTCTTTATTTAATTTCCATGGAAAACAAACAACTTCGTTTCATAGAATCTGGTGACGCTCAAATAAAGAAACTTGTTGCAAATGCTGTTCCGGAAAACACAAAAAAATCGACAAAATACACAGTTAACGTATTTGAAGGTGAGTAATTAAAAGTTACAAGTCGACATTCAGCAGCAATTCAGTCCGCACACTTAAATTGAGTCATTTTACGTGGTCACAACTGTGGTAATAACATAGAATCACAACAAAGTATTTACTTACTCTGAAAAAACCTTTCTCGTCCAACTTTTAGCATGGAGGAAAGAGAGGAATATTGCAAACATGCTTGAAAGTATGGAGCCTGCCGAATTGTCAGCAATGTTAATTAAAACACTTTTACATGGAAGCCAAAAATGTCGAAGGAAAACCATACAGTCGCAACACAATGAAAGCAATTTGTTATGGTCTTGACAAATTTTTGTCCGGTTCCCCTCAAAGAAAGCCATTTTCCATAATTCGAGATAGGGAATTCAAGCCGGCGAATGAAGCTCTCAATGCATCTTTAAAAGATCTCGTGCAACAGGGGTTGATACAAAGCACAAGCATCTAATATCCAGAGAAGACCTTGAAGCCCTGTATGCCGCAACCAACTCGGCCTGGATACTCTGGAAAGTCTCGTAAATACAGCCTGGTTCTACACAGTTCTATACTTTGGTTAAAGAGGCCCTGAAAACCAACAGGCTATGAAACCGGGAGACTTGCAGCTGAAAACAACAACTAGCGGCCATAAGTACTTCATCCTGAATGAAAGAGCAATGAAGAATCATCCTGGTGGTACTAACGACAATGAAGATGAAACTCAGTCTGTAATGATGGCATGGCCTGGAAACTCCCGCTGTCCTGTGACCTGTCTCGAGAAGTATTTGGCAAAAATAAAAAACCACAATGCGATGCTCTTTGGCAGAAACCCAAAAACCACAATGCGAGTTCATTCTTCTCTACTGACAATATCTGGTTCTGCAACATACCTATGGGAAAACACAAGCTTGAAGCTGGTCTGGCAAAAGTTTATACTCCTCATTGCATAAGAGCCACGTTGGTTACTGTTCTGAAGGCTGCAGGTTTGGAAAACTGCAAAGTGAAAAGTGTAATGGGCCTTGCAAGTGACAAGTCCATTGAGACTTACAGTACACGACCAACCATCAAGCAGCAGTTCCAGTCATCTGCAATAGTCAGCCAATTTTTAGCGCAGCAGAACTCTGTTCAGCCTGTCCTGACAGCGGGTTCCACCCCAAACTACTTCATCATTTTCAGCCACCTCCTCATCCGCCATTCACCAGCAACAACCTAGCCAAGTTCATCAGTCCACTTTCAATCTTAAGCCTTCGACTGCTCCAAACTTTTCGCATTCTGTCTTTCATGGTTGTAACTTCTTTTTCAGCCCACAAAGGGACAATAATTTTATTGAAATGATTTGAATTTTTCACCAAGGCTGTATAAACGTTTTCTGACCGTGTTTTCGAACAGCGCTGTTGTAAAATTATTTCTTCAAGCGCCGAGTTTTCAAGTTTTTGATCGAAGGGGCATTGTAACAGCATATGTGACATGACAGTCTGTCAAGTTTTTATCCAATTGCAATTGAAATAAAATGTTTTAAACCAATGAAATGGTACTTACGTCATATGCAATCGCAATCAGATCACCGCGACCACCACTGGCCTTTTTTAGGCGGCCGCGAGATGTGAAAATTAATCAGAGGGTTATAAAATAAATCAACACCTTTCTGGCTTGCTGGTATGTCGGAGTATAATGCCCTTGGTGGATAGATTGTCCTTAAAATTTCACATTTGCCCTCAAAGCTTCACTTCTCGGCCTAATTTTAAAGGTTTTAGGAGTAGCATATCTTAATTTATGTAAAGTTCATCATATTCTCATCTTTAGAGCTCAAAAACAACATTGCTGCCCTGCACAGCTTTAGACCCAGGGGGACAAAATCAATTCTAAAAGGATGGCATCAAGTTTGGTTTGTAATGAATTTTTCATCAGTACGAGCGAGACCAGAATAGAGTTGAACAGAACCTGGCCAGAAGAGTTTCAGGACTCCAGTACAGCTTTGTACATCGAGATAGCTGGACTCGCTGGAATGTCTTTCCAGCAAAGATTATGCAGGTAGGTTTGAAGTATTAAGAGGGTCTGGATGGGGTTTACTGACAACTGACCTAACTGTCCTAAAGAACCCACATACGAATCTTTTATCCTACAACACCCATTGTAAATAACACTGTTTGACTCTTTTTGTTGTTGACTCTTTTTTCTCGGCCTCAAAGAATTAGCTAGAAAATTTGGCCTTGCTGACTTTGGCATCAACGTTTTCCGAATGGCACGGAAAGCAGGTGGGAAAAGCAACAACTTCCCCATCACCCCAGATGACCAGTGGAAGCTGGAGCTACCAAGCTTGTTGGATGGCACAGGATGTGAAATAAACAGTATGAATTCTAAGTGCATTTGTATCTGGTATTGATATAAGTATGAATTATGCCACATAGTCAAGAAATCCTACAGGGTACAACTACATGTTTTAGACACTTTCATGCTGGCTCAAATATCATAGAGTATAGTATGAAAAAGTTTTACGTGTTATGTGTACCGTATTCTCTTGAAATCCGGCGTTTATTTCAAATGTGCCCAGGCGTTTATTTGATTCCAGCAAATTATTTGAGCCCTGAGTTTATGAAACAATGGGTTTTATATATTACTTTTTACAGACTTGCACATTATTCTAAGGAGGCAGCGTGGCCGAGTGGTTTAGGGCGCTGGTCTTGTAATCTGGAGGTCCCGGGTTCAAGCCCAACACCATGCCACTAGCTGGATTTGTTTCACGGTCGTCCCGAGTTCAAATCCTCGGTCACGCTTTGTATATTGCCAACTGGTCTGCCTCCAGCCAGTTGGGATTTTTAACCATGTTATGTTCATTTAAAGTTATTTGTTTCCTATGTTTCAGTGGCATTCCTAAACTAGCTATCTCGAAGCTAAGTGCATGAACACTATAAACAACATTTACATTTTACATTTTTACATTTATTACAACTACAGACCAATACAGGTTTTCATACCTCCACCGTGGAAACTCGATGAATAGGTGGCTATAGATATAGACGATCCTTGGTAAACAAGTTAATGCTTGTTTTTTTCTGGCAGTTCACGTTGTACAAAAGAAAATCAATTGGGCAAGTAAAGAAGCAATTATCAAAACAGCTGATGAGCAGGAAAAGAAACGTCCATAAATTCAGCCTGCAGAGAAAGACAACAAAAATGATGGTGAGAAAAAGAAAAGAAAAAGCCGTGAGGAGGCCAAGGAGGACACGTCTTTGTGAAAAAGATTTAAAGAAGGCCCAAATGAATCGAAGCTTCCAAGGACAATTTGCTATTTCTGCCCAGCCTTTGCAACATACTCTTAGAAGAGTACCCACCAACAGCTCCAATATGGTGGGGCATTCTTCTTTTATCATACATTCATTGTCAAACTGAAAACAAAAAAGGGCGATTGTACGGCTTACAAGAGGAAAGATGGAAACTTCAATCAAGGAATTTAATAGAGAGAAGCTCCCTCCTCACAATTTGTACAATAACTGGAGAAGATAATTCAGTGAACATTTCATTGATGGCAAGAAGCGAACAGAGAGGGAGGTACAAACTGTTCAAGAAAGGGTTGTAGCTGAAGATATAAAGAATGCCACCGAGGATGAAATTCTGAAATGCATTGAAGATAAACTAAAGCAGATTTTTGATGACGAGGTAATATTTTAAGGCCAACCCAAGTAATACAAAAAAGGAGGCACTGCTTGTGCTGTACAATGACATAATTAAAGAGCTTCAGCAACTTAAAGCAGTTGACAAATACTGTATTGTGGAAGATGATGAAGATGGAGAGGTTGCCTGATGTTAATATTATATGTTCTGAAGTTGTCAAAATTGTGCTACCTTCTCCCACGGTAGGGATTTTTTTTAAATAAGAACCTGAGCACCTGTGGAAAAATGTATGTATGCACATTTGGCAGAACTAAACTGCAAGTGACAGTGAGAGAGAATGGAAATAGTTTCTTATTGATATGTACGCACTTGGGCCGTTATGGCGGTAATTGACTCTATTGTTCTAAGGTATATAACGTCTGATGGTCATAATGTATTCATCTCAGCTGTCAAACTTTTCAATTTTACAATGCCCTCTGATTCAGAAACAACCAATTTAGCTTGATTGCTTGCTGAGCTCAAAGACGAATTTCGTTCTGGTTTATCCACATTAAAACGTGAACTATCGGAAGAATATAATACAGCCGTAAAAAAGCTCAAGTGTGCCTTTAACCCAAAGGTTGGTAGGCCTGTGTGTTATTGGGGATAACTGGGGCTGGGGGATTTAGAGATTTATTTCACGTTCTTGAAAAATGCAAAATCAGCATTCAGCTAGCTGAATGAGCACTTTATTTTGTTTGGCTTAGATTGCTGGAACAGGTACTGCTGATTGTTGTGGAAAGTGGGTTAGGTAAAAAAACGCCTTGGGAAAAGGTTACATGGAACACAATGTTTGACGCAATGCTTCAAGAGACATCCAGTATTATTGGAGAGATAGTAAAGCTAGGGCAGTTTCTACACACAGTGGATGGCAAGAAGTTCCTGTCATCCTGTGCCAAGATTGCTGGCAAAACTCTAGCAGGATGCCAAGAATGTATAGTAATGATGTGGGCAGCAGCACTCTTTTGTACACAAGAGGGAAAAAATAATTATTTATACAATTGCATTATTGTATGAGAACATTGACGTATATGATATGACCATATCTGACCTTATCCACATGATGTGTTTAACATTCAAATTTCAAGCGTATTTTTGTTATAACATGTTGAGATAACCTTTTTTGATTTTATTGTAGATGGACGAAATTACAACTGCCGTCACTGATGAAGAAATTGTAAACCATTTTACTGATGTCTTTGCACCATTCATTCAGCAAAACCAGTGCACTGATATGATTACATTACAATTACATAGTTCTTTGAGAAATGGCATCTAATTTAGTTAATAAAAAAGCTTTTAGAAAAGATTACCTGCCATTTCTTGATTAGGCTATTTTAGTAGTAGTCAACATACTTGCCAGATAACTTTCAGATACTAATCTCATTCTTTCTTTAGTTTAGTTTTGACAAGCACACACTAAAATTGAATTATTACATGAATTGTCATTTATCTGTTTGACTGCCAACTGAAACTGTAACCTGCAACTGTAACTAACCATAAATATATAAAAATATGGTCAGATTAATTTCTGATTATTTACTCAGTGTCACTGGATTACACATATTCACAGTACATATATGAACTTTATTTAAACTCCAATTATAAAAGTAATAATAAAATGACTAAATGGCAATCATAAACCGCATATTCTTTCCCTGGGAAGACATATAAAAGACAGCAACTATAAGATGGATCAGGATTTACTGTACGAAATCGTACAGAGAAGGAAACGACAAATGCCAACCTTGAAGGAAGCCAAGAAAAAAAACGTTCCCGCCGCCTTCAGCAAGTCTCGACCAGATAAATTGTTCGTTAGAGGTAAGCTCTGGCCAGACGGAAAAACTCTAAAAATCTCGTAATTAAGTATTTACGTAATGGTACTGTCCCGACTTAGGAAAACACCCATGTATATTTGAAAAAACAATTTTATTTGATTACTTTATGATTTTCCTAATTAGAATCTAGCCCTAATAACGGCTTAAGCGGACGGTGACCCGCTTTTGTGTAGTAAACATCGATAACGTGCACCTTTAAGCTAACTTTTATCGAGCTTTAGGCAATTAACTCCTTAAGTGATCGAAAATTTTGTTTTTTGTGTCGCTACTACTCAACCAAAATTTCGAGTTTGATTGCAAGAGCAGCTTCGTTCGTGTGTGTTTACATTATCTCACATGTTATTTTGCATACAAAAGTGTGATCCTACCAGCAGTATTTATTTTTCCAACTGCTGCCAACATAACTCTAAATTTATTGTAGTTAGTTTTTCTGTAAGTGTTTCGCAGTTTTGTGTTGTATGGATAATAAGTTAATAGTAAGTAGAGTATTGTAGTTTGTAATGTATTGTAAGAACACTGTAATTAATGTAAATAATGTCTATGTAGTGTTGTTAACATTGAGCAATAAAAAAGACTGTAAAAAGTCAACAGAAGCATGCATGTAAAAAGGGTATACATGTACGCATACAACTGTTAACCGCAAGCTAACTGAAAATGTTAGATCACACTGTTATAAGCCCTTCCTCAGAGGTTAACATTGTCTTGTGTTGCTGTGAATTGCATCAGCTAACTTCAATTTTAGTCGTCAGATTAGTTATTAGAAATAGAGACTCAGACTTACGATGAAAGAAATCCAGAAGTCATTCACTCATGTTCTTGTGCATTCCACTCCATATATGTATTAGGCCAGTATTGTAAAATTGTATAAGAAAGGACAACTATAGACTAATATTATCACCATTTTGTACTTCATTTATGTTCCTTTTTCCAAATAGGGTTGGAGGCCCTTTGTTGATATTGGCAAAGAGAGGTCGATTTGGTTTGGTGGGGGGTAGGGAGTCATTTTCAGGGTGGTTGGATAGGTGGATATTTTTGATGGAAGGGGGTGGGGTGAGGTGGGGGGTGGTAGTGTCTGGCAAACGAACCTGCAGATTTTAGATCTCCAGAGGTTGGCATCTCCAATTTTGGTAGGAAAAATTCGCTTTTACTCAAGCTTAAGCATGTAAAGATATCTGACATCTTCCCAAGCTATTCTACAGAAGAAGCCAAGATTTTCATCCACCAAAAGTACAAGTTGAAAAAGCCTCAACAGAAAGATACAGCAACTGAGTGTACTGACACTTAAATATTGCCTCTGTCTCTTGAAAACAATGCCACCATTACTGGAACAGCCTCCATATTAGGAGAATTTGGAAAGGAATTTCAAATTTCCTACGAGCATTCAAAGGTAGTGTTGCCATAGGATGAGAAACTGCAAACATTTAATATTGAGGCAGCTCGAAAGCATCATGAATTCTTGTACTTACTCCAAGAGCACAAAAAAGAAATGGAACAACTTGAAGAGCACTTGAGTACTGTAGAAAAAGAACTTGTTGATTGTCATGAAAGCAATGATGATCACCATGACAGTCAAACAGAAACTGAAGACAATGCAAACAGATCCACTGGAATGATGGCAACCTTTCAAGAGATTGACGGCAAGTTTAAGAGAGTCTTAAACAAACTCACTGACAAGATGTGGCATGCAAGGCAATCTGTTGATCCAGCTGCTGCTGTCCAGTTTAAACAGTATCTGCAGACTAACAGGGAAATGTGGGAGACGGAAAAGATCACCATGGATGCACCATTCTACACCATGCTGCACAGAATGGTAATCATTCCCTTGTGCAGACCCTAATCGATGCTGGTGTAAATCCAAATGTCAAGGAGAGGTGTGGGGCAACTCCCGTAACACTGGCTGTGATAAAAAGAGATGAAGAAATGATCAGATTGTTGCTGACAAACTTTGCTATTTGTGACAATAGTTTCTTCACCTAAGTCCCTGGGCCAAAGCAAATTGCTGACCAATTTGGTCTGGACACTATCAGTGCTCTGATTCATGACTGTTGTGTGAGCAGGGATGCTCAGCAAGATATTTCAGTGTGGGAAGCAATCAACTCTAGTGCAAGGGACATTTCTGTTGGCGATGGAAACACAGAACCAAGGACAATGACCAATACCTTGTTTGTAGCCAGTTTCCCACTTTCCAGTTTCCCAATACAAATAAGTCTGATGTGTTTCACATTTTCACACCTCATGTGATTGTTGTCTTCGTTGTTCATCGCATCTGGTGTGATGCAACAATCCTGTGGAGGTGGAATACCACCATCTTAATAGCTCAGGCAAAGAAGTAAAGTGTTCCTTCAAGTGTAGCCGATGTGAATTCCTTTACGTGCACACACTAAATATGGCAACCCTGTTGGTGGCTGGAATTTGTAATCTGATCCTAGACCTATGGTTGAAGCTTCAGATGTGTGCTTTGTGCAGTGGACCCTTTTGAAATTTCAGATTTCTTTAGCGTAAGTTGTTTTCAATTTTTGTCATAAGTTTTTTTCTGATCAGATACAGATCCCTTAATGCCATGTAACAGGAGCGACTCTGCCGATAAGCTTGTGTTTGTGTTTTTAGATGTCATTCCTGGGTTTCATTTAGTGGCTTCTCTAGGGCCTTTTAAACACTTTTAAACAAAAATCACCATGTGATTAGCCTGTAAGAAATCGTGTGACCTTGATCCACTTCCATCTTCTATACTGTCTGTACAGCTGGACCATCTACTCCCTGTCATCACGAAGATGATTAATTTATCACTAAAAACTGGTCGGTTTGCTGATGAGTGGAAAAATGCCTTGGTGCATCCATTGCTTAAGAAACCTGGACTCAAACTGGTAAACAAGAACTTCCGCCCAATAAGCAACTTACAGTTTACTACTAAGCTTACAGAGAAAGCGGTTGCTATCCAGTTACAGACCCATATGCTAAACAATGGCTTGTTCCCGGAGGAAATGCAGAGTGCGTATCGTGAGCATCACTCTACTGAGACGGCGTTATTGAGAGTTAAGAACGATATTCTTATGAATATGAACATGGATAGAATATGGGGCGAACCTCCAAGCAAAGGATCAACAATGGAAGAGAATGAAGACGAAATATTGACTGACGATTTTGGGGAAAAGAAGGGAAGTGCGAATAATTCAGACAAAGAAGACAATCTTGAAGACAAAAATAGTTCTACTGATGAGTTCAACAATGTTGCATGCACAGACAGAAGAAATTTTCTCACAGTTCTATGTGATAGCCACCTCAGCCCTGGCTGCTAACTACATGGAGGTAAGCTGGTTTTAAGTTTAAGCCAATCTTTACTAATGCCCGACTCGCTGCTGGGCACAACTAAAATCGAATGACATTCATGACATTTATTCAAATTTTCTGGGCAATAGTTTTCTGGAGAAAGGTCTGACTTGTTACCATGGCAAACATAATTAGAATAAAAGTATCAAAATTTGTTAGAAATTTCATGTTTAGTTAATAATTACTTGACTTATATCCTACAACTCCCCTGGGATAAAAGGGCCATTAGTTAATAATAGGTTCCTATTATTTTAATACAAATTTGATTTCCTTTCTTCCCTTTTATTTCAGTGGCAGAAAGTAATTGGATTTTGTCCCCTTCCAGTGGCTTATGGCAACCCAGGCAGTGGAAAAACGAAGGCTGGCAATGCTGCTATTGCATGCACTGGGAGTTACCCAAATCATTTTTTCAACTTGCTTACTGATTCATTCAGTGGGCAGGTTTGTAGTCTGACCACCCTTGGCATACAAGCTGATGACCCGACAGATCCAGCTGAGATTGGTTAAGCTGCAAAATACCTATTGCAAGAGCAGCTTCGTTTGTGTGTGTTTACGTGTGTTTTTGTTTTTCCTTTGAGTTACTGGCCTATTGTGTAACCATAATAACATTATCTCACTTGTTATTTTGCATACAAAAGTGTGACCCTACCAGCAGTATTTATTTTTCCAACTGCTGCCAGCATAACTCTAAATGTATTGTAGTTACTTTTTCTGTAAGTGTTTCGTAGTTTTGTGTTGTATGTATAATAAGTTAATAGTAAGTAGAGTATTGTAGTTTGTAGTGTATTGAAAGAACACTGTAATTAATGTAAATAATGTCTGTATGTAGTGTTGTTAACATTGAGAAATAAAATAAAACTGTAAAAAGTTGACAGAAGCATGCACGTAAAAAGGGTATACATGTACACATACAACTGTTAACCGCAAGCTAACTGAAAATGTTAGATCACACTGTTATAAGCCCTTCCTCAGAGGTTAACATTGTCTTGTGTTGCTGTGAATTGCATCAGCTAACTTCAATTTTAGTCGTCAGATTAGTAATAAGAAATAGAGACTCAGACTTACGATGAAAGAAATCCAGAAGTCATTCACTCATATTGTTGTGCATTCCACTCCATATATGTATTAGGCCAATATTGTAAAATTGTATAAGAAAGGACAAGTATAGACTAATATTATCACCATTTTGTACTTCATTTATGTTCCTTTTTCCAAGTAAGGTTGGAGGCCCTTTGTTGATATTGGCAAAGAGAGGTCGATTTGGTTTGGTGGGGGGTAGGGAGTCATTTTCAGGGGGGTTGGATAGGTTGATATTTTTGGTGGAAGTAGGGGGTGGGGTGGGGGGTGGTAGTGTCTGGCAAACAAATCTGCAGATTTTAGATCTCCAGAGGTTGGAATCTCCAATTTTGGTAGGAAAAATTCGCTTTTACTTGAGCTTAAGCATGTGAAGATATCTGACATCTTCCCAAGCTATTCTATAGAAGCCAAGATTTTCATCCACCAAAAGTACAAGTTGAAAAAGCCTCAACAGAAAGATACAGGAAATGAGTGTACTGACACTTAAATATTGCCTCTATCTCTTGAAAACAATGGCACCATTACTGGAACAGCCTCCATATTAGGAGAATTTGGAAAGGAATTTCAAATTTCCTGCGAGCATTCAAAGGTAGTGTTGCCATAGGATGAGAAACTGCAAACATTTAATATTGAGGCAGCTTGAAAGCATCATGAATTCTTGTACTTACTCCAAGAGCACAAAAAAGAAATGGAACAACTTGAAGAGCACTTGAGTACTGTAGAAAAAGAACTTGTTGATTGTCATGAAAGCAATGATGATCACCATGACAGTGAAACAGAAACTAAAGACAATGCAGACAGATTCACTGGAATGGTGGCAACCTTTCAAGAGATTGACGGCAAGTTTAAGAGAGTCTTAAACAAACTCACTGACAAGATGTGGCATGCAAGGCAATCTGTTGATCCAGCTGCTGCTGTCCAGTTTATACAGTACCTGCAGACCAAGAGGGAAATGTGGAAGGCAGAAAAGATCGTCATGGATGCACCATTCTACACCATGCTGCACAGAATGGTAATCATTCCCTTGTGCAGACCCTAATCGATGCTGGTGTAAATCCAAATGTCAAGGAGAGGTGTGGGGCAACTCCCGTAACACTGGCTGTGATAAAAAGAGATGAAGAAATGATCAGATTGTTGCTGACAAACTTTGCTATTTGTGACAATAGTTTCTTCACCTCAGTCCCTGGGCCAAAGCAAATTGCTGACAAATTTGGTCTGGACACTATCAGTGCTTTGATTGATGACTGTTTGAGCAGGGATGCTCAGCAAGATATTTCAGTCTGGATCAGTAGCACAATACACGTGAACAATCAGAGTGACACAAACGTCTTCCCAAATATCTTCTTTATTATGAGTGGTACGTTTGTAAGGTTTCACACCAATAAAGGTAACATGTTTGTCAATAAATACGCAAAGGTTCGTGAATATTCACTGCACTCTTATTTTTTACGAAATTTTTGTTTTACAAAATTGATTAAAAATATGGCCGTCACGCGTAACATTTACACAGATGGAACGTTGTTTGATAATGAATATCTATATCAAAACGCGCATTTCTGTTTTGAAAAAAATCTTATAATTACAAAGACCAAACATACTTTCAACCTAATAAGTAAAATTTTCTAAAACTAGAATCTGTATGGTTAAAATTCTAAAAAGGTACCTCATAGTTATGGCGTCACGATACTGCTCTCAGCTTCTACAGTTGGAATTTCGGTTCCCAGACGGCATTCTCACTTTCTAAGGACTCTTTCCTGAAAATATGAACAATCTAGGGCCATTCGCTCCAACGCAGTAAGAAAAAGTCTGAATCCCAAGCCGTGTGAAACGCTCCATGTTTTGATGCGCCATTCAAAACATCACACAAAGTCAAAGTCTTCCCAAATGCCCGGAATGCATCCAAAACCTTCAGATTGCCGCCACATTTGATTCTCATCTCAAAACGAATGTTCACGAGCATTTCCACGTTAAAATATAAAGTAGGTAGCTCACAAGAAGAGTTTTTCGAAATCCCAAGCCTTATGAAACGCTTCTTCATGAGTTTCATATTACATGTAGGATTTTCTCGCGCGAAAGGACCGAAAGGCAGCGAAAAAGCGTGAAAACTTCGCCATGATTTCGAACGATTCCTTCGTGGAAACAACAACATGGGGCCTTGGTAACCTCCCGAGAAGGTTCTGGAAGCTTTTTGTTATGTAATAACTCCGAAAATAGCCCTGACACGTGCAGAAAAACACGTGTTTTTCAAAGCAAATGACCCTTGGGTCACGTTCACTACGCAAGGCGAGTTTACGCGAGACGGTTTTCAATGGAGCGTGAGAATAAAGCAGAATTAATGAGAAGGTGGAGAGAAGAACAAAAGGAGAAGAAAAAAGCTATCAAAAAAGCCCACTACGAAAAAAACAGAAAGGAGCTAATACAGAAAGCCGTGGAAAGAAAGCAACAAAAAGCCGTGGCCTTGAAAACACGTGCTCAATCGCGGAAAATTACAAAAGGCGGGAATGGAAAAAGCACAGCTAGAGTTCGCAAATTTCGACAAAACAAAGCTGAGGAAGAAGAAAAAAAGAGAGCCCAAAGCAGAGAAAGGTCAAAGAAATACCAGGATAAGAAAAAGGCTGCTGAAATGGTAGTTGATACAGACGAAACAGATCCTGTTGAAACTCCGGATATGGCCGTGTTCAAAAGTCGGATGGCA
The DNA here is from genome assembly GCA_963693305.1 of Meandrina meandrites. NCBI lineage: Eukaryota > Metazoa > Cnidaria > Anthozoa > Scleractinia > Meandrinidae > Meandrina > Meandrina meandrites. Next base: position 43,439,424 of record OY855903.1, read on the forward strand.
AAAAAGCGAGCAGTGGACAAAACAAGAAAAGTGCTTCCGGCAACACCAAATAAAAAAGTCGAAGTTGTAGAAAAGCTTGTCCAAAGTCCACAAACAAGAAAGGCACTGGAGAAAAAAGGTCTGATAAAATCACCAGAAGAAGAAGAAGAAATGGAAGCTTTGAGAGCCATCACGACCGACTTAACAAGTGGTATCAAGCATTTGAAGCGCAACAAAAAAAGTGAAGGCCGCGCTGCATTTGGAGCAATCAAATCACTCGCGTTTGGTGAAACAGTGAAAGAAAAGAGGCTAACTTCAACTGTCTCTAAGCTTGTTTCTTTAGATAGGCATTCAGTTAGTCGAGGAATTAAGCGTAGGTGTGAGGTCCTTAAGGGAGATGAACCGAGTTGGCTACTAACGAAGAGGAAACCGAGAGTGGATGCACTTTCTGAGGAAGTGAAAAACTCTGTCTGCCTGTATTGGACGTTCGAGGCTAGTAGACCAACAGGAGACAAGAAGGACATCATCAGGAAACGAATTGGCCCAAAACTATACATCGAGCATCCCAAACACGTGCTGGAGCAGACTCAAAGTGAAGTCTACTTCAATTTTCGTGCAGCCAACCCCGATGTTAAAATTTCTCAAAGAAAATTTGAGGGCCTAAAGCCATATTTTGTTAAAGGGGCAAAGGAGCGTGACAGAAGGTCTTGTTTATGTCGCAAACACGAGGAAGCACGGATTGTATTCAGTGAATGTCTCAAGTTTCGAAAAAATGCACTGAATGAAAATCCTACCCTTGATATACCATTGGTCTCTTTAAATGAAGCTGTGGAAATGACACTGTGTCCTAAACCTGAGGGTAGTGACTTCCACAGGCTTTGCTGCATGGATCGATCGTGTGAAGAATGTGGCACACACCTCTTTAAGCTTCTCCCAGAAGAGCAGTCTGAGGAAGGCACAACCAAGTGGAAGCGCTTTGATTATGTACTCACTGGGAAGGTGACAGCTTCTGGAGAGCCACAAAAGAAAGTTGCGCTGGTGCAGAAGGAAACATGTCCCAAGGAACTTTTCCAGTATTTCATTAAGCTGCTGGAGGACTACCCCTACCACCAGTTCATGGCTATTTGGCAGAGAAAGCAGCTTGATGAACTACTAGAAACCCTGCCTCTTGGACATGTTGTCTGCATCCACGACTACTCAGAGAGCTACTCTTGTAGAGGGCAGAATGAGATCCAATCGCAGTATTTCGACGTGAACAAGGCAAGTCTTCACATCACTGTCCTGTTTCGACATGCATCTGCATGTGGTGAAAAAGAAAGCACTGCTGAAGAACCCGTCATCATCAAGGAACACATCTTTGTGATCAGTGATGATCCAGGACAGGACTTTGATTCTGTGCACCACGCCCAGTTGCTAGTGGGAAAATATCTCACTGATGACCTGCAGCTGAACATCACCAAACTGCACGAGTTTACTGATGGCTGTGCAGCACAGTACAAGTCGAGGCACTGCATTGGGGATTTGTCTTGTTCACTTGCCGACTTTGGGTTCACTATTCAAAGAAATTTCTTTGAAACATCCCATGCGAAAGGCGAGCAAGATGCTGCTGGTTCCCATGTAAAACAACAGGCCAGTCTTGCAGTGGTACGTGGAACAGCAAGCATAACCAACGCCAAAGATCTGTGTGACCATCTAACAACTCATTTCTCCAAACCTGCACAGTCATCATTTCCATCTCGCTCCAAATCAGTCAGCCTAAACAGAAGAATTTTTTTTATGTTCCATCTCAGGGTCCTGATGCAATTTTACGTAATCGAGAAGGACGCAAGTTTGAAACTATTAAGGGCATCCGAAAATTGCACTCTGTAGTTACCACCCCAGAGCAATGCAAGGTCCTAGTGAGGAAACGATCCTGTTACTGTGGTGAGTGTCTCTTCGACAACTTCGATGACTGCCAGAACAAGGAACTGGTTGATGACTTACAGGAGATTATCTTACAGAGGGAGGCATCTGCTGCTACCACACGAGCCCAACGTGAAACTCCCGTGGCTGAGCCTGTTCACCTCCATGTTGCTGATCTAGTTGGCAAAGACAGCATCATTGCCATCGCAGCAGATGAAGATGATTCCTATGACTATTACCTGCTCAAAGTTACTAGTGAAGGCCCTGTTGTACTGAGAGAAGATGTCACTGATGATTATGGGTGTGCATTTCCTGCTGGGAGCTCCGTTCTTAAAGGACATTTCTTTGTAAGGGACAATCTGATTGACATGACGTACAAGCTTGATCAAAAGAAGGTCACTGTCATGTTTCCTGGCACTGTTCGTTACGTTTGTTCAGAGCTGATAGAGAGGGGCAGAGGTCGAAAAAAAGTTTTTCAAGTTGCCTGGGATGTCCATGAAGACATTATTGCTTCATTGTAACATCAATTAACAGTTATTTGATGGACACTAACTGATAATTAGTTTTGTTTTGATGAGGATATTTCAAAATGCACAATATGTCATCCAAAAGCGTGTAAAATGTACTAGTTGTAAGATGCGCACTGCATTATGGGTAAAAACTAAAATTGCTGACTTGGCAAAAACAAATTGATTAGATGATCGTTTACTAGTAATGATGATTTGCTGTGATAATTATAAAGAGTTAAGATGAATTTGGACAGATTACTAGATATTTTACTTAATTTTAGAGGCCGCAATGCATTATGGGTAAAAACTAAAAATGCTGACTTGGCCAAAAAACGTTCAATTATATCATCGTTTGCTAGTAATAATGATTTGCTGTGATAATTATAGGTGTTAATATGAATTTGGACAGATTACTAGATATTTACAAAATTAAGAGGCCGCAAAGCATTATGGGTATAACTAAAAATGCGGACTAGAGAGCTAAAACCAAGCAAACCATAATTATTTAGGGCCTTAGTGTGTTTTACTGTGCAAATTAAAGTGTTTACATGACTTTGGAGAAATTTGTAGAAATTTTGCATTTTTGATGCATGTTACACAATTGTACATGCTTATTGTGCTACTGATCTGTGGGAAGCAATCAACTCTAGTGCAGGGGACATTTCTGTTGGCGATGGAAACACAGAACCAAGGACAATGACCAATACCTTGTTTGTAGCCAGTTTCCCACTTTCCAGTTTCCCAATACAAACGAGTCTGATGTATTCCACATTTTCACACCTCCATGTGATTGTTGTCTTCGTTGTTCATCGCATCTGGTGCGATACAACAATCCTGTGGAGGTGGAATACCACCATCTAAATAGCTCAGGCAAAGGAGTAAAGTTTTCCTTGAAGTGTAGCCGATGTGACTTCCTTTACGTGCACACACTAAATATGGCAACCCTGTTCCCTTAATACGATATAACAGGAGCAACTCTGCCGATAAGCTTGTGTTTGTGTTTTTAGATGCCATTCCTGGGTTTCATTTAGTGGCTTCTCTAGGGCCTTTTATACACTTTTAAACAAAAATCACCATGTGTATTTCAATAATTTCTTTCCCCAAATTGTTAGAAGATCTTCAGAATGAAGGACATTAGGCTTGCTTAACAGTTGGTGCAGGTCACATCAGGTTGAAAGCTGACAAGAGAAGGCAAAATGATCTGCATGAAAAAAGGCAATCTTAACAAATAATAAACACGATCTCAATATCTTATGAAACAATTTTTCCCCCCTTGCGCAAAGGGTTGTGAAAGAAGGACAAAAAAATTAAGATCTTGTTGATGTTGAGAAACTGGTCTGTGTTGATTTGTACAACAGCATGGGTGTTTTTGATTCCTCTGATCAACTTTGATCATACTACAGTGCCTGTCAACCATCCAAAAAGTGGTACAAGTACTTGTTCTGGTTTATTTTCGATCTATCTTTTGTTAATTTGTTTATCATTTTTAAAGAAAATGTCCAGAGAAGGGGAAGAACGACCCAGGTGAACTTTTGTCATGCACTTGCAAAACAGCTCACTGCTGGGTTTTCAAGTCCAGCAGAAAATAGAAAGCGCACACTACTCCTCAGAATGCTACAAGGCATTTTTTCATTTGAAGCGTAGTAAATGCAAGAAAGAGGCACTGTGTTCAATGAAAACAGATGGATGTAAGACTTTGAGTAATTAAGCAAAAAAAGACCATATGTTTTACTATTGAAATGAGGGATACTATTTTTACATTTTCAAGGGCGGTCATCAATACTACAGTAGCTTGCACCTACACATGAACATGTGATGCTGAAGCATGATCTAATTGGTTATTGAACATGGCAATGGTGGTATAAAAAGACTTGATAATAATATTTTAAATATTTAATTCATATGAAATTATGATTCAATATTACCTTATTTGAGGGCATGTATAAGACTTCCAACCCACATGCTTTGAGAGAGATAAATTTGTGTGTGAAAAACATAATCATGTAGAGCCATTTTAAATAATTGACAGAGAGACTGAACGTGATTCCAACACATCAGGGGAAAAAATGTTTTCAAGTTCAGAAAGTCAGACTATCATGCAAAAAAACTATAAAACCCCTTTGAAACTATTTGGAAGTTTAGACTTGATGCTTTTTACAGGGATAAGCATTATGCTTTTAAATTTGACCACCGACAATGCAACACTTCCAAGGAGGGTTAGAATTATTTAAGAACGGCTGACTGTTAGGACCGAGAACTCTCCGTCATTTGGCTTATCGCTCATATTTTGCTCAAAGATACCCTTTGGTGATATATATTTAAAAATCATATTTAAAAGTTCCAGCGAGTTTTTATTTTTCAGAAATTCACGAAAAATTGAAAACGCAGTCAAAGTGCGGTTTTCCTTCCGATCAAATGCCCGAAATATGGTGCGAGAACGAAGCTATGGCAAACTCGTGAAATAGCTTCAATTACCGCCAAACTTAGCCACGGAAAAAGCCACTTAAAACAAGAAACATGCAGTTGCTGAGGACTAAGAATGATCTAAAAGCCCTCTGTCTTCAAGACTTGAGAATTTCGCAAGGGCAGTGTGTTCATGACATGACTTGCTCATCTGGTTGCCTGACACTTCATTCGAGTTTCGAATGTCAATCCGCAACACTGATACCAATATTATTGTGTATGGCTATGCACAATGTATGGAAAATCGACTTAATGGCCCTAAATTCCAATAACAGAAAGCTTGAGATGGTGTAAACAATAATGACGTGGTACTGAGATGGATGTGCGCCCAGTTATGGTATATTTCTTAAGACTATTTCTTGAGTATTTGTGAGACTATTTTGCAATGCATTTTGTGCTTGGGGTCAGACAGTTTCGCTTCTTGTTCGCAAATTATTTAGATGAAATTTGTTTTGAACTTGCTATTACACTGTATAAACACTAACACTTGTTATCACCAAAGTTCGATGTTGCTTTCTTCCAGTATAAGACAGTTTACATCACCAAATTAACCTCTCGACATCTTAACCCCTCGAGCAACGATAATACATGAAGATGGTGACGGTGTACTGAAATCTCAAATACTTTCAGCTGAACACCATACCGCTATTTTTCTAACGATCCTAAAATGACTTTAATGTTGTTGTGAGATGTTTAAAAAGTTTTGGGAAATAATCTCTCACGTCTGACATGTCAAAGCGGTTGTTTACATTAGGTGTATAAAATGTGACGATAAGATCAGACATGGCAGGACAGTTTCAGCTCAAATTTAACTTTTGAATGTGTTTTTTGACATACCAGTGGATATTTCTTGAGGTCTAAAACATAAATCGACGGAAATAAAATTAATTTTCGAATTTTATCGGCAAGTTGAAGATGCGTAGCCTCAAATTCGCCAATAAATCTTCTGTCATTTGAGCTGATCGTATCGCAGATATTTTTTATTTTCTCAGCGGGAAACTTTTCGAGTTCGACCCTGAAACTTGGCATGGTGAATGTTTAATAATGATATTTTAGGGCTGTAAAGTAAAATTATCGAAAAATGAGGTACCAGGGGTATTTTTATGCTGTTGAACATGACCTATATTTTGTCGCCATTTTAATCGCTCATCAAGGACGTTGATAAAATGGCTCGCAAAATCACAATTTCAACACATTTCGGATTTTTCACAAGTTAGGGATGCTTGTTAGTAGTTTTTCCGTCTTTGTGTTAAGTTTGGCGATAATTAAAGCTGTTTCACGAGTTTGCCGTAGCATTTACACACAATGCTATTTGACAGACTGACATTTAACACAATGTTAGTCATTTATAATATCTCTGTTTGCAGCTTTCAATGAAGAACTTTTACCAGTGTGAAAAAGAAATACAGGATAGGAGACCTATATGTCTGAAAATGTACACTTGTACATGTAATTACAAGCAAGATACATGTTAGCAGCAGTTCATGTCTCCATAAGTTCAATCCAAGTATAGCTGTTCAAAATCCAAGATGAGGGTGTTGACATGCTCACTTCATTAAGTTGCTAACAGTTTTGCAACAAGCCTCATCATTTCAACTGATTTTACCTAACTTCAAACTTAATTTAATTGCACTGTGGCAGGGATGTAAATAATAGCCAGGAGGTTAAAAAAGCCTTGAGCCTTGCTTTTAAATTTTTCTGGAAATGAAAGAATTGAAGAATTGAACTCTAACACAGTGGAAAAGCTTTCTCAGGTACAGGAAATGCAGATTCAAGTCATTTTTACCCCACAGGTTCATGATTATGTGCAACAAAACAAGCAAGGACAATTGTAAGAGGCGTATGGAATTAGCCACATTTTAAGAAAGCCATTCACTAAAAATGTGCAGCTAGAATGAATTAATTTTTGGATGACATCATAATGTAGATGTGGCTTATGACAAAAATGCACAGGAATCTTTGCTAAGGTGGAATAAATTAAAAACATGTGCGCAGGAACTTTAATAATTTGTCTTGGCATCACAACACAATAAGTCTAATTGATTGACAGATTGACACAGTACGGAACACAGTCTACTTGATTGATAGATTGACAAAGTAGGGTACCCAATGCTGATTGGCTAGCACCAAAATAAAAGCAGGCCCCTCCTTACAGAATCATGCCGCAGAAGCGTTTTGTAGGATTTGTTATTCACGATTTTTAGTGATTATCGAGAAAACTTTTACTAAGATGGCTTTCAACCACCTTTTTAGGAGGAGGCAGCATGGCCGAGTGGTTTAGGGCACTGGTGTTGTAATCCGGAGGTCCCAGGTTCCAGCCTTCCACCTTGCCACTAGCTGGATTTGTTTCACAGTCGTCCCAAGTTCAAATCCTCGGTCACGCTTTGTATATAGCCAACTGGTCTGCCTCCTGCCAGTTGGGATTTTTAACCATGTTATGCTCATTTAAAATTATTTATTTCCTATGTTTCAGTGGCATGCCTGCAAACTGCTATCTTGAAGCTAAGTGCATGACCACTATAAACAACATTTATTTTTTTTATAAAGCTGCCTTGAACATGTTTCAATGAAGAAGAGTGGGAGAATTTAACAGGCTCCGTTCCAATACCAGAACATTTATTTCTTCTCGTTTACCAGAGACTTGTGGAGCATAGTCTTCAAGACATTACGTTTCAAGTAAGTTGAAACATTACTTTTTACTTGATGCTTTTTAAGTGCATGTTTTTTCCATCTCCTCGAGTTGTTTTCTCATCTTAAATGTTTCTGTCAAATTCCCATGGATCAGCCAACAGAAGAAATTATTTCAGATTCTGTGGTGACAAGCAGGATTCATCTGTAATTGTATGTCACAGAAAATAAAGTGTTTAAGCATTTTCAGTTATACTGATTTAAAAAACCACTTTATTTTATTCATTTCTTTAATAGTTGCAAGACCAGCAAACCATAAACATTTTAAACAAGGAATTTGTGGGGGAGTATTGTCAAGTGGAAGAAGTAAGTTTCATATAACTTGTACGTACAACAACAAGTTTTGCATTGTGAAATACCTGTTACATCTTAAGTCAGCCTCTTTCTAATCATTTTCCGTCTCGCTTTAAGGTATCACACAATGAATCGATTATTGACCGATCTTTGGGAGATGGTGACGTGAACAGGAATAATACAGATGCAGAGGTGAGATAATAATTATTATCCTTTCCTCGCTATTTGCGTTTTCAGGCGCACATCACAGAAATTGTGTTCCATATAAAACACGTTCTTGGGGCATCCACTTGCAAACAATAGTTGACATGTATGTTGACGGTTTAATGACCACCCCATTGTCGTCCGTAATTGAAGATCTATATTCAATGAAGGCAATGAATTGATATGCTTTGACAAGGAATCTCCATCCCTGGTGTCACTCTGACTTATTCACAACTTTGGAACCTGACATCTTCTTTTCTCCCTTCAACGAAAAAAACAAAGATCTCTTCAGAGTTCACCGCTGACCACCAGTTCTAAGAGGTTCCACTGCTGACCATATTATTAAGTCGGCCATGTTGGATTTCTACGAACACTGAAGTTCCTTTGAATCGTTGCTCATTATTCTATGTAAGTTGATTTGTTCATGATGATTTGTGTGTACTTCAATTAGGAACTTATTGTATTGTTTACCATCTTATTGTAATAGGACTCGTTCATCATTGAGATTAAACAAACTAATCGTCTTCGAGGAGTCCTGTTTCTTCAATCTCTACACCTTATTCAAGTGAAATATGGTCAGGGGTCCAAGTATCATCTTCCATCGAAACCACAAGAAAGACAAGACCTTAATCCGCGAACAAGAAATGAAAGATCAAGGGAAACAGCCAAGGGTCTGCAAGATCTTTCAGTTCTTACAGTCCAAGTTTCACCATCCTCTGGACAGCTACGTGAATCCCAGTCAGAAACAAATCCGCCATAAGAAAAACGATCTGTGGTGTTCTTCAGTGCGACATTCACATACCAGATCATCTCAAACCCAAGTTTAACGAAATGTGTCCCATTTTCAGAAACATCGAGGTTGAGAGGAGGAGGAGCACAATACCATGCCTTGTCCCTGCAAGACTTAAATTGGAAGTTTTTATGGTAAGAAAATTCTACTGGCCACCCCTCTACTTAAGTGGTACCTCTTCCATGGGTTGCAAGTCACTCAAATTTACCAAGTGATAGAATGTACACCAGTGCCAAACTTCAAGCCATTCGGCGATGCAGTGTCTGATGCTAGACATGATGGAGACACTAATCCCGACAAGGCAATAATTGCAGATACAATGAAATTGGTGAGTTACTTGAAAGCTATGTGTATAAATTGATTTGGAGCTCTGTGTTTATTCCATCCAATGGCCTAGAATAACTGCTCCATTGGTCAGGGTACAATGTCAGAAGCGGAGGGAGACAACACGGAATTAAGTCACGAGTCAAGAAGAAAAAAAAATTGATTTGTTAAACACTAAAACAATCTTACTTTTTTCTCTATTTTTTCTTTTTGTCTTTCAGGTTGGTAATTCTAGTTACGGGAAAACATTGACTGATCAAGAGGGGCACCGCAAAGTAAAGTTCTGCAGGGAAACAAAAGCATCTCAGCTGATAAAAACTCCATTTTTCAGACAAATTGAACAAATTGACGAGGTTGCAAGAAAATTGTTGTTAAATCTGCCTTTAAAAATAGGATTCTTTGTTTATCAACACACCAAACTCAGAATGTTGCAATTTGATTTTGATTTTCTCAATAAATATTTAGGCCAAAGTGACTTTCAGTACTGTGAGACCGACACTGATTCAACCTTCATTGTGCTTTTGGGCTCATCAGTTGAAAGTTTAGTGAAACCAGAACTGAAACAAGAATTTGTCAGAGATAAATCAAAGTGGTTCCCTACAACCAACAGCCCTGACCAAAAAGCCTATGATAAGCGAACGCCTAGGCTTTTTAAAGAAGAGTGGTCAGGGCAAGGAATAATAGGTCAAAATAGCAAAACATCTTACGACAAATTCAGTTGTAAAGGAATTAACAAAAGATTCAGTGAAATCAAAAAGGAAAATTGCATCAGTGTTTTGTTGACAAGACAGAATAATTCAGGAATAAACAAAGCTTTTCATGTCATAGATAGCAGTATGTATACATATGGACAGGTTTGCGATGGCTTCTCTTACTTTTATCCAAAACGCTAAGTTTTAGAAGATGGAGTAACTACCATCCCTCTTGATATTAAGATTTATTCATCAGTACAGATTTTTTTCAATTCTAAATAGCTCGTGAAAATTGTACATAAAACTTTCTAAACTTCAAAATAATATTTTTTCTTATGAAAGCAATTTGTTCATAGTTTTTAAATAAATACGGCTTGATTCCAACCTGGCATAATTTCTGTCTTACTACGAGCACAAACTCCACTTGAGACTCTCACGTGTGCTTCTGGAGAAAACACAGCACAATTAAGTTCCCTTTCTCCCCTTGGTACCCCTCTGCCCTTCTTACGCTATAAAATTTGTGTTCTAAAACATTTTGTTCAGTTTCTATCAAGCTTTTACACCATAGACATGAAGATACTAAAATGTAAACACTTCCCCATTGCCGGCTGCTGTTCCAAACTTTTAGGTCGACTTGCAAATCACTTGGTGCAAGTGCACAAATTATCAGAGATGGAGCGGAAGTATGGACTACAGTTCTCCAAATTACATACCACAAACATGATTCTTGTTTACAAGAAAGGGGCTGAACCTAACATAGATAGTGAAATGACTGAGATTGTATCCAGTAAACAGCTAGACGACAAAGAAAAAGCAAAACTTTATAATCAAGTCTTGCAGGGTATCTAACTTATTATGACCATTAACAACAACTATGCCCATGGAAAATCCTAAACCGGAAGAGAGTAAAGAAAAAAAGACCAACTAAAGATTCCTCCTAATTAGAAACCATTCCTACAGCAGTACAACAAGAGGTAATGAGGAGATAATGAAAAGTGTTCTCTTGGCTTTGTTTTTAGCCTGTATTATGATGCTGTTGTATGCAGCATTCTCATATATTGCCCTTCTTGTTTACAATAGTTGCTATGGGAAATGCTTTCATGAATCCTTTTGAATTATCCATGGTGACATCTTAAGACAAGCGTTTTGTATTTTTCCTAGGTGTTATTGTTCTAATTGTTATTCTGACCTGACCACAAAAGCAGAGGAGTGCCAATGCTGTCAGGAAATAGATCGTTGTGGGGAGGTAATGGAGCAGTTTGGTGATGGTCAGCGATGTATCACTGGATTTCAGGACGTTTGCCTGAACAAGCACTTGCTTGAAGTTGCCGCTTTAAGTCTCAAGACTAAAGCTGGGAGGTCTTACAGAACGAGTGACAACACCAGGCTGAGAGGTATGACCTGTTGCACAAGTCCAGGTAAGTATTAGATGGACTGAATGATGCATGCTTAACTACCTCTGTGCATTATGGGAATTCAATACATAAAAGACAACAACTACCACTTAAACTTGCATGGGCACTGACTATCCATAAGAGCCATGGATTAACATTCAATAGATATTGAAAAATCAGAAGCAACTTTTGGCCTCACCTATTGTGACACTTAAGTCCATTTTACTTTCTAAAAATTTCAATTATTTTTGTTATTCTTGAGTTACTATTTAGTTGTTTACCGAAATTTTCTTATTTCCCCTCACACCTTAGTTTTTCCTTTTGCAGTTGTATTGTTCCCACAGATTTCTTTTACCTAATTCCTGTTGTGTAGGAGTATAAACACCTATGTAGGCAGTAAATTAACTCCTTTAGCCTCATTTGGTTTTAGCTATTCTAACACTTTCCTGAAATTTACAACTTAGCAACCATTTGCTAAAAGTTTAGTTGTTTAATATTCCCAAGAGTGTCACTGCAGAGAAGATTAATTTGAAGTTTCCCACAGATGTGTAATTATCAATAGCATTTGTTACTCATTCCCGTTTTTTTCTTTTATCAATAAACTCATAAAACTTAACTCAAATCTATTGTCCTTGCATCAACTGCTTTGGCCTTTTGGTGTCAGAAGTGGGATTGACCAATTCCAAAATAAGTAGAGTTTAAACTGCAAGGAGGCAACAAATCTTATAGGATGTCCAAGGCTCAGCTTAAGGAACTCCAAGAGAAGATGGCGGCTTTGGAAGCAAAGTTTCAGGGACAGCCTAGTACTGCTGCCTCCAGTGCAGCCCCTAGCCAGGTAACAGTGAAGGTGCCAAGAGAAAGGAAGCTGCGGAAGTTTGCCGGGAGCAGAGATGACCATACCATTGAGGAATGGATCGTCGATGCTGAACGAGCCACCTCAGACCACCCCGAGGCAGAAGCAGTGGACTTCATTCTCTACCACCTGGAAGGCGCCGACTTTGAAGAGGTCCGTCTTCGCCCTTCAGATCAGCGAGCCCGCAAAAAGGACATCTTCGAGGTTCTGAGGAGTGCGTTTGGAGAGGGATTGAACACCACCCAGGCCATGAGGAAGTTTTTCAAGCAGCGTCAGAAAGAACAAGAGCGCCTTGACCCAAACCAGCCCCCCAGTGTTACCTTACCCTATCTACACAAAGTGTTTCATCGTAGAAGTGGACGCCTCTAATGATGGCTTAGGAGCAGTGTCGTCACAAGAGCAAGATGGGAAAATCAGACCAATTTCATATGCCAGCCGCGGACTTCGAGGAGCTGAGAAAAACATGGAGAACTACTCCTCCAGGAAACTGGAACTATTGGCACTTAAGTGGGCTGTGACCGAGTAATTCCATGAATACCTGATATCCTCCATATTCATGGTTTTGACCGACAACAACCCACTGATGTACCTGCAGTCAAAGAGCGAACTGAAGGCAGTTGAACAGCGATGGGTATCAGAACTGGCTAGCTTCACTTTCAATATCAAGCACCGAGCTGGTAAACACAATACGAATGCAGATGCCTTAAGTCGTCTTCCTCGGGAGAAGACTGAAGAATGTGATGCAGACCTGGTAGAAGAAACCTTGGCATCATCCCTTAACAGTAAAGTCATACCTGAACCTCTTGGAGAGCAGCTACTACAGTCAGCAGTATCCCTAGCAGAAGACCCAAGTGGAGTATCTAGCCAGATAACCACAGACCCCCCCCCCCCCACCCCCACCACAGTACAGCACCAGTATAGTACCCGCCTGGGACCTTAAGCAGCTAGCAAGGTTGCAGAGTGTAGACGCTACCATTAAGCACCTAATCCACTACTGCGCTATTGGTCAAAAACCATCACCAAGAGAGAAGAAAGCTGAGACACGTGAAACCAACCAACTTCTCAAGCAGTGGGACCGCATCACAGAGAAGAAAGGAGTTCTATACCGCAAGAACTCTGATAACCATGGTAACACACATTTACAGCTACTCCTACCTGACAGTCTCCGTGAGGAACTCCTGAACGGCGTCCATGACCAGTGCAGTCATCAAGGAGCAGAGCGAACAGAGCAGTTGGTACATAAATGCTGTTGGTGGCCTGGACTACACAATTATGTTAAGAAGTACCTGTCAGAGTGTGAACGCTGTATTGTGGCAAAGGGACCATACCTACCCACCAAGACCCCAATGGCCAGCATCATTGCCTCCAAACCCTTGCAAGTACTAGCAATGGACTTCACACAGCGCAAACCAGCTTCATATGGCAGAGAAAATGTCTTAGTACCTACTGATGTCTTCACTAAGTTTACAGTGGCAGTACCAACCAGAGATCAGCAGGCCAACACCATGGTCAAAACTCTGATACGTGACTGGTTCCTTGTCTATGGTGTCCCCAAGAGAATCCACTCCAACCAAGGCCGTTGTTTCCAAGCAGAAGTAGTACAAGAATTGTGCCGCATGTATGGAATCAAGAAATCCCGAAGCACCCCTTACCACCCCAAAGGAAATGGGCAATGTGAGCGCTTCAACCGCACACTTCATGACCTATAGTGCACCCTTCCACCTGCAAGGAAGAGAAAGTGGCCTGAGCACCTCAAAGAACTGTGTTATGTAGACAACACAACCCCTCATGCCCCTACAGAATATTCCCCACATTACCTATTGTTTGGCATAGACCTGAAATGGCCAATTGATCTCCTGCTCCCGAATGACCATGATGACCAAGCAAGCAACAATGGTGAATGGCTTACCCTGCATCAGAACCGCCTACATGAAGCTCACCAGCAAGCTCAGAACAAGCTCAAAGCAGAAGCTGTCTCCCGCAAGCAGCAGTTTGATCGCCGCAGACAAGTCAAACCTGATCAAATTGCAGTTGGTGAGAGAGTTCTCACTCAAAGCCACCCACAGGGAAGAGCAAAGATACAGGATAAGTGGAACTCCAATATCTACAAGGTTGTCAACCGTCATGACAATGCCTATGAGATTGAGCCTGCTGATGGCCAAGGACCTAGCAGAACAGTGAACCGTGCTGAGCTTCAAGTTTGTCCCAAGCCTAGACCACTGTTACCCCAGTTAGCCCCAGTACATTTTACACTTTCCTGAAATGTACAAAAAATTGGCAACCATTTGCAAAGAAGTTTAGTTGTTTAGTTAGCTTGCCAAGAGTGTCACTGCAGAGAAGATTATTTTCAAGTTTCCCACAGATGTGTAATTATCAATACTATTTGTTTCTCTTTCCCGTTTTTTCTTTTATCAATAAACTCATAAAACTTACCTCAAATCTGTTGTCTTTGCTTCGACTGTTTTGGCCAACTTACATGTTGCCATAAGTAGAGTTAAAGATTTATCATGTCTTGCATAAGAACCGATGACTTTTGACCGGCTGAGAAACATTAAAAAGACAAACAACCTTAAGTACAGAAAAGCAGAAGAACTAAGGCTTCAGAAAATTGCAGAAAAAAACAAGAAATTCTTCTTCAAACAACAATATGTATTTAACTGTTATTAAATATTATGTTTAATGCTTTCATTTTCATTTGCAGTTGATGCAACCATGGATAATTCCAGCTGGGAATGGAATAAAAGAAGTGAACGACTTCTTTAAAGAGCTTGATAGTGCCGTAGGAGTCTTGGAACACAAATACAGCAAGCGCTCCAGAGATAGTAATATCCAGCGACTGTTGCCTTCATATGGAATGGTAGCTAGGGCCTTAGAAGAGGTTCACAGCAAAATTATTTGCCGCCTCAGTTCAACACCAAAAATTAGCCAATCCTTGCTCAGTGAATAATTTACTGTGGATATGCCCATGGAGGTGTTTGAATGCATCTCAAAAGATATCCTGGATCAAACAAATTTTGGTCATGAATTTAGTGAAACGAACACCCATATGTTTTACAAAATCACTGATTTTCGAAAGGCCACATATTTATTCACTAGAATGAGCATTGAAGGGGGCTGAAGTAGATCAGGAGAATATTTTTAAAAAGCACCTCAATCGCGAAATGGAGAGGTGTGAGGTGATTGTTTTGGATGAGAAGCCAATGGAGTTGAAGTTTCATAAGAAAAACAAAGTTCTGACTGTGAGATTTCACTATGGCTACTGGAACATGGATGGTGTACCACAGCACTAAATATAGTTAACCAGACCAGACATAACTTTTATAATATTGTTATTAACATATTTGATATGCTTGTTAATTATTGTTAAACTTACACTAAAGAACAGTAATAGCCCACGTATAAGAACCTGGGTTTTAAGAACCTGTTAGGCTACAATTTTTATTTTAAGCCCCCTCCAAATAAGAACCTAAGGCTAAAATTTTGAGTTAGGTTCTTAGTGGGGTTGCTGTTAAAGTGTATACATTAAAAAGCTGCTGAATTAAGATCATCTATTTAAAAGTAACTTAACATAACGGTTTTTCTTTCAAGCTTAAGTACCATGTTGTATGTCTATTGTGTGTATTGTAGGACCCATTTGGGGTGGTGGTCTGACCCCATTGTCAGGGGCTGAAGATAAAATTAAAGGCGACAAGGCTGAAGAGGTCAGTTCCACATATAGCTATTCACTTTAGAGTCATTCACTAACCACTTGTTTACAAGCTTGAATAGTGTTTTGTCTGAACAAAGCTGCTGCTAAGACTAAAAAAAATCTGAGTGCTTCCCTAGTTCCTGTCCCCTGGCGCCAAGTTGGCGCATAGGACCTCATCTGAGTGCTTACTTGGTTCCAATTCATTTATTTTTCTCACAGGAAGTAGCAATAGCCACAGCTGCTATTTAGCTTTGCAAGGTGGACAATGATGATAAAAAACTGAAAATTATGTTGTTGCCATTCTCCCCCCCCTCCCACTACTAACTGTCCATTATCATTAAATATTTTACTTTTAAAAGAGAACTTGAGTGAACTCCAGTCCTGCCTGAGAAATTGACAAACACTGGAAACAGCGTTTCCAAGTGTTCAATTTCAAAAATGTCCTGGGGGGCACGCCCCCAGACCCCCCTAGGTGCTTGGGCCTTCAACTCACAATGCATCTTGCAGGGCCAAGAAAAATTTTGTGTCCCGTGCTTTCACAACCATGCCTGCTACTTTACACAACTATTAAAAACCCTGTTGGATAGTGTTACCTTTTTTACATCAGATGTGTGTCAAACTGTAAATTCTGTGTTGTAAACAAATTCAGTTCAATGAATCCTACTTCTCCTTTACCAGGAAACACAAATATTCTCTCCTTTCCCATTCCATGACTTACAAGGTAAGCTGAACCTCATCATGTGTAGAAAGCAAGTGGAATAGCTTTCTTTGCTTTATATTTTATTGCTTACCTTTTAAGGACCAAGAAGAAGTTTTACATTCTGACAGTTTCTCCCTTTCACCCGCCTGCAAATAAAAAGACTTTGAGTAACATGCAAGCTCACAACAACAAAATAACAACAGATAGAACTTCAGCCTAACGTTTGAAAAAGCTTAAGAAAACTGTCATTTTGAGAACAAGAAACAAAAAGCTTAACTTAATGTCAGCAAGAAACCAGACCTCGTACAGATTAGCTTTTTGCAGAGGATTGTTTCATTAAGGTTTCAAGTCACTGCCATATTTGACGAGTCACATGATCAGAACAGACAGAACCCTAAAACTCAAACGGCCAATAGATTTGAAAATTAAAATCAGCGCCAATAGATAAAGAACCTCCATGTGCTTAATGTGACCTATGGCTTTTAAAAAATTCACATTAGACTTTCTTCAGTAGCGTTTTGTTTTATCATGTAAATGGTAATTGCATTCATCAGATTATAGAGATGACTACATACGGTTACGGACTGGCACTAGCTTTGCACACACGATCATGATATACTTTTTAATTCATAGTGTACCCCAAACAAAAGTCACTGTTCAGCGTTACAAAACGCTCCAAAACAGCATGCCGCAAAATTCAGTCTTGAGCAATCCCTTAGCAACTCGTATACCGAAGATAGCATAAATACTGACAATACTGTCTCCTTGCTAAACGCTTGAAAACCCTGCTCCATCAAATGGCTACAAAATACATAGAAAGACAAATATTTCATGGAAACTTTATTGCAATATCGAGCTATATTTTTTGGTTTAAGTGTTAAGTGTTTAAGATTTTATGCAAGAACCGTAAAACCGCGTAAATTACACACCAGGCATGAAACGTGTTTCAAACTGACACTTAATGTGAACAATGCAATAACAAGCATGTTTCGTTGAAATATGTTTATTCTAAACATGTTTTGGCTTAAATGTGAACACAGCTTAAGATTAGTGGAGCAGGGTTCTCCCTAGTTTTCTGCACAACAGGTAAGGCCGTTCTCCAAACCGGTAAAACATTTGCTGAATTTCAGCCATTTTTTAAACTATGGTTATACAGACTGCAAATTGAACTTCTTCGCCATATCGGTCAACATCGCGTCGCAAAGTAATGTCATCGGATGTTACTAATTTTCGAATTTTAATAATTGCTGCTCACTCGTTCAACATAAGGAGTCTAATTTATAAAAAACGTTCCTGATAAAAGTTTGAATGAAAGTTACTTTGATGAATACATAGACAAAAGTGTAAATTCTTCAGTAATTAAAAATCTATAAGTGTTTCATTTTGTTGTTCAATACTCAAGTACTCTTGTCTCTCAAGTATAATAAAGACAAAGAAAAATTGCCAATAGCTACTTTCTGGGAAACCTCGCTCTGCTTATATGAAGTGTCACTTCAAAATCAGCGGTCGTTTGTCAAATCGCAAACGAAACGTCACATATTCGTATTTCGTTCACGTTGTTCAAGGATTTTATTGTCAAGGCTACTCTCGAAACGTCGTCTGAAACACTTTTGACATGAATGAAAAAGATTTTACCAAACACGAGTATTGGTCAATTCAGCAATACAAGGTTTGTCAAGCTGGCACTTTTGATCGGGAAGTTCAAGTAACAGATTGTTCATTGCCTGCCCATTAGAGATTTGTTTACCTCTGAAATTACTCTTACCTGTTTCCAGGTAAGGAGAACAGAAAGGAGAACATCGTTTTCTGCCGCTTCATGGTAAAACTGAACGTGAACAACAAAAGTGCGCTTGCGAAGAAATGACATCTGCCACGAAAGAATTTGACAGAAAGCCCGCCAAAAATATCGCGCGTCTAGCTTTGAAGTTCGAAAGGTATAAAGCATTGTTGCACGGCTTAATTTCAATTTTTCATTATTATTCTTTTACAAGGATTGAATACTGAATGCATTGGTGCAAAAAAAAATAAAGTACATTATTTTTATTCTTTTACCTGCTGAATTATCTGGGATTCCAAGCGATTTTAGGCGGTAAGAAGTGGTGCTACAGGCGGTAAATTTTACTGGTTACCGCCTGAAAAGGAGAACCCTGGTGGAGTACATTTGATGCCTTTCTAATTATTGGAAGTCCATGGACTACACAATTAGGTGATTTTTATACTTTGCCAAGTACATTGTGAAATTTTCTACTGCACCGGAATTTCCCTGTTGCATGACACCACTCTATCTGTTGCAATCACATGTAAACTAGCGGTAATCATCAGTTTATTTATGAGTACGTTCGAGTATTGTTAGGATTGATAAGTTACCAGAAATAACCTCGAAAATACAGGCAGAACGTGTGAACTTTTTAATAACTCATGGTTACTACACGCAAAAATATTACATTCAAAATGAGCATCCAATGCTTTCCTCGCCAAAAGCCTAAAATGTCTACGAATAACAAAATACTGCACATTCAAAGAATCAATAAACCAATATTCATCCTTATTCAACCCACTCTTTGGACCAAATGCTGCCACTTTGGAAGCAATATTGTCAGTGTTAAATGAATTACCCTGAATTGCATGACAATGTTCACGCTTCTATGTTTAGGATGTTTATCTTCATCGTACAATTCAAGCAATTTCCACTGTTTTCACGACGTTCAGCCGCTAATTAACAATATGCTTCCCTGGATGATATGCCTGTAATACTCTCCCTGACATTTTCGGTATCATTTTAATTTCGGGCACACTTCAGCAGTTTCTTGATTTTTTACCCGATACCATCTTGCGCACTTGCTGAAAAATTACCCCAGACGACAGTGCGTGCCTAGTTTTGTCAAATCGAGAACGCTTCGCCACTAAAAACACATTTTTTACTTTTTCAACAATATCCCTTGTCCTTGTACTATGTATACACCTGGGGAATCTTAGGGTGCCTCCTCAGGTTTTGGCCTCTGGGGCAAAACCCTGTGAGGGCAATGAAGAAGAATCCAGCTGGTAAAGTGAAATTATATATATTTGTCTTTGTCAAATATCATGTTTAGCTTCCGCTGTTTGTAGTAGTGTTATTTCTTTTGTGGTTTAATTTCTTATGGCTTAAAATCTACGTTCAAGACCTTGACTTGATTATTCAAAACTCCATGCAGGGCTTAGTGTTTCAGACTCTGAGGGAGAAGTGTTTGTAAGAAGAGTTCATTCACGTGAAAAGATGGTCAATCGGTCGGAGGGGCGTTTGCTGGCTGCGGGCAGGTTGGAGATTAGGATAATGGTCTCCAGATTTTAGTTGATTTTGAAAGAGCCGATTCTTCAAATGATAATTCAACTTTTAGTTCTTCATGTCTAAGTAGTATTTTTGTTAAAGAATTAAAAAAGTTTGCTTCTTACAGTTTCAGATTATTCCTTTTCTACAATGTTCTTGTTTGAACCCCGGATGTCAGGCTTGGTTTGTGTAAAGGAATTTCAAAACAAGGCACAAACTATTGAATCAACATTCGTTGTGGCATATCGAGAAACACTTTCCATGTCCCCGGTGGTAAATCAACTTGACTGGAGATACTGAAAAATACTTAAAAACCCTCCTACCTGCTCAGAATTTCCTCTGTGCAAAACCACATGACAAGACACGTGAGACTTGAAATCAACTCTGAAGTTCGATCACTGTCGCGAACGTGAAAACATGCTCGAAACGAGCCATTACTGCATGTTTCTATGTTGCTCAAACAGACAGGAGGTTTCGAAAGCAGGTCAACAAGCGGATTAACCACTTTTACACCGCAAGGGATGCTTCCAGTTGAAAGTGTGCTGAGCTGTGCGCTCACATGGCAGAACCAGAGACAGCCATGTTGATTCTAGTTACCAGGCTACGTTCACTTCACACAGCCACTCGTACGAAAGGTCCGCAGAGCGTGCTCAGTTTAGCCTCCACGTTCTTTTGGCTCTTCATGCAATTTTTTCTCCCTCTTCATGCAATTTTTCCTATGTTCGAGCCCATTAACAAGTGACATGCAGGATTCACAAGAAGTTCACAAGAGAGTCGCCATTGATGTTATTACAGCACGCCCTGGAAATCAAGTACCGCATTATTGAGTCAGACAAACATACTTCGAGTAATGAAACGATAAGCAATTATTTAAGTCCAAGTAAAATGAGTCTTCATTTTGCAGAGAGAAGCATTATCTGAAAAGGTGATATTAGACTTACAAAGTTAAGATTTTTAAGTGAAAGAACGAAGAGACAACGAAGCATTTTACAGATGAATAAGATTTTCCGTGGAAATTGATGAAATGTTACAAGTTGTCACAAGAGGAAAATACCTACCTGAGTATAAAGTATCTTTCTGTGTATTGTTTGCTATTTCGTCTATGTTGAATTAAGATTTACGATCGTTATTATATGTAATTTCCTTATCTTAGCTGTAGTTCCGCTCTTAGGTAAGAATTGCAATCTAAGCGTTATCTTTCAGGAAATGCAGAATGATTACAATATGCGCCATGTTGTTTGAACAGCCGGCTCTCAGTTCGTTGATCTCTAGCTGAAAGCAATTCCTATTACATTGTATTTTGACTCAACTTAAACTATCATAAAGGAACGTCTCAACCGTCTATAACGCGCTATTATTGTCAAACTAATATTTAACGTAAAAGGAACTTCTCTTCGAGACTTACGAACAGTTGTCCGTTGTATTTCACTCAATATCAGTAATTTCAGATTCATCTTGCTCGTTGTAAATGCGACGTATTAAAGCATATTCAAAAGTAACACTGTTGTTTACCTACATCTTGAGCAATATCCTGGAATACATCCGGGACGGAAGATGGAAGTGTTAAGCTATTTCCTTTCTAAAGATCGATACTGATAAACTCGACGTAGTTGTTTATTTAGCTTTAAACTTCATTCAAACTTGTAGTTTCACCTGTCGTTAATTATCATACTCTAAGCATATATAAGTAGCCTTTGTGCTGTACAACATTTGAATTACCCTAAGCTGCCATCGAATTACCTGAAGCTACCACCGAGTTACCAGTTACTAGTTCTACGAGGTTTATTCAACAATAAAGAAGATAGAAGAGTTCCAGATCTGTGTTAGTCCTTGCTGTTACGCTGTTCGACCGACAAGAAACAACGACCCTGTACTTCTGGCATTTCAGTAACGTGTGCCGTGCAGCAAGCCTGTTCTCTACCAAGCTTTTCCCCAACCAAGTCCATTTATCCGTCCATTTCCAGCGCCCCAGCTGAGAGTTCATATTCATCCCGTAAACGCGCAGTATCGCCGAAATCATTACGTTACAGGAGGAAACAAGACGTTGATTTACAAAACGTTGTGCATGACTCGTTGGGAATTAGTATGTCACATGAGTAAGTTAATGTTGAGTCCCACGTTTCTTTTAGTTTTGCTCGACCAGGAACTCTCGATTTAAGGTGGAAGGACTGTTACGGAGAATTTACCGTATTTTAGTCATTTCTATGTTCAACCATATTTAGCATTTTAAAAAACACTTACAAAAGCCAGCAGCACCTGATTAGCCAAAAATAACCCGGGAAAAATAACTTGTTGATCTATTATTCTGGTCGTTTAATATAACAGGGTGTAAAGTTTAAATAATAGATCGTTCCTTTTTAACTTCCGAACTTTTTGTGTCACTTATTTTTAGTAATAGCGATTGTTTTGGTTTATTACCCTAGCTAATTACTTAAGAGTTCCGCGCTTGTCGCATTTCTAAAATGTGTTACATTTTCTCAGTATTTAATTTAGCTTTCGGAGTGTTTTTCTAAATGAGTCTCGTGCCGATCTCGCCTCTGCTGTTCACTTGAAGGATTAATTAACTACCTGTTGGTCGCTGACTCATCGCGTGAATACATTTGCTGACACATCCAGTTTCTTTAATTAATGTTTTAGTTACTTAATATATTTGAGGCGCGATCGGTCGGCAAGAAACCGCTCGTTAACACTTCAAAATTTATTAGCTATTCACTATAGTTTTAATTTCGTTCGGCAGTTTTAATTTAGTGTAATTTTAGTTGTAACTTTCTCCGCCAAGCAACGAGCACTTTTAACAATAAACTCGGAAAGTTGAGTTACAATTTTTATTAGGTTGCGCTATCCTCAAAGGACTTGTAATCACTTTTCAAATTCTGGTGTTAGCGCACTTATTATACTCTGTTAACAATAGACGTTTGTACAAATCGTATATAAACAACCGAAGTTGTTGTGTTTTTTCGATTACACACTAAGTTGGAATAAATTGCTGTTGGATCCAAGCTGAGTTGTTGCTGTTGCTGTCCGTCCAGTTTGTGGTTAGATCCCGGTACCCAAGAGTGTAGCGGCCCTTCCTTGCAAGCGAGTGCCCCATTTGAGTCTAATTTTCCCCGCAAACTATCGTCGCAGTTGTCTCGTATCTCAAGTTCAGAGTTCGCCCGTGTTCCCGTACGCCCACAAGGAAAAACTTACCGTTACAGCAGATTTCTAAAATAGATGTTTACCGCAAATGAAGACTAACATTTAGCTAGTCAAAAGAGTCTTTGCATCGGCCTTACTTTATCTTTAAGTTCAAATAAAAGGTTATGTATTGTTTACCTTCAAAACTCAGAAATAGAGAATTCTAGAGAGAACTGTAAATTAAGGAAAGTAATTATTGCAAGGAATTAATTTACTTGTTATTGCGAAATTAACTATTTTCCTTGTAAAGTGTTTTCAGCTGTGAGATTGGAAATCAGAAGATTTACCGAAACGAACCACTTGATTTGAACGAGGAACCATTTGCACCTTTACAACTCAAACTCGCATTGATTAGTTTTACTGAACCCATTAAAAACTAAGTTCGCTCGCAAGGGTTGACACCTTCGAATTTCCTTGTTCGCAGCTTAACTACTTTCCGTTAAATTTCCTAAATTTCTTCGATAGTAAACTAGAGTCCATTTCGGTAGAAGCTTAGGTAAAGTTATTAGCTCTTAACCTAGCGAGTTGTTTTTCTGTATAAGAATCTAGTTCTTAAGATATTTCTTACGTTACAAAATTTTTCACTAACAAAGAAACTATTACATCATTTCGGTTTCCGTTGCTCTCTAGAGATGGGACATCTGGAGACACCTAGTTTTCATATATCAATAGCACTTAATCTTGCGGAAAAGTCATTCATTTAAGCGATCCACATAAATAGAACTGCCTTGTAACCCTCAATCGATTTAGTCATGACTCTCAACTTGCTCGAATACGTTAAGAGTAGAGCTTGTATTCTGAAGACCACACAAGAATAAACTTGACTTTTTGCCTGGTACTACTTCTTAAATTTGTCCCGCAACACTAAGGCCTAAGAAAGCCATTCATATATTTTCTGATTGTTATCTATAATATCGTTAACTATATAATTAAAGTAAATTAAAAAAAAATTAATTTATCTTTAACTTGAGTGACGGCATGAAATTCAGCAAAGAGGAGAACAATATGTTACTGCCTTTGATACCAACGACATTATTGCTCGCCCCACTTATTGTCGCTGTTCTCTCAGCACATAATGGGAGGCGCGGTGCATGGCCTAATGGTTTGTGCGCTGGACTCCGGATCGGGCGGTCCGGGTTCGAGCCCTGGCCGGGGCACTGCGTTGTGTTCTTGGGCAAGATGCTTTACTTTTATTGTGCCTCTCTCCACCCAGGTGTATAAATGGGTACCGGCGAATTTACGGCTGGGGGTAACCCTGCGATGGAGTAGCATCCCATCCAGGGGGGGGGGGGGGGGTAGCAATACTCCTAGTCGCTTCATGCTACGGAAACCGAGATAAGCTACGGCCTGATAGGCCACTAGCCTCGTATACAGACTTTACCTTACCTCTCTCAGCACAACTGACAGGACATCCTTGCTTCTGATTACTTTGCTAGGAAAACCTGGCGTACCTTTACCCTTTACCTCTAATAATCATGAATTCCGCGAAACGATTTTATTTCACGTGTTATGGTCCAAGGGCCTCTTCATATGAGCCCGGTCAGTGACCGGGCTGGCCCGGTTTCCGAGATCTCGTCTCACTCCTATTTCCTTTGTAAAAATTGCGATGTGTTTATATGACAAGGCGGGCCAGCCCGGTTACCCGATATCTCGGTTTCTACAACCGAGATCTCGGCAACCAGGATGAAAATTTTCCAATATGAACACTTCAGCCTGGTTACCGGGACGAAAATGTTTTTGACACATTAGATTCGCTTTCGAAACTGGGCGGCCAAAAAGGCATAATTTTGCCGTGTATGCATTACCACTTGAAAAGTATTCGAATTAGGTTTATTAGTAAAGTTACAAGAGTCGACAAAGTTATGATAATCGCGAACGATACTTTTTTTCTGTAGCGCCATTTTGGTTTTGTTTCTTGAATTTCATTCCGGTGACCGGGCTGAAATTTCCCATATGAACAGGCGACAAAATTCATCCCGGTAACCGAGCCAGCCCGGTTACCGGGCTCGTATGAAGAGGCCCTAAGACTCAACGAGGCACAGGGCAGTGGACTTGAGCCTTATCCAGTTTTTAGCCAAAAGTCAAGAATACAGTAACTCTTTCAAAGAGCAGCTAACAGAATAGAAAATAATAGAAGAGCAATCAGACTAGCTAGTTTCCACGATTTCCAATTTAATGGTCTGCTTAGGGATCCCAACAAACCTTGTATTTCTGTAAAATAACAGTAAACTGAATATTAACGAGGTAAAGGTGGCTGAACACAGTTTTGGATTTCACGCTGACGCGACTCCGAGTGTACGCGTGCGCGGTTGTTGCTACTGGGCGTTTTATTGTCTTCCCAGAGAGGTACTATTTTAAACGAACCAGTCAATCCTCTGCTAAGAAAAGAAACAAAATTCCTTTCAGTCCATTTAAATTCCTTTTCCTGTGATTTAAAACTTTCTTGTGATTTAAAAACTCTAGTTAACTGAGATAAATCGAAAAACTTTTGATTTCACCATAGCCATCATGTACAATAACTGCTTTTAAAAGATAGCGGCTTGACTACCAATGCTTCAACCCTCCAATTAATTAAATCGGATGACGATACCCCGACCCACATGTGACCTTGACATTAAAATTCAACGACTGGCTTATTCACAGTATTTGCCTCGCCATTACACCGACACCGTTCGTGTGTAATGTTGCCATACATAAACGAAAACTCGCTGTAGTCAATGATCTGATAAGTATACCGGAATCCGAAACCATTAAGTCTCAAGTGCTGGCAGGGAAGCACCCCTCAGCCCCTTTAGCCTGAATAAAATATTTATGAAAAGAAATTTGCCCCAAAATGATAGATTTATTATACATTAGTTACACTCGGAACCTATATGCTTTATGTTTGTTTATCCGTACCTTAGCTTTCCTTTACAAATGCATTTTCCCGGGCGTGGGATGTGTTTGGCTTTTCCTGCCTCTCTACGGAGTACCGGAATATACGAATATCGAGACAATTATCGTTCTGGAATGAATCGAACCATGACCGTTGAACGTCAAAGTAATTTTTCCCTGGAAAAGAATATCGAAGTGGATATATAAAAGGTTGGTGGTGGGTGTGTATGGAGGATATCCAGTGGTGGATCCAGATAATTCCGGCACTTCAAAGAAAATGCGCCATTTTCGAAAAAGTAGTGTGGGGCCCGCCCCCCCGCCCCCCCGGGCACCTCCCCTGGAGCCGCTACTGAATTACCGATGTTTAAGAAGTCACGCGCAAACAATGATATGTGACCAAAAAACAACCGCTATGTTGTCGTTCACTTTGATACCGACCAGACAATACCTTTGATATAGAAAGATACGATATTCGAAGACAGCATTTTCATGATATCATTAGCAAAGCACTATGCTCTTGTTCTCCTGTGTGTTTTACAATGGTGGTAAAGTTCGAGCCAAATTCAGATTGGTCTGCAATAACGATCGTGGCCAGTGAAATATAGTAACGTTGGCGGGAGGGGGGGGGGGGGGGGGGGCAGGAACATGGTATTCCGTCCCGTCAGGAATGCCATAACTACGATTCTGGTCAACCGGCTGCAACATTTGCCATGACTGATGGAATGACTTGTGAACCCAACCGAGCAATGTTTTTGATAAACATTTTTTACACTACCATAACTACTGAAAAGTGCTCGCATGAATCAGTCTAGATACACTACGGTAGAAACCTTGAAATAGCTCTGTCTTAAGTCCTCTTTTTATGTTAATTACAGTGTGGAACTGTTCGTGTGTCCCATTATCTTTCTCATCTTTTTCTGTAATAAAGCATAAACTTAAAAGCAAATAGTAATTGCTAGTTGTATGTTGCCCAGGACAATTTCGAACTTTGTTAAAAAATAAAAAAACGTACTTGGAAACATCAAGAGAAAACATTATTTTCTCTCACAACAGGCTAACAAACTTTAATTTGACCCCTGCGCTCCTCATTTTTATCCAGGTGCTGTGAGCTAGAAAGACAATAACTAACAGGATTCGTCTATTTTTTATACTTCCTTTTGGGCATGTGCCTGATAAATCTTCCGTTTCATAATGTGTATGCAAATTGTGTTAACTTGCTAGTCTGTATTTATACTTTTTTGGCCTTCAAACAACACTTTAATCAAGTCCCCCTTCTGACATTTGTTTAACTTGTTTGTTTGGAGTCAAAATTCAGCGATATGAGACAGACGCGATATAAAAATGCACTCCTCGGAAGAAATGGGAGCTATGGAGCACTATAAATTTCTAACTAGTATGCAAGAAACTTGCAATATCCCCTGGAATTTGTTTCCTTTCCCTTACTCATTCATCCTTGGAGATTTCATCAACGGGTCTGCAATCTTTTCTTGCTTATTCTTGCATTACTGTGTGTCTGCAATAAAAAATAGTTTAATATGTTCCTGTGTAGGGAGGGGGGGAGTGGGGGAACTCAGTATATTTTTGGGCGGGGGTGTGCCGCTGGGACTATGAAATCTTTACCTATATTAGACCATGTTCAGCTGATTTTTTCAACCCTATGCTAGACAAGACAAGGAAAATCCCTACCCTATCCCAGACTTGCTAACTTTTACTGTAGCACTATTAGTGTTTTTAATGACATTAATGGCAAACCGTCTGTCAACAACGTTGCCGCGATATATTTTTTTTACGTTTAGGAAAGCCGCTTTCTCTTTTGAGTTTCTAATTCTTTAATTCTTCATACCACGGATCAGTTTCCCGGCAAATGATACCTTATTCTTGACCAAACTCTCTGATTTCTATACCCTTTCCTAGACAAAACTGCTTGAAAGCTAAAACCTTTACAGCGGCACATCAGCACATACCTATATATCTCAAATATGGGAATACCCCCCTCCCCCAACCGCCGGGATATGGTATTGCAGACTCCCTTTGTTATGCGCGGCGTCACTCGGGGAGCGCAAGGAAGAGAGTAAATTATTTAACAATTATTCACTGAAGTGGAGGTGAATCACTCACTCACTCACTCATGCCCTTTACGCCTAAGTGGCATGTAGGGCAGCAACGTGTTCTCTCCACATCTGGCGGTCCCTTGCCATGAACTTGATGCCCTCCCCGGTCTTCCCCATCTCCTTTATTTCTTTCTCAATCGTCCGTCGCCATGTGATCTTGGGGCGACCTCTCTTTCGTTTTCCTTCTGGCGTCCAGTGCATAGCGGTTCTTGCAATGGAGGCTTCTTGGCGAGTGACGTGGCCAATCCACCTCCAGCGTCTCCTCATCAGGATGGTAGCCATTGGTTCAGTTCCACACCGTTCAAAGAGGTCTTTATTTGAGATTACATTAGGCCAAAAGATGCGTAAAATACGCCGAAGGCTCTTGGTGTGAAATGTGGAGAGTTTTGTTAGATCCTTCTCCGTTAAACGCCAACATTCTGAACCATACAGAAGGGTTGTGAGGACGCAGCTGTGATAGAGCTTCAGCTTGGTACAAGTACTGTAAGTGGAGCAGCGCCATACCTTATTCATCATGTTGAGCGAGTTCCTAGCCTTGTTGAGACGGCTCTGGATGTCCAGGTCAGTTCCTCCATCTCTACTGATGATGCTGCCGAGATAGGTAAATCTGTCTGTGTATGGAAGTTCTTCATTATCAATCTGGACTGGTCGCGTGTTGGTGGTGTTCAGCGCCATAATTTCAGTCTTCTTGCTGCTGATGTTAAGGCCAACTTGCTTAGCAAAGGTGTTGAGGCGTTGCGTCTTCTCTTGAATGTGCGTGTGGGTGTGTGATAGTAAGGCTAGATCATCAGCGTAATCCAGGTCTTCCAAGTAAGAGAAAGGCGTCCATCTGATGCCCCTGATCTGGTCCTCAGTGGTGCGATGCATGATCCAGTCCACAACAAGGTTGAAAAGCAATGTGGACATGACACACCCCTGTCTGACACCAGTGTGAACTTCAAATAAGATGTCACCATCACCAACACAGCAGGTAAAGTTGTCATAGAAGCTTTTGATGATCTCAGCAAGGTGGGAGGGGATTCCATACGCTCGTAATATCTTCCAGAGGCTGTGCCGGTGCACACTGTCGAAGGCTTTGGCAAAGTCTACAAAGTTGACATAGAGAGTTCGCTGCCATTCAGTACTCTGTTCAATAATATTTCTCAGCGTGAAAATATGATCGATACAACCCCTTCCTCTCCTGAAACCGGCCTGTTCCTTGCGGAGTTTATCGTCCACAGCCAGTGATAGGCGCTTCATGATGACTTTCGCTAAGATCTTGCTAGGGGTGGATAATAGTGTAATGCCACGCCAGTTGCTACATTCAGAGAGAGCTCCTTTCTTTGGTATCTTGATAATGATACCCTGATTCCAGTCATCAGGAATTTTCCTTCTGTCCCATATGGTGTTAAAAAGTGGTTGTAAGATATTTGCAGTGGTCACAGCGTCTGCCTTGAACAGCTCAGCATTGAGGCGGTCTTTGCCAGGTGCCTTGTGGTTTTTTAGGGATTTGATGGCTGCAACGATCTCTTCTTTCTTCGGTGGCCCAGTGTCAACATCTAAGTCCTCCTCAGCTTCTGGAATATCAGGCTCCTCTTCTGGTGGTGGTCTGTTGAGGACTTCCTTGAAATGCTCTACCCAGCGTGCTTCTTGGTCTTTTTCAGAGGTGAGGAGCTGACCTTGTTTATCTCGTATGGGGACATTTCTGATGCCATTATATTTTCCACAGATCAGTTTAGTGACTTTATAGACATTCTTCTGCTCTCCCTTTTGCGCCGCTTCCTCTGCTTCTTTTGCTAGTTCTTCCATATATGCCCTTTTGTCAGTTCGGATCTTTCTCTTGACACGCTTGTTGATTTCTGTGTAAGCCACTCTATACTTCTCTCGGAGTCTGGCTGATCTGCTGTCGTTTATCTTCTTCTTCAGCTGGCGTCTCTCCTCGATAACCTGCCACGTGTCTGGTGTAATCCATTCTTTCTTTTTTCTAGTCTTTTGCATCCCCAGACAGGTTTTACTTGCTTCATCAAAGATGTTCCTGACTTGCTTCCACTGTTGGTTTACAGTGTCTTCGTCTTCATTGTCTTGCTCGTCTATGTTACTTAAAGCTTGGAATCTGTTCCTCAGCTGTAGGACAAAAGCATTCTTAGTCCTTTGATCTTGTAATCTGCTGATGTCATATCTACGGATGCAATGTTTGTTTCGTCCAGCTGCTCTCAGTTTCAGTCTCAACTTTGCAGTCACAAGATGGTGATCGCTGCCTGCATCAGCCCCTCTTCTTACTCTTACATCAAGCAGGGAGCGGCGCCACATGCTGTTAACCATTAGATGGTCTATTTGGTTTTGATCCCGCCCATTTGGGGATATCCAGGTGAGTTTGTGAATGTTGCGATGCGGGAATAAAGTTCCACCAATGATCATGTTGTTGAATGCACACCATTCTACCAGCCTCTCTCCATTATCATTCTGCACTCCACATCCTTCTCTTCCCATGACCCTTTCAAAATTCACATTGTCTGAGCCCACCTTGGCGTTAAGATCACCCATCACTAGCAGGAGGTCTCGACAATGGACGTTCTCAAGTGTTGCTTGCAGTTGCTCATAAAAGGCTTCTTTATCTCTGTCGTTGCTGTCATTAGTAGGTGCATAGCATTGTATGATGGACAAGTTAGTCTGCCTGCCCTTAAATCGTGCTTGAATAATCCTGCTGTTTACTGGCTTCCACTCCATTAAGTACTTTTCCATCCCTTTCTTCATGATGATTGCAACCCCTTCATGATGTAGATCATCTTCTCTCCCAGAGTAGAGAACTGTCTCTCCTGTTGTTGTCTTCATTCTCCCAGATTTTGTCCATCTACTCTCACTTATGCCTAAGATATCAAGTTTGTAACGCTTCATTTCAGCAATGACCTGCGCCATCCTACCTTGCTCATACATTGTTCGCACATTCCAAAAGCCAATCAGTGTAGTTGTTTTAGCGCTGACGGCTCCCGTTGTCGTGACAGCGGCTTCCTTTCGGCTTTGGCCACTGTCAGTCATTCGAATCCTATTACCTGCAGAGTTTCTGGTGTTTTCACTCTCGGCATTCACTGCTGCCCATGGCATGGATTCCGGAGGCTCGTTCTGCACAGATGATTCATGTAAGTTACACGTTGCTGTTTCCGTAACAAAGGCTTTTTATATGACAGGGTTGTTAACCCTGTGCAAAACCCCCAAACCTGGAGGACCGGTAGATTGCTCTTTGTCTGGCCCCTAACCTTTGACCTGTCTGGCATGGGTGACCCTGACAGGACCCCGAGAGGTCCAGCCAGCATAGCTCTCAGGCTCACTGGAGCACGCAAGCCCCCCCACCACGGCAAGGTGGCAATCTTATTTGGCAATTATTCCATGAGCTTGCGTTGGATGCGAGGTGGTAAACAACTCGTCATGACTCGTATAAAACAAGGGCGAATGGAATAATTGTTTTATTAATTCTTCCCCAGGGCCGATTCACACTAGCAGACAAGTTTTAAATGTCATAACATTTTTGACAAAAACAAAATTGTCGCGACAAGTCAGAGACATTTTGAAGAAAACAAAAGGTGTAATTATTATTACAATAGCTCTGCACGTGCTTCTGGCATCCTGGTACATTTCTCGGCACGGTCCAGAGGCGGATCCAGGTGAGGGGTGATGGGGGTTGCAACCCCCCCTTTGGGCAAAATTTTTTAGTTATTTTTTTTTTATTCTTCCTGAAAAATAATTGAATAAAATTGTTTTTTGCATTAAAGGTTACTACAATAGTGTACAACCCCCCCTTTAAAAAATTTCTGGATCCGCCCCTGCGGTCGCCTTGTCCAAATATCAAATAATCAGGCAGGTCCACGTGGTGAAAGATTTTAAAACTTTAGTTTTATAATATTGTCACTCGACCCTTACTGTATATGGGCCAATTCGCACTAGCGGACAAGTTTTAAATGTCATAACATTTTTGACAACAACAAAATTGTCGCGACAAGTCAGAGACATTTTGAAGAAAACAAAAGATGTAATTTTTATTACAATAGCTCTGCACGTACTTCTGGCATCCTAGTACATTTTCTCGGCACGGTCGTCCTGTGCAAACATCAAATAATCAGGCAGGTCCACGTGGTGAAAAATTTTAAAACGATTTGCATTTGAAGTGCGCGTGTAGTCATGTTTTTGTGCTCGTGCGGGAAAAATGTCGCTAGTAAACTATTTCTTGTCCCCTCCATTTATCGGCACAAACTGGTTCCCTCCGCGTTCTTTTGTGCCAACCGCGGTATTACCATCCTTCCACGACCTCACCTCGGCACACAAACATGTTTTGCCGCCTATCGCGGAAAAATTTCGCGTGTTGTTTTTTAGTGCAATCCAGACCAAACACAATAGCCAATCAACAACGTATTGTTATCTGGCATTATGAGGGGCGTTGGAATGCGACTTGTCATGATTTGTCCTGCCTCCAGGCAGGACATCGGCCCCTTTGAAGATTTGTCCGTTTTGACAAAATTTTCCCTTGTCCAACAAGTCGTTCGCACTTGTTTTTGCGATTGTTTGACAAAATGTATCGCGCGTGCAACGCGGACCAATCATAAGACAACTGCTTCTTTGTTTTCCTGAATTGTTTGACAAGTTCTAGGTCTCAAAAAACGTATTCGCACTTGTTTTCTGTAACAAGTGATACATTAATGATGAAATCTACCAATTGTTACAAAATTTGTCCGCTAGTGCGAATTGGCCCTATAACTCCAAAATGTTGTTGTTAAATGCGCGAAGGAATTTTTGCTCTGACTAAAATGTCTTTCCGAGACTTTTCCTTCCGATAAGCAACAATTGGTTTAGGAAATGTTTGAGCGAGTTTGTTGTTATCAGTTATCAGATGCCAATGTTTCATGAGAATCTTTTTCATTCGGAGTAGCCGGGTTGAAAGTGGTGACAAAAGGCAAAACACTGTTAGATGTTGCAGTTTTGTTTTGTAAAGCCTTAGATCGTAATGAGAAGTGTGCTTCGGCTAAGATTTCCTCGGCGAGTTCCCAAGGGTAACCTCGCACGATTAATCGAGTCAGAAATTCAAGTTTTCGTAAATCGAAAATTTCTTTAGCCGAGTTTGTTCTCAGTAAACGCAAAGCTTCTCCTTTGACAAAGCCCTTTTTAACGCTGAAAGGGTGGCATGAAGAGAAATGCGTATATTGGAAAGTTTCTGTAGGCTTAAAACATTAACTATGCTTAAAATGAGTTTGGACATCTAAAGTTTTGCTGTCAGTGAACCGTGGTCCTTTGAAAACTTCAGTGTCAAGGAAAACAATTTTTTCGGATGACATTTCATGCGTGAATTTGATAGTGGCGTGGAATAAATTAGCGAAATCGACAAAGTCGTTAATATCTCGCTCAGGTAGAGTCCACACTGAAAATATGTCATCGATAAATCTTTTCCAGAGAATAGGTTTGTGTGGGCTGGCAAGAAGTAGCTGTTTTTCGATGTGAGCCATGAAAATGACTGCGAAGGCTACGGCCATTTTGGTGCCCATAGCGATTCCGTGCGTTTGTAAATAATCTTTTTCGTGGAATTTGAACGAGTTTTCTTTTAGGATCAGTCTCATGAGGTCTCCCAAGAATGATGTTGGGATAGGAGGTTTTGACTGATAATGCTCTTCGTAGTATTGACAAACAACACTTATTCCTTCCTCTTGAGGAATGTTAGTGTAAAGAGAGCAAACGTCTAGAGTAACAAGAACCGCGTTCTCCGGAAGTGGAGTGTTTTCAATGAGGTTTATAAAATGAGTGGTGTCTTTGATATAAGACTCTTGCTTTTTGGCGATAGGTTGTAAAAGCGAATCAACAAAACTGGAAATTCGTTCTGTTGGGCCACCGCTACCAGAAACTATAGGTTTTCTGGAAATTAAACGCCTTGTGCAAGACGAGCGAAGCAAGTGTTCACATATTGTACTTGTTTACGACTTTTACGGCTCCACGCCTATCATCAAGACTACTACATTTATGACCATTTATCTCCTGAAACGAAATTGCACTCGGAGTCGGTGAAGTTTATTGAAGTATAAAATGACAAGATCAAGATTGAAAGGTAACAAACTTTACTAAAGTGGTGAGCCTAATTTTACGTCCAACACTGAATGAAATTGTGTCAGTTTGGACTTTTCTTTTCAGATTATTTGCTGCTTTTCTTCTTCGTTCAGTCGCTCTTGTTGTACATTTACAAGAATGTTTAATTAAGCATTTCCCATCAATCCTTTCATTTGTCATTTTTCTGATTGAACTTTCGCTTCCCGCAGGAAAATTTTAAGCCGAGCAGGACTTGCCGCACTCGTTTTTCATATAAGGTCGAACACATGTATTGGCTGATAACTGGGATTCAGTAAACCAATCACAAAGCTAGAAATGCAATATTCGAGGTTGAAAATTTAATAATTAGCTCTTATTAACCTAGGTTAGTCGGTCTGTATGGGAGAATCTTGACCGAGGTCGTGAGTACAGACCTCACTGCGTTCGGTCTGTACTCACGACCTCGGTCAAGATTCTCCCATACAGACCGACTAACCTAGGTTAATAAGATGTTTATTATATGGCCAAAGTAGAAGACATTTCAGTTTAAAACTTCGCTTCGTGCTACCGCCTGAAAGGTCTGGAAGGTCTGAAAGGCCATTTCGGAAAAAATTTTAACAAGAGAAGGTCGATATCAGGTCATCCTCGGAAACCCAGGGCTTCAACTTTCCTTTCCCCTCCCCTCCCCTCTCCGTTTTTTTCCCGGTCCCTTTCTCTCCCTTCCCTTCCTATCCCCTTTGAAGCCCTGGGTTTCCGAGTATGATATCAGGTATGTTTTCAATTTTTCTAGCCTCTTTTATCGACTGATAAAATATTCTTACAGGTATTTTAGTCGCTTTTTAATCGCGTTAAGTGCTTTTAACTTCTGGCCTTGCAATTACTTCGCAAATTCGTCTCTGCCTGATACACTCTTTTTTTATATATAAGAACGTCTAATTTTGGGGCCGAGGCTGAGCGTTCTTATTTTTTTCACGATTTGAAGCTGAAAATGTTCTTAAGACGTTCTCAAGTCCCATACCATAGTATTTCATTAAATCAATACGGACGAAACCAGAAAATGTTTCAAACAGCATTGTTCACCGAATGTGGTGTATGAAATTGCTCTTGACATGCTTGCGCGGCCTGCTCCCTGTGATTTGGTGCCGCAGACAAATTTCTTTTAAAAGCACTCCTGTTGGACCACAGTTTTGCATTTATTTATACTGCTCATTTTACAAAAAATTAAAACAAATAGGCAAAATAAAGTCGTTCTCCGACTCTCAGCCTGGGGTATGTTCCTAGCATGTTCTTAAAATTTGGGCAAATCTCAGCCTCAACGTTCTTATAAAAAAGGTTCTTATAAAAAAAAAAGAGTGTATGTGATTTCATGACTGTTAACCGAACGAAAATTGGCCAAAGTTTGCTCGTTCTTTATACCTTTTTTACGTTGAGCTTTTTGGTTCTTTCATTTTCTATTTTTTAGCGAAAGCAAGTCAACGTTTTTGTATTTTTTGTTTGCAAATTTCTTAACGTAAGTGCAACCGGTGTAGAAAATCTAGACGCGGTCAATATCTCGATTTTAGCCAAACAAATTCACGAGTTTGGTAATTACCAGTCTTTGAGAGACACGGCCATATATTTTAGCGGAGCTCCAGCGCGCGAAGCGCGCCAGCGGAGCACCATGGGTAAGAAAATTTGGTAAACCACCAAGCCGAGAAAATTTGGTAATCACGTGACCGTACGTCCGTCCGTCCGTCCGTCCGTACAGACTCTGGGGGAGGGGGAGGGGAGTCACAGAACAATTACCGCTTTGGTTACTGTTAAATCTTTGATATTGAACTTCCATGTCATGGTCAATTGACAGCTGTCAAAACAAGGTATCCGCTGACCAGTATCACATGACCATATCGCGGGCTCAGGCGTAGAGCTAATCGAGGGGACGTCTTTTTTGGAAGTTGACCGCTGACCAGGTAATGGTTTTCCAATTGATCGCGGGCTCAAGTACTCAGTTTTTACTTAGCCTGATAATTTTATCATCGCGTAAATTCAGATTTAAATAAAGGGCAAGGTAAATAACCCGCAAGCTCTGCTTTTAGGCTTAGCTAAATCTATTTTAGAAATACAGTATTTAGTTTAGTTTTTTTCACATGTTAAATAAATGATCTGGACATTTCATTTCAACTTAAACGAAGCGATTGTTCGAAAAGGCGGTAAATCTTTGGTACGCTGTTCACCTTTAAAGCTGAATGAAAGATGCGAAGAAAGCTGCTGGCGAACATCAATTTTCGCGAGTATTTCTCGCTTTATTTACTCATGCACATCATGGAAACTTATGCCAAATGATTTAGGACAACCTCTTAACGGGAAGATCCGAAATAATTGCCGATTTGAACATGATATACTGGATAACAAGTCAAAAAGAGCGCGATGTCCAGGGTTCGACCTGCGGCTGAGCAAGGCTGAATATCACTGAATTGAGCTCAAACAAAAGTGAATTCAGAGCCGATCAAGTTCACTGAAGTGAAGGATAAAAGACTGTTAAAGGCTACACCGATGGAAAGGAAGAAATTGTTGTTCGGTGATAATTCATATAATGAATATGTCGCTGGTGTTGGACTAAGCTTGCAACGAGACTGCCGTGTTCGTGTCCGATATTATTGGGCTGGTTTGAAAGCTTTGCCCTACAGAATTTATAAGCCTTCTTCAATAATGAGGTAACAAACGTAAATGTATGCACTAAGCATAAGCCTAATTTTATATTGAGAGAATTTATATATTTCATTAATGAATGAATTTGAAGTTGTGTAGGTTTTCAGATCTTCACGTAAATATTTATCAAGCCTGTTCATGTTTGTACATTTTACACATTTTATATTTTGTTTAGTAAATATTTTGTTTAGACTAATTATTTTCAGTTTTAGTTAGTGGAGTTAACTGTGATGTTCATTATTGGATTTTGAAAACAAATTATTTAGCTTCACAGATCAAAATCACGATTTCGGCTCGCTTGCATTTGTTTTGTTTCTCTTATCTCTGCTTATTAGTGAGTGTGTTGAATTTGCCGGTTTCGTTTCGAGTTTCCTGTGCTAGGCTGAGTGGGTTCAGACTTACCCTACCGCATATTTACTTACCAGAAATGAAGAAAATTCATTCAGTTCTCTACATAAAATTCTCTTAGGCATTTTAATAGCAACGCGTACGATGAAACAGAATTAGTAAATCATGCAACCAAACCGCAACGAAAAGGGAGACAGTTCAAAACAGTCAAAACAACATTGTAAGCTTATTCTAAGTTAGCGTGCACCAGTTTCCAAATCACAAACTGCCACAATTCTTACACAAAAACTGCTTTAAAATGACTTACATAACCGGCACCATCAATTTGCAGAGTTTGTTTTGCCGCCGTGATTTTCTCAGTTTGCCGTGCCGTGAGTTCATTTTGTTTACTGTGTTAAGCAGCGAGTTCACTTTGTTTTCTGTTTTTGCCTTGAGTTGATTTTCTTGCTCTGATGGTTTTGTAGTAATAAAAACAAGGTCAAGGATCAGCTAGATTTGCGGCCAATCCGATTTTGGATTTCAGAAATCAGAAATCAGGACAATCCGTGAAACTATTTTGGATTTTAGTTTCCAGAAAGCAGCAAACAGCATATTCATGTCGGAAAATTCAGGCTGTAGAAACAGAAAATAAATAATTGAGCAACAACGAATCCTGAAACCAGAAAAGATGAAACAGAAACTAGAAAACAAATAAATTACCTGATTTTGCGGCCAAACCATGGCTTATTTAGAGAAATCGGAAATCAAGAATAACTCGCAATATATTCCTGTAATTAATTGTGAAAAATCAGAAAACGGATATTTTTGTCATCAGAAATCAGAAACCCGAAATCAGAAATCAGGAATCCGAAATCAGAAATCAGAAATCAGAAATCGGAAATCAGAAATCAGAAATCAGAAATCAGGAAACCCGAAATCAGAAATCAGAAATCAGAAACCCGAAATCAGAAATCGGAAATCAGAAATCAGAAATCAGGAAACCCGAAATCAGAAATCAGAAATCAGAAACCCGAAATCAGAAATCGGAAGTCAGAAACCCGAAATCAGAAATCAGAAACCCGAAATCAGAAATCAGGAATCCGAAATCAGAAATCAGAAATCGGAAATCGGAAATCAGAAATCAGAAATCAGAAATCAGGAAACCCGAAATCAGAAATCAGAAATCAGAAACCCGAAATCAGAAATCGGAAATCAGAAATCAGAAATCAGGAAACCCGAAATCAGAAATCAGAAATCAGAAACCCGAAATCAGAAATCGGAAGTCAGAAACCCGAAATCAGAAATCAGAAACCCGAAATCAGAAATCGGAAATCAGAAATCAGAAATCAGGAAACCCGAAATCAGAAATCAGAAATCAGAAACCCGAAATCAGAAATCGGAAGTCAGAAACCCGAAATCAGAAATCAGAAATCAGAAACCTGAAACCTGAAATCAGAAACCTGAAACCTGAAATCAGAAATCCAAAACCCGTTGTAAGACGTAGGGAGTGGAGTGGGGTGGTGGTGGGAGGGGAGGGGAGGGGAGGGGAGGGGAGGGGAGGGGAGGGGACGGTTCTTGTGATGCGATGGTTTTCCAAGAGAAGAACTTCTTTCTTTGGGTCAGGGTGGGGGCGGGTTTGTCGGGGACTTGCTAGAAGGCAGGAAGAAAGCCGAAACTCGTTTGATAAGGGGGAGGGGGGGGGTTGGGGTTAGGGGGTGGGGTACATCGGTGCACTTTCCTAACTGTCAGGGGAGATAGAGGTTAAAAAAGGTTGAAACAACCATAAAACCTTTGTTGCTGGGTAAAACCTTACCTTGGAACGGCTTCACCGTATTTGACAATAAGGGCACTGCTGTTCAATTTCTCCGTTATCTCAACAGCCGACATGACAGCATCAAATTTACCACTGAGGGGTGAGGGGTGAGGGGCGAGGGTGAGGGGTGAGGGGTGAAAGGGTGGGGGTTGAGAGGTGAGAATAAAGGATTCGGACTGTTAACAACTTCGGTAAGTTTAGTAATGGTGTTTTCATTAGTTGTAATGAAATACCCGAAATAGACCTGCCGCTGCTTTATCGCTTCTTGTCGTGTTGGTGTCTCGCAAAGTCCAATTTTCACATAGTAACTGTACTAATTAAATCTCTTGTAGATCCTACATTAGCAGCGTTATCGTTGAGGGTCCCTTGCTGTCTTGAAATTTACTTCCACGAATATACATTATTGACGGTAATAGATACATTTCCAGTCAGCAAAAAGTTTTTTTCGTCCCACCTTTCTCGCCATTAAATACTTTGTGCATTGATTTCTTTGCTAATTTCACTACTGGTATGCTCACCCAAGTTTTATAATGTTCCGGAATGTCCCATACTCCTGGTTTTAATAACGGCTTGAATATGCGAACCACTTTTGATCTTAAAAAATATACACACACAAACAATTTACTCGGAGGAAGTGAAAAAAAAAGAACCGATAGTGCATACCGGTATGCTCGTGCTGCACTGTAAAGTTACAGTGTCTGGCACGTGCGCTCACACAAGATTATACCAGCTATTGCGTGGGAATAAATGTACATTTGTACGTACGAAAAAAAGTGTTTATTGAGTTCATATCAGTGATATATCAGTGATATATTGTATTTTAAACAATAATTTATTTCATATTCGGGAATAAATTACATTTAAGAGCCAATGTAACCTGTGTGGTGGGATAAAGGGATATAAATGTTTCGGTTTCAATTTTGCATTATCCTTTTCAAGAGCACATTACTGAAACGAATAATAAAATCAAATTACCATATCTGATTTCGTTAGTGCGTTAGACAGAACCCTTGGCTGACCTTTATTGTAATGCTGGATTTCATCAACTGTGACCTAATATGATACTGTGATATTCCATTTTCATTCGGTATTGTAGACATTCAGGGAAACAAAATCAAACTTTATTTTACAGTATTTTGACATAATAGAATTTTAAGTCAAACTGGACTACATGTATTACCGCTGTTGCGTTATTTCTTTTCATTCTTTTGTATGCCGTTTAAATACTTAGCTTATCGATTTTTAATTTTTGAACTTAAGTTAGCTTAAGTTACGTAGCTAAATATACAGAGGCAAATAAAGTAAACACAAGCTACAGCTTTACAGATTATGATTAGCATAAAATGTATGGCTGTATATAGGCCCTTAGGTAAAGCCTTACATTCTTATGTCTTTTTATCGGGTATCGCAGATACTAATGAAACTTACCGAAGTTGTTAACCGTCCGAATCCTTTATTCTTACCCCTCACCCCTCACCCCTCACCCCTGAAAAAGACCTGCCGTTTCCCGTTCAAATTCAGTGGTAAATTTGATGTTGTCATGTCGGCATTTGAGATAATGGAGAAATTGAACAGCAGTGCCCTTATTGACAAATAAGGTGAAGGGTTTCAAAGTAAAGTTTACCCAGCAACAAAGGTTTTATGGTTGTTTTAACCCTTTTAACCTGTATCTCCCATGGACTGTTAGGAAAGTGCTCCGATGTACCCCAGCCCCCAACCCCCCCCCCCCCCCCCCCTATCAAACGAGTTTCGGCTTTCTTTCTACCTTCTAGCAAGTCCCCGACAAACCCGCCCCCACCCCTGACCCAAAGAAAGAAGTTCTTCTCTTGGAAAACCATCGCATCACAAGAACCGTCCCCTCCCCTCCCCTCCCCTCCCCTCCCCTCCCCTCCCACCACCACCCCACTCCACTCCCTACGTCTTACAACGGGTTTTGGATTTCTGATTTCAGGTTTCAGGTTTCAGGTTTCAGGTTTCAGGTTTCTGATTTCTGATTTCTGATTTCTGATTTCTGATTTCCGATTTCTGATTTCGGGTTTCGGGTTTCGGGTTTCTGATTTCTGATTTCTGATTTCTGATTTCTGATTTCTGATTTCGGGTTTCTGATTTCTGATTTCGGATTCCTGATTTCTGATTTCGGGTTTCTGATTTCTGATTTCTGATTTCTGATTTCTGATTTCTGATTTCTGATTTCGGGTTTCTGATTTCTGATTTCTGATTTCTGATTTCGGGTTTCTGATTTCTGATTTCTGGTTTCTGATTTCGGGTTTCCTGATTTCTGATTTCTGATTTCTGATTTCCGATTTCTGATTTCGGATTTCGGATTCCTGATTTCTGATTTCGGGTTTCTAAATTCTGATGACAAAAATATCCGTTTTCTGATTTTTCAAAATTAATTACAGAAATATATTGCGAGTTATTCTTGATTTCCGATTTCTCTAAAGAAGCCATGGTTTGGCCGCAAAATCAGGTAATTTATTTGTTTTCTAGTTTCTGTTTCATCTTTTCTGGTTTCAGAATTCGTTGTTGCTCAATTATTCATTTTCCGTTTCTACAGCCTGGACTTTCAGACATGAATATGCTGTTTGCTGCTTTCTGGAAACTAAAATCCAAAATAGTTTTAAAGATTGTCCTGATTTCTGATTTCTGAAATCCAAAATCGGATTGGCCGCAAATCTAGCTGATCGTCAAGGTTCTTTTTACATTGAATAACTCATAGAGGTCCTAGAGGTGTATTACGAATTAGTGTACAGTAAACGTAAAAAGTTTGACTAAGATTTGTTTTGCACCTACGTGCATACGTGAGGAACCCAATAAAGTGCACTCGTCAATTTCAATTTTAGAACCTGTCACGGGTGTTACTAAACAGAGTAACGGAGTAACGAGTAACGAGTAACGGAGTAACGAGAAACCGAGTAACGGGAAAAAAATTCCATAGGTAAAAAAAAAAATAAAAATACTAAAAAAATAATAATAATAACATTCAAATAAAACATAGAAATAAGGACCTAGAATTCCGGATTGAAATTCCGGGTATTCCGTGTGGCAAATGGAACAGTATTTTCCGGTTGGCTGCATTAAGAAAGCAAAACAAATGGCGGACTCGTTGTCCCTTTTACCTGATTTGGAGTTGTACTTGTTCGACGACTCTGAAGTTAAAACGGACGATATTTTAAGCGAGGACGTTTTTTTTTTTTTCAGTGCAGCTAACATGCGATGGAATTTAAATCGATTCCACGACCACTTTGAGTATACGAGAGCCTGCTTGCAGGCTAAATATTGTTAGGCTTATCGTCTTATCGAAATATAGGAAAAAGGTCGCGCAACGCATAAAAAAAATATATGGCCGGAATACCAACATTTCTTTATTTAATTTTGTTTCTGCAATAGATGTGAATTAAGAACTTAAGGTTTCGAGTTCAACGAGGGAAATCGGTAATGGTATTTTTTAGTTTTTCGTGCATTAATTCTGTCTGAAGTTGGCGCCGATGGGAATATTTACCGCGATAATTTAATCATGAAAATATAGTACTAAAGTCGAATATGTGTTATCCACTCGGCCATAATGGTTACAATTTGATCGGTAAAACAATTTGTAATTTATAAGTAACACAGAAATCCAACCTAACGGACGTTGTACCAAATAAAAGTCCCAGTCTATTTATAGTATCTTCGAATTCCTTGCATAGTGTTTGTTTTATGAACACGGATGTTTCCGCAAATGCCTCAAAGGAGACCTGCAGTGGCAACGATAAAGACAATTATAAAATACTCTTACCTTCATCTCCCGAGTTGTCCGATATAATAATGACATCGTAGTCATCTGTTGTTTTGATGGAGAGAAATTATACTAGGCAGAAAGCCCAATTGGAGGTAATCAAAAACAAACAGTGAAAGTGGCAGGAAAACCGGCAAAGAAAACAGTCCATAACCCTTAATAAGGCAGCCCAAACAGCATCTTTCTTCATTGCTTTTGTAATTATTGCGGACTATATCGGCTGTTCCACAAATATGAGCGATAAAAAGAGAAAAAAAAACTCTTACCTTCCCCGAGGCGAGCCATGCTCTGACTGAGTGAGACGCAGTCACTTGACATTTTTAGCGCGAAAATCCTCTCGGCTGTTGTGCATTGCAACAAAAGGTTGTCATGTAGTCGTGTTATCAATGAAATTACTCCAAGGCTTGATTTGTAATTTTTTTTTAGAATTTGTATTTTTTTTTACCTATGGAATTTTTTTCCCGTTACTCGGTTTCTCGTTACTCCGTTACTCGTTACTCGTTACTCCGTTACTCTGTTTAGTAACACCCAACCTGTCACTAAAGGCAGGAAAATTTATACGGGTTAACCACGAAATATATTGACGTCGCTTTCGTCAACAAAATCATGAGAGGTTTTTTGTACCTATATGGGCCACCGTATAAGCTAAGAAATATAGTGTGGTTTCTTATTTGGTAACACTGTAATTTACTCGAGCAAAAAAAAGATAAATGCATGGGAGCTCCGCTTTTAGGCCTGCCTAAATGTATATATTAATCATTTTCATCGGGCGTTTTGACGTATTTTGCGGGCTAAAATGAAGAATTCAGAGGGCTAAGTATATTTTTGCCTGCTGCCGTGAGCCAATCTGACACAAGTAAATTGCGAAGCCATCCAATCAACTTAAAATCATTCAACTGTTCGCGCCATTTTCTCTGTTGGATGGCA
The DNA here is from genome assembly GCA_963693305.1 of Meandrina meandrites. Lineage (NCBI taxonomy): Eukaryota > Metazoa > Cnidaria > Anthozoa > Scleractinia > Meandrinidae > Meandrina > Meandrina meandrites. Next base: position 43,482,942 of record OY855903.1, read on the forward strand.
GCACTTCAAACGCTGTTATACTCGAAGCGCTTCCATCGAGTTAACATCTGCACGTTTAAACGCTTTAATGATCGAAGAAATGGCTGGATTTAACGAATCGCAGTCTTCACAGCTAGACGAAGCAGAGTTACAAAAAATAGAAGAGGAAGCCTTGCCTGGCCTGCGAGCAGGCTCACCTTTGGGTCACACGCTCGAGTGATCTTAACCTGTGTGCAGACGTCTTCCTAGAAGCAAGGAAACAGGAGACGTCTGCACGCAGGCTACCAACAGAATCGAGTGGTAATCTTCAGAAATTTTATGCCGAGGTAAAAACTAACGAAAAAAAGGTTCTGACACCAAGTGCTATGACCGGTATTCGAGCGGCGATACACCGTAGAATTACGAGCCAGCCCTTTCAAAGAACAATGAATATTCTGAAAGATCGCGAGTTTTTGCAAGGGAACAAAATGTTTGAAGCTGTTTGTAAACAAACGAAGAAACCCTAAGCCAAAGCATAATAGTCCAATCGAAGCAGGAGATATGGAGAAACTAAAGTCCTATTTTTCGGTTGACAGTCCAGACAGGCTTCAAGAACTTGTTTGGTTTAACCTCTGCTATTTAATAGGAAGAGGGCGAACTTACAAAGAATTCCCTCGAATTCAAAGAAGACAATTAAGGTAAAGAATATGTCACCATAAAGCAAACGATGCAGTCCAATAACAACCAAGGGGGTCGGTCATAAACGGAAGGATCAAGATTACACGCACGTGAGAATTTACGGAATACTTGACTCGCTGAAACTGATGCTCGGTAAACTTCATCCAGAGTGCGTGGCGCTCTTTCAAACTCCATTGATAAAGTTTGACTGCAAATGGGGATGTTGTTGGTACAAGAAGGAGCCCTTGGGCTCCTGTACGGGAACAGACAAAGCAATAAACGTCTGTATACGAGCCTAGTGGCCCATCAAGCCAGAGCTTCTCCCGGTTTGCGAAGCATAAAGCGACTAGGAGTATTTCTAGTCCTCCCTGGGTGGCCTGTGCTAGTCCCTCTCAGGATTACCCCAGCAGTAAGCGCGCGTAAAATACCTTTTTCTTTGGGTACACTTTTAAAAGGCAAAGCACATCAATTAAGTCTTTAAAACGCTGCTAAACTTCAGAATATCCGGCCACTTTTTCGCGTCTTTTCATGCTGCTACAGGGCCCGCGCAGCAAGATTTTGAGTGGGGGGGGGCTCAAACGTGAGCCAGTTTTTTTTTGGAGGGGGGGGGGGGGGTGGGAGCGGAGGCATGCTACCCTGGTAAAATTAGGGTTTTAGTTACACTCAGATATTGGAAGGTGGATTTAAAATTAACAAACAGTGTATTAAACCGCAATATTTTTTTACAACGGGTCCGCAAACAAAAATGGTGGAGATTATTGCAATTTATTGTGCTGGCCTTCGAGCTGGCATTATTTACATTTGCTACACTGCGTTGATAAATCCCAAAAAGGACGGAATGGCTGTCCGCGATCATATAATCCAACTTTATCGTTCTGGTCGTGTTGGTGTACAAGCATACTAAACATTTAGAACCAGACCTATAGAATTACTATTACTATTACTATTATTACTATCACTACTGCTTGAAACAATATATTATAATTTACTCAAAATCAGTACTACTGCATTAGCGTTTACAAACCAGGAATATGACGATTTTTGCTGTACTTCAGCTTAAGGCCCCGGTCAAACGCTCGCAACCTTTCAATGCAACATATCGCAACATTGTTGGGTCATGTTGTAAGATGTTGTGAAGGAGCTGGCCAAACGCACGCAACATTTCAACGCAACATATCGCAACATTATTGGGCACAACATGACCCAACATCAACACAATTCTAGCGTCATTGACAAATGCTCTTTTCGGATTAGAAAAACTTAGGAAGCTTGGCACACCTCTGCTACTGAGCATGCTGAGAATAACTCCAAGCCGATTCCAAACCAGTATTGTATTCTTTTTAAGAAATAGTCACCTAATTAGCACTTTTTCACTTTGCTTTTATCATGTTTATTCATATTTTTCTTTTTATCGCACCTTTTCTTGTATACATTATATTCATCTTGTATTCCGTCGAAGGCTGTAGAGCGACAGCCGAAAGCTCATATTCTTTTAAAACATTTTTAGCCAGTGAACGTTTTTATTGTAATTTTTTATCATGACCCAACATGTTGGATACGTTTGGCCACCCTGTTGCAATATGTTGGATAGCGCAAACCGAACTAGTGCGCGTGCTCCGGCGCAACAATGTTGCACGAATGTGGCCAAACGAGTACAACATCATGCAACATTCAAAATGTTGCGAGAAAAATTTGACCATTTTCAAACTTGACCCAACAACACGCAACATGCTGCAACATGTTGTAACAGGGTGGCCAAAGGTGTGCAACATGTTGTGTCCGACAATGTTGCAATATGTTGCGAGCGCTTGGGTATTTCTCTTTCTTTTATTGCTACAATCTGCAAATTCGTTACTGTTGTCAAAAACCATCCTTCGCGACTGTTTATCATTGTCAAGTTACTAAATCTCCCTTGCATCATTGTTGGGCAAAATGTTTATTCTTCGGGTATGATCATTCATTAGATGCACTCGATACATGATTAACCAATGTGGAACTCAAAAACAAAATTTATCACCAGCTTCTGGAAAGGCGTGCAAATGAAATACTTTTAGTAATTGTTTGTTCAATAATAATAATATCTTTTCCCTTTGTTTCTTTCTCTACTTGCTTATTTACTTAAGTTCTTGTTATTTTTCTTTTTACTGTAAAAAAGTGGGGCCAGCCCCTCCCTCTGCGCGGGCCCTGTGCTACCGCAGTCCCGAGGTGGCCATCATAAAATTCAATATACGTCGTTCTTAAATCCATGAACAGAAGCAAGCGCTTAATTATCTGTCGACTTTCAGCCTGCGAGCAGGCTAGTAGACTTTGGGAGTGTGGGACCGCGGTAGAAGTAGTTGAACACGTCTTTGGCATAACCGAAATTTTTTGAAATTGAACGATCTAATTATACCGTGAAATGAACTTACTTTATCATGGAACGAACTGACTTTTTTGTGTAACGAAATGACTTTGTACGATCTGACTATGGAACGAAATGACCGCAATTCGTTTCGTACAATGTCTCTTGATGTGGTTCATGCAGAGAGTTTGAAGTATATAAGGAGAATTTCAAACTAAGGAATTGAAAAGAGTCCATAGGAGCGATATTACAAAAAAAAAACCGCAAAACCTTCTTTGACTTCTCTTAGGAGCGCCCGCCGCTACTCGAGTTAGTCTAATTGGGGCGTGTCGCGTATCGCGGGTCCGAAAAACTTTTTTTGACTTTGTTTTACAGTTTTTCTTAAGGACAGTACCTTAACAAAGATATATATGTTATTTGCCGGATGGGAGGTCCTTAACGTGAAAAACTGTGACCGTGTCTCGAAAATACTACCCGAGGCCGCAGGACGGGGGGAGCATTTTCAAGGCCAAGGTCACAGTTTTTCAATACACGGACCGACCCAAAGCCGGTAAATAACTTATTCATTTTTTTCATACTTGGTAAAAAATATCTACAAAGATTGTTTTGCAAAATGTGTTTGTATTATACGCGCGCATCCAATGTCGAATCGATCGCTGAGCTAAGGCAAGAGTGAAGAATGATTTGTTTACCGACAAACAAAATAAATTTGCTTTCAGTAGTGAACAGTACTCACGGAAAAGGTCATCAGAAAAAAAGAGAAAAGTAACAATGTTGCAGCAAAAGAGAGCATAAAAAAAATCGCGAGTCACGAAAGTGAAATCGAATGAATCTGAACTGAATGCACACGGCAGAATTTTGGGAGAATTAATTTGACTGTTTTTTTTTATCAAAACATCTCATTTTCTTGAATGGTGATAAGCTCTATTCAGTTATGGGGAAAAGTAGCAGAAAGGCAAAACGTTTGAAAGGATAAGTCGAGCGCGACGCGCGACATTTTACTCGCGACGCACGGCACGCGCCTGTAAAACTATCTCGCGCCACTCACGCGCCTAGCTATCAAAAAGTCTCGTCCAGGGTTGAAGTCGTTGTAAGGAAATAAAACACGGCATGATGTTGTATTTGAGGCAGATTTCCACTAAAAAGGATGTTTAAAAAAGTTTTTTTTTTCAAATTATACAAGATTATTCGACCTGCAGTTTTCACTGGCTCGTGTTTTTTGCGTGACGAAAAATTCGTGATAAATCGCGCGATGATACAAAAGCGCGGGCTCTGGGTACTAGTCAATCCGGGAACAGTGATCAAACGAGCAAGAAGTCGTTCGCAGTGGATCGAGCGCAGGAGCGGATAGCATTTTCGTATTCAGGTATCAAAGATTTGTGTCATTCTGTTTATTTCATAGTACGCTACTCAGTTATGTAAAGCAGTGTTATATCAAGGCTACGTTCCCAGACCGTAGATGTTTTTATTCGCCGTTGGTGTTACTGTTTATTAGTCGTTTTAGCGCGCCCGTTTTCACGCGTACAGTGCAGCCCGACTCGTGAATAAATATCTGGGTCGTGCATTCCAAGTGAAGGCAAGCGGGCAAGCGTCAACGTATTAAGTGAAACGTTTATCCTGGCTTGTTGATCTGGTTTATTACAAGCGGGCTAATGCTGACGTTTCTTTCCTACCTAGAGCCAGATTACGAGCAGTTGCTGCAGTTGTTGACAGTCGATCGCTCAAAGAGAATGTCTACTCCACTCTTTACTCACCACACTGGCCAACGATTGCTTAGCTCGATTCTTGTACATTTAGAGAGGTAAGCTTTATATGACATTTGAAAAGTCAGGTTCAAAGTTTTTCGACTGAAAACAAGATCAAAGAAGCATCCTCTACGAGTTTGCGTGTGTCTTCTCATCATAGTCAAATTATCCTGACCTTTACTTTGAAAGCTACAACTAGTCAGAACAACTTCATCATGGGTTGAAAACTACAGTGTATGTGCACTTTGTGTGCTAGCTGCAGGTTGAGTGATGGCCCCATCATAACAGGCACAGCCCAACAGTCTCATTGTAAAGAACCTTATGCATTTGTAATTGGACAGTTTTCCTTTACATTACTTGCATACAGGTTTTTGTCAACTGAACTTGTGTGTTTTCATGCACTCAAACATCAAATTAAAAGTTATTTTTCCTCATTCTTTAGCAAAAATATTGTTAATTCTCTCTCTAAGCCAGTGTGACCAATCAATAAAACCAAACATCGATAACAATCAATGAAAATATGATCAATCGATAAAAATTAACCCATTGGCGCCTGTGCCGGCCGTAGCCGGCCGCGCGAAAACCACCCCCAAAATACCTGTGCCGGCCGTAGCCGGCCTTAAAAAGCACGTGTTGACAAGTGCCCTTTCCCTCCCTCCCTGAAGTTTTTTGGGTTCTCCTATTGTTCTATAGATAATAAGGGCAAATAAACCAATCAGAATCTGTTTTCTGCGCATATATTTAGGGAACTCTTGGGGTCCTAGAAAGAAGGTTTTTCGTCTTAATCCGTGCGTTCAAAATCTACAAGAAATTCATGGCGCATCGCGGCTTGTGTTTACAAACTTTCAAGGCCTTGTTTTTTCATTCTGAACACGGAAAATTCCTTCTTTGGGGTTAAAAATGAAAAGAAGAAACACCGGTCAATTTTTAAGTGGCTTTAAAATGGAAAATCATCGAGTACAGAGTGCTAAAACCTTGCTGATGAAGGATTCATCTTCCCTTTACGGCCGCGAAGACATGGTGTCATGGCTCTTCCAAATGCGTTTTGAATGCAAATCACAGACTTGAACACAGACTTAATGCGGCTTCTCAAGACTTCTGAGAACAAAATGGTAATGTTCATTATTGCTTCAAGTTTGGATGGAATTTTTAGAAGGATCGGTAAAGCTGTTGAGTGAATAATGGTCAATAATTGACTGCAGAAGCCGTTCGCTAAAATCAAAACTTTCGCTTTAGCGTGAACAAGTGAATAAATTAATTCTTGTATGCAGAATTGCACGGCTTTGAAATTTTCGATATTTTGCGCTTTTGAATACATATCTTGGCTTCTTCTTAACTGAAAATTAATTTGAAACAAAGTTTCTTTCAAGTTTCTTTCATTTTTTGCATCTTTAGTCCGGAATTTTAGGCTTTTGAAGCCGAACAGATTTGACACGCACGTGTTGTTATCTGATACGCATTTTTTACCGAGAAGTGCTTGTTGTTTATTTAGCCGCTTTGTTTTGAGTTGTATTTATAGCTTTAGAAAATTACTACAATGCTTCAGAAAATACAAAGGAGTATGTTTATTAACATTAAAAGTAAAGGAAAGCGTAGAAGGCGTTGCTAGTGTTCATTTTGTGCTAGGAATTCAGCAGTATTGTAAGCGATTTTACGCTGTTTCACGCCGCCGTGATTTGTAAATATTTTCAATCTTCTCGAGTTACCGCTTTTCTGCACCAAGAAAATTCCTTAGTACTTTTGAATTAATGGCAGTGTCAGTTGTACAGAATGAAAACCTATCTTTTACTAGAGTATTTCACGATATTTTAAGGACTTTGTACAAATTCTCTGTGTTTTTCAGAATTGCAAAATTACGCGCAGAGGTGAATTAAATTTTATCGCTGTCTTTAAGTTTGGTTTGGGATCAATTTATCAAGGCTGATAAACTCTTTAAGTCATAAACTAGTCTTTCAACATGTCTAGTTGGAATAAACGTTTACTTCAGAAACTAATTATTTGTCTGGATTTACTGCGCATATAGTTTATTTTTTCCACTCGTACGTTTGCAGTTGATGCCGTAAAAGACCCAGGTATTTAGGGGTGGGTGCGCGCGAAAGACCTTCAGGCGTCAATGGGTTAATTGATTGACATTGGAAATCAATGGCCAAAAATTTGTGTTTTTTAGGATTGCCATCAATTATCATGGATTGTCTTTTCGATTTCCATATTCGACAGAAGAAATGTGGCGATACATAATGATGCAAGTATGTTGTAACAGTTGTCTAGACCCAAGGTAACGAAATTAAGTAATGCAATGTATGATACTCTGAACTTGCATGTGTTTACGCAGCCAGGAGAGGAAATGGGAGGAAAGGGTGAAATGTTAGTCACATCGGCGACCGTATCTGTCGCAATTTCGAGCCCTGTTGTCACCATCAACGTCGCTAACAACTGGTAGATGGTCAAAATAACTTGAGACATATTTTCCGTGCAAAAGTGGTTGCAATAGAGCGCAAACATATGCAGAAATCATGTGGGTCGTATTGCCGGGATTATTGATACATAATTGATTGAAAACGATCTGCTGCAGCAAACAGTAGTCAATAATAATTGATGGCTATCGATGGCAAGCGATGACAATATTGAGGACTCAAGCTTGTAATTATTGATTGGTTATCGAAAATCAGAGGAAATTTGCAGCCCAGGTTTTTGACACATGATCATATTGCATTTTAAACAGGTTTTCTTCCTCTTGATAATACACTGAAAAAATTACAGCAATCCTCTGTGATGTTCCGTATATGCTGCCACCATTACTTGTTACCAGTCCATGTAAAATTGTCTCACGGTTTGACCAAAATGCATTGGAGAGAAGCTTTGTTTGTTTCTTGCGTTCAATCGAAAGAAACTTGTCCTTTGCGAAAAGCTTTCTTTTTAGAAATGCAAATGTGAGAAGCTTAACAAAGGCTTAGCTGATACATGTCTCCTTGGGTCTGATTAGAGAACAGCTTGTAACTTTTAATTATTCCTTAAACTTGATATCAAATTCTCTTTCTAGGACAATTTTATAATTCTCATCAAGATGCGACTGATCATCTATGAAAATTGCTACTCTATTAAAAGCATCATTTTTGGATAGGATACAAGATCTTCTCACATGGTAATATGTGTGGTCACACTTACCAGAAGTTTTCCATCATGTAAAAAGCAGCGGTGTTCCATTGCTGTTGAAGCACTCTCTAAATTTGTATCTGTTACATCACTTGGTAGACGAATTTGGTCTACCCTGCATGCTCCACAAACTTAACTTTTTCCTCATACAGTTTATTAAATAGTTCTACAGATGAATGATGATTATCCATGAAAGTAATATAACCAAACCTTTAAAGTGATAGCCTTTGGCAGAGTCAATTAAGGTGAGCTCTTTTAGTCCAAACCTAGCACGTGTGCCCTTCATAAGTTGTCTCCAAGAAAGACGCCCCTTAAATTTATAGCAATGTCTTGTTGACAAACAAATTGCAGCTTGGACAATAAAGATGTTAAAAACAATCAATAGCATTGCAAGCTGCAGAAAAGGCTGCATCTTGGCTTGCTTGCCATTTTCTTCCTGACCTCTGGCAATAAGTGTAGTGTTATCTACAGAAGTGCAGGTATTTGAGAATTTGAGAGACCCTGTTTGGAAACATTTGAGAAAGACGGTGTCTCAAAAACGTCATCTGTTGTCCAATAACTGGCTAGTGTTGGCTTGTTTACAGCCCCCATTGCAGCAGAAATGTTGTATTTCATGTTTACCGACTTCAAGCTTACTTGTTTTTGTGTTTCTCCAGGCTTTTTGGTACATTCTTGATTTGCATAAAGGTTTATATGAAGAACACCACCAGTGAAAAATAATTCAAACAAATCAGCAGGTTGCTCATTTTTTGCTAATCAGACTTTAGGCCTGTTAGGCTGATTAACAAGATTTTGTCATGAAATGTTAACACTACGTGGAGGTGCTGGTTACAGGATCCACACAAGTATTTGGTGGAAAAGCACTCATTGGATCTCAGCACTGCTGTTTTCTCAAGGCATTTCATGCATTTTGTTGCTTCCTTTACAACAAAGCTTGCTTTCAGTGGTGTTTCAGAAAGGGAAGTATGTGAATCCGCCCAACTTTCATATGTTAATAAAACATTTATTCAGGTATATATATGTATATATCAACTTGTACACAGATGAGCAGCGTTCTTTGTCTGGTTTCATGATATCCCTCACTGAAAGCAATGTTCTTCTCAGAAAAGAGGGAATTTCACTGCTACAAGATGACAAAGCACTGTATTAGACATTCCTTTGCATTTACCCATGTATTTTAGTGAGGTGGACTGCCTTCTTCCAGCTGCCTAGCTGTGAGGGGTCTTTTTCTTTCATTTGACTTTTGCCCAGTTTTCAAGTCTCATCAAGAATTGATTTGACAAATTGATGGGCCACTTTGATTATATTTAAAAGTTGCCATATGCAAGAGTTTGCTTTCTGAAACCCAGCTTTACAATTCTATGGTACACAAGGTAGCCATGCCCCCAAATCAAAATTTAAATAGTAAACATAATATTTACAAAAAGTGTGAAAAATCCTAGAATAAAACTATTCAAATACATAAATTAAAATTACGATTCCTAAAAAAATTATAATTTACTTAATTCTTATTACAAACAAAAGCAGATGATTTTTTTCTCAATAGTTGTAGAAAGAGAATCAAGTTTGTCCTAGTTTGTTCTTTAAATGTTGATTGTCCTTTATGGATGCTCTTGACTGATTGAGGTAAAGTGTTCTTAGCTACTGTCTAAGAGACACTCCTCCAACATTTGAGTTTGGTCTAAACAAAGTTAGTTTCACATGGCTTCATTTTGTAAGTAAGTACTTTTCTTGATGATTGTTGGAACTTCTTCAGACCAGTAAGCCTTATGTGTCAGACAAAAGAGCATCTTGTTTACTTTCAGCATCATGCTCTTGGATGTTAGAAGTGGGGTGGACTCCTGAGAGGAGCTTCACTAAAGGAAAAGATCTGACATCAGGCACATGAATTATACATGATGTGACTTTTTGTTGTTGTTCTCCAAACTGATCCAAGATCAAATACAGAAGTCAATTTACCCCCCGGTAATTTGGCAGGGAAGGGTGACAGTGGGTGTGTGGGCTTCAAAATGTGGGCTTCAATTATTTGACCGCTTTTGGCTGCTCTAGAAAAAGGGCCATTTCTGGTTGGCTGCTCTAGTAGTGAAAGGGTTAAATTGAACTCTTTTCCACTGGAAATTCTACTAGTTTTACTTTCAACATCGCTGTCACCTGGGGGACAAATATTAGCGACTTGTTCAGCCATGAGACACACTTGTGGATGCTTACTCAAAGATGCCATTTTGAAACTAGCGTTGTAATGCAACTTACACTGGAGGCAAGTTTTGACTAGCCAATAAGGTACATGGATTGGAAAATGGGTTTAAACTGATTTGCTACAGTCATGGACTATTTTTAGGGCAAAACTGGTTGGGTAATGCAACCATAACAAAAATGTCTTGGATATCTGGATATCAAAATTTGCGGTGGTCATTATCCTTTATGATGATATTGTTGCGAGTTTTCTTTTTGTTCTTTTTGAGTTTTTGGCTAGTCTCTTTTAACTTCTTATTTAATTGTTCAATCTTAATCTTTTTCTCTTTCTCTTTTGGAGTTAAAGGTCGATTCTCTTTACCTGCATTTCACTAGCAATAATAAGTGACTTGGCTAAATTTACTTGAAACATTGTGTGACTGAGTTCTCCACCAATGGCCTTATAAATTATAAACCTACTTACAATAGCTACATCAATTAAGTGAAGCAAGAACGTTTTTCACAACTTCTTGGATTTCCTTATAATTTCATAACATTTTAGTAGCTGATGAGAGAAATCTACACCCCCATATTAGCATTATAACCCTTTACAGCTGGTGGAATGTTAACACACTCTTTTACATATCTCCCACACACAAGCTTTCCCCATCTTTTTTCAGCAAAATCTCTTCCCATAGCAGGATAAAAACTTGATATAACACAAACAAACTTAGTATCCTTCCATTTCAGAAAAACAGTCTGTCCTTCCTGAAACCACCTGGTGGTTCTGTATTTCGCCTTGACTACAAGTGGTTTAGCAAGGCTTTTGGGAAAGCCTATTTTGCTCTCCCTCACTGTTCCTGTCAGACAACACCCCCTCTGAAATAAATCTGACCATAATTTTTGACTGCTATAAAGGATATCACAAAACAGATGGTATCCCTGCCTATAAAGTTCAATCATCAAGCCCATCACAACATCACATCCCAGCCCATTGGCAGTTGGCATAAGGCGTTTCCCTGTGTGTCTTTGAAATTTGTAAGTGTACCCTTAATCTCAGGTGGCAATTATCCATAATTTGTATCATCAATTTGTGGGTTATACTCTTTCATTCCTATTCTACCGTATTCTATCTGTGAGTTTGGCTTTTGTATACTCTATCATTTGTATTTAACCCTATTCTATTTTGCATCTTACATGCCAACTAAGATTTAAGATTATCCTTTTTCAAATAGTTTTTAATTAGTTTTGTGATTAATAATTTTGTTTCTTAAATATTATTGTATATCTTAGTTTTTTAATAATTGTAAATAGGAGGGCCACAGGTTTATTAGCTTTATAGCTATTAAGTGTTACCCTCTATAAATAAAGACGTTACCTTACCTTACAAATAAAGACGTTACCTTACCTTACCTTACCTAACTCACCCATAAGAGGTTTCAATTTGAAAAGAGGATAATAAGTTTCCTTTCTAGCTTTATGTATTTCATTTACTCTATCTTGTTCATAAATGTTCATAAATCAAGCTCTGTTTGTGGCAGAAGCTCGGACCAAAGAAATCATAATCATTTCAGTACTCAATCAGGGATGGAACTTCTACAAGGTTCATGAATATATCAGTGCCAAGCAATGCCAGGAACTCATTGGATGTCAGCTGAAACCAACAAAAATAAATATATTAGTATTCAAGATGCGGAGCCTTTCAGAATGCTATTTACACCTCAGCGAGATCCTGGTTTCCCGTTATCTAGAGGCCAAAACTGGAGTCCTTTTGATATGTTTTCTTTGTCTTTTTTTCTTGCAATTCTATTGATAGTACTGTTGAGATTGGTAGAATTTCTCCAGAAATTGTCTGCATCATTGTCAGAATCGCTGTCATAGTCAGGGGGAGGTACCGGTCTGGCTCTCTTCCATGGACTTCTTCTGCATGGGGGACTGGCATCATAGTCCCTTGACCTCAATGATATTGCAAAATGCTTAAAATAGCATTCGAATACAACAGGATTCAAAATTACAAATATCCAACCTCATTTTCACCAGAGCAGATATAAATTTGATCTCCAAAGAAAGAGAGATGAGATCAAGAATCATAGGTGTAAAATATTTAGAGTGACTGATAAGATTTAATATGATGTTGAAAATATTGAGGGTTATATCAGAAAAGAATTAAGAAAGGAAAATTTTATTTGAGGTCTCGTAGAAAGTTTTGTTTTAACATGTTTTAAAGAATGCTATTTTTTCACACAAATTCTACTTTATTTCAACTTCTTATTCGATGATAATATGATCATTTACAATCTTGTGATTCTTCATTCTTTGGAACCATCTTCCGTCTTCTGTTTAATTGCTTCAAAGCGATTGCTTGTTCCTTATTAAGGTTTTACAGTTTGGCTTCATTTTTTTTCTGCAGACCATTTCATGAGCTCCATTACCTTTTTTGATTCTGGAAAAGCAATCCTTATTTCCTAACCCAATGCAAACAAAATATGCAAATCTTTGGATTTGTTTTGCCAGATATTAACTTTTCCCAAAATAAGTTATTCCTCAATATCTTGCAATCATTTGATAATTTAAAGTAATTTTTCTAACAAACCAGAAATCAATGAATTTATTTGGAATGAGCAAAGAATGTTTTTGCAAATTTGGGCCTTGAAGGTCTACAGTAACCTTGACTGTGAGCAAAAACTGACTTTGTGAAGACCATGGTCTTCAAGGCAGTCAGATGTCCAGACTGGACTTGGTATGGATCTGTCCTGCTAAGGTGGTGCAAAGACAGGCTTCACAATGGCTAGCAGCTTGTTTGCGGGTGTTAACATTATTTCCCTGTCATTTATAAGTACCAGAAAAAAGATTAATCATATGTCAAAGATTTCTTTTAAAAAGGGTTGTGGCTTCTCTGCATTTACAGTATTTTTCTGTTGTATTCTTTTTTAAGATGGAAACATTTTAAATTTAAATTTCAGTTAAAGCTGCTAATAGGACCACTTTGATGTTGAGTTATATATGCAGAATAGGTATAACTGTAAATGGATTTGTTTCTCATTCCCATGCTAGATATCCAGACTAAGGGAGCATGTTTTGTTCTCTTACAATTTTAATCAAACAGTTCTCAAGCTTTACTGTTGAAAGCAGTGATTATTCTAACTTTTAAATATGTTGGAAGCATGCATAACCTCAATTCTTTCATAATTCTTGCAATAAATGATTGTTATGCCTTATATGCCATGCCTGTTCACAAGTCAGTTTCATGTCACAGCCAGGGAAATGCATGCACGCTCTGTATTACAAGTTGGCCTTAATTCACCTACTGCAGTCACGAGCAAAGAGAAGTTCACTTAGAGTAGCAATGTATTCTGCTTTGGATTTGTCATGAAAAGCGTCTGTTGGTCTGTCAAAATAATTACATACTGTGCTTAGTGTTGAAATACTCGGGCACTTTTCTTTGGACAGGGCACTAATGTCAAGGTTGTTGTACACAATTGGGATGGTGCAACTGTACCTGTTCAAGTATGGTTTGTCTATGCTAACCGTTTAACTTCTGCAACTCTACCATCTTGTCATTTTTTCTTTCACTTTGATTGCCACTTCCTGTTGTACTTCCATTGCCAACTAAACTGGTTTAAGGCACATTTATATCCAGCTTTTTCTGCTTTCGTCTTCTTCCTGGACCAACAGCCTTCGAATAGTTTTGACAAACCATGCATTCATCACTAGCGCTGACTGCATCTCAGCTATTCATATATGTATTGCATATTAGGGTGCACATCTGGGGAATCCTGAGACACATTTTGTTGCCACAGCTGAGAGATCTGTTGCCAGAAGAGACAACACGGTCTATCCTTTTCCTTTAATTTGAAGGTTGGCTCCACAAATGCTTTGAAAGAGCTTTGTCTATGAACAAATTGACAGAGCAACAAAAGAAATATATGAAGGGAGGTTGCTCTTGTCAAATGGCCAAAATTGATATGCTTAACACTCAGTGGTGAATAAGCTATATACTTAAACAATAGTGTACAAGTAAAACTACACAAACTACATATTTAATAATACGATAATACAAATAGAAAAAAAACCTTTGACCGCACTTAATAATAGATCATTGCAATTTAGCGATGATGTTATTTGTAGATCTTGGTTACCAAGGAGACCTTTTAGGAAGGGGATCCTGTAAGATAAGTTTGGGAACATCTGCTAAGGTCTCCTGTCATTTATATACTCTGTAATGATGAAATCTGTAACAAACAATGGAGCAAACAGTAAAGTTAGGTTGAAGTTGATTTGACATTGCTTTACTGTGCCTAGTTGCAAAGTTTGTCGGGAAATTGGGTACTATGTTAACAAGTTTTACATGGCAAATTTGAGAATCTAGTTACAAACTTCTAAACAATGTTCTCATGCATATGTCCTTTTATTGATTATGAATTTTGTCATAACATTGTCAAAGTCAGTTGCTCTGCCAGTGCATGAAACATACAATTTCCTGATCCTTGATTGTCAGAAATTATAAATCCTTTGTCTGATGCAGTCTTTTCCAAACCCTCTGACCGGTGCAAATTTTCAACATCATAGAGGATTTGCTGCACACCATCTGCAGGCAAACAAAATGCATCAATACATTTCATATATTGTTTGTTTATTCCCATGGAAACTTGACATTGTGGTCTAATGGACAGTTAAGTTTCCCCTGGACAAAAAGTTTGATGGGTCAGCAGTGCAAATCATTATCAGGTCCTGCTACAATAATTATATCAAACAAATGTCCGATCATTACTAAACAAGTTGTAGCCATTTTCATAATGTCACTTTTTACTGTAGCAACAGTTTAACATATTAAAAAAAACCCTTAATTTTCCCTTTAAGTGTTTATAAGTGAAAAACGAGCATGGTGACCCCCATTATGCTAGTGCATGAAACTCTGCCCTGCCAGTGCATGAAACATACAATTTCCTGAACCTTGATTGTCAGAAATTATAAATCCTTTGTCTGATGCAGTCTTTTCCAAATCCTCTGACCGGTGCAAATTGTCAGCATCATAGAGGATTTGCTGCACACCACCTGCAGGCAAACAAAATGCACCAATACATTTCATATATTGTTTGTTTATTCCCATCGAAACTTGACATTGTGGTCTAACGGACAGTTAAGTTTCCCCTGGACAACTACAACATGCTGCTTTTTTTGCAGTCTATGCTGTGCGGTTGGATGTATATGCAAGAACAAATTAAAATTCCAAATGTAAGACAAAATTAAAAACTCTAGTAGTCCCGTGGGGTTGACTGGGTTTTTTTTAAATACAGATATTACCCAATGTTTGCTTGTCGATATTATCAGTTGCATGAATGAAGAGTTACATTGTAAGAGATAAAATGAGATGCACAGGTTATTTTAAGGAGGCTCACAATGGTTTCCAGCACTTTCCAGGCGTGCGTTTCTCAAAAGACCCGAAAACTTCTCGGGCCCGAAAACTTTTCGGGGCTGTTTTCGGGCGCGTTTCTCGGGTTCCGGAAAGCGTTTCTCAAAGCGCCCGATTTTCTCCCGAGATTTTCGGGGATGTTTTCGGGAAATGTAACGCAAGGAATAGCGCGAGCTTCAATTTTCCAGCCTGTGATTGGTTCAAAAATTGCAATTGACACCGTTGCACTGAGTTGGGTTCGTCACGTACGCATCAAATTCAAGACTTTTTGATAAATCGCCCGCAAAGTTTTATCTACAGCGATTTGTACAGTTCTGGCAACGTTTAGTTTTTAACACTGATTCACCTCTATGGGCTACTGAACGTAAATGCAGCCTGATGTAAGTGCTTAAAGTGTTTTTTGTGTCTTATTCCCCGCTTGTAATTTACGAAGCACGAGCTAATAAACTTTCGTAATCTTGTTTTTGAGCCTTGAAATTTGGTCAAGTAAAGTTAAGTTTGGTTGAATTCTTCGCTATTATTGTCGCTCAGAACTTTGGCGAACTTGTTGTTCATTTGCTGAATGAATTTTGGCAGTTTCTGTAAACAATTTCAGGCGGAAAAAGTCGATCACCAAGTGCCTTTGTAAATCGCGCTGCGTTCTCTTCGCGAAGTGAAAATTCTTGGCGCGCCCGAGTTTGTTTTGAAATTTGTCAATTAAACCACCGAATTATGCCAGATCTCTTTCTCCCTCACATCCTTTACTGACGTCCTTTTCATTTAAGGCGTTCGCCGACTTTATTTCCAAAAAAGGTACTTAGGGGATGTAATTTTATGGCGATAAAATCAGTCCCGAGAAAGGTTTTCGGGAGCTCAAGAGCTCCCGTAAAGTTTTCGGGAAAAAATGACGTGTTTTCTCGGGCTCGAACTTCTCGTGCGCTTTGAGAAACACCCAAAAGCTGTTTCGGGGGCTTTACGGGACCGTTTTCGGGCCCAAGAAGTTTTCGGGTCTTTTGAGAAACGCACGCCAGCTCTTAAAGTTTGATGCGTCAGTAGTGCAAATCATTATCAGTTGCTGCTACAATAATGATATCAAACAAATGTCCGATCATTACTAAACAAGTTGTAGCCATTTTCATAATGTCACTTTTTACTGTAGCAACAGTTTAACATGTTAAAAACACCCTTAATTTTCCCTTTAAGTGTTTATAAGTGAAAAACGAGCATGGTGGCCCCCATTATGTAATTATTAAATAATAATCAGCATGTTAAGATGCAAAGTTAAAAAAATTTCATCTCGCGGTTTCAAAGGCACCTTAAATTTTCTTAGTTGCATCATAAGATGCTAATTATTATTCAATAATAAAAATGGGGGTCACTGTGCTCATTTTTGAGTTATAAGCCCCTAAAGGGAAAATTGAGGGTGTTTTTAACAAGTTAACAGCTCTCTTACCAGTCTGCAGACCATGAAGCTCCTTAAAGGCCGTAGAGAAGCCACTGAATGAAACCCAGGAATGACATCTAAAAGCACAAAGACAAGCTTATCGGCAAAGAGTCGCTCCTGTTATATCGTATTAAGGGATTTGTATCTGATCAGGAAAAATCTTGAGACAAACATTAAAAACAACTTATGCTAAAGAAATCTGAAATTTTAAAAGGGTCCTCAGCACAAAGCACACATCTGAATTAGGATCAGATTACAAATTCCAGCCAGCAACAGGGTTGCCATATGTAAAGGAAGTCACATCGACTATGCTTCAAGGAACACTTTATTCCCTTGCCTTAGCCATTAAGATAGTGGTATTCCACCTCAACAGGATTGTTGTATCGCACCAGATTTGATGAACAACGAAGACAACAGTCAAATGGAGGTGTGAAAACGTGGAATGCATCAGACTCATTTGTATTGGGAAACTGGAAAGCAGCAGACTGGCAATGCACTGGAAAAGTGTATCACTGTCACTGGGCAAAGTGACAGGGCAAAGTGTATCACTGTCAATGGGCAAAGAATCTTCATAACTTGACAACGGACATCAATCGGCAACAGTTGCAGAGACAGAAGAACACGAGCAATGGAACATACAACCGCCAAACCAAACCTCATGATAACATCACAAAGCACAACATCCGGAATAACGTGCTCCATTTGCTTTAAATTTACCAACTGAATATCCTCTAACAGCCTTGTGCCAATCTTTTCGGTTCTTATTTCTTCATCAACCTCTTCCCGCAAGCCATCAATAGTAATAGGAGATGATTGAGAAGACTTGCGATGCTTTGCCATGATAGTTACTACTGTGCAAAGTGAACTGGTCTCGGTCTCCTTAGTGGTTGTGTCACAAACAAAACCACAATTTCACCTCAAATATATTGTGCACCAGATGACAACCGGTCCTTTGTTCCACCTCTTTACAAGTGCACTGAGGTTGTTGGCATCAAACCAGTGATGTTGAATTTGGGCTACATCTTCTTGTTTACTGCGTCCTCTTCAATGTACAACTGTTTCATATACAACCAATTTTGGTGGTTTTGATGTATTGTCGTACTGCATGTGCAGTTAATCCTGAAACTAATTAGGAACCGAGTGACTCGACAAATCTCAGTTCTTTCTGCACACTAAATGTGATGCAACTACTGTAGTAGTAGCTGCTCTGGCAGTTGTCAAAGAAAAAAGATAAATATATCAATCAGCTGATTTCAGAACGGCCTCACTCAAAATATACTCTACTTACAGTAGTTGTATGTCTCAACACCACAGCGGCATCCCACGTCCCTTTTAATACTCACCTGATCGGTGCTTCCATTTAATGCTGGTTGTAGCAGGTGCTTTTGAAGGATGTATTATATTAGCCTTGCCTTGATCAGTGTAGGCACCCTGCAGATTTGCTCCAGTGTCTTCATTGGTGTCAAGGTAGCAAGGCATGACCCATGACAGCATCCTGTATCTGACCCATGACCTGTAACTCAGGGTAAAAATGTTCACAATCGACTTGTTTTACAATCTGGAAATGAGAAACACAACATGCAAATTAAAAGACAGTAATCAAGTATTTTTCTTGAAGCGGCTTTGTTATTTTGTCAATGTAACTGAAAATGGGAAAAGGAATGCCTTTTTGTAGCTTGCAGACATTGTTGGTAGCTCTGCTTATCCGTTTCTGGTAATACCCCATTGATGACATTGCTCTGAGAGCTTTTTTTAGGGGGAATGGGAGGAATTTGGACTTGTATTACCTCATCTCCCGTTGGTGAGGACACAAAATGGAATGGCCTTTGGTACAGTTCAACTGGCATGCTTGATAGCCCAAGATTGTAGCTTCCATGTAATTGACCTTTTTTGTGCAAAATAGCAGCCATGCAAACATATCTTGGTACCCTCTGGTCTATTTCTGTTTTTTTTGGTTTGAAAGCTCCTCCACTGTTGATACTGACATTACAAAATCCTCATCATTGATCCTGTGTTTAATTGCCAATTGTAAGACACATGTGACAACAGGGATTCAGTGCTTTTTTCTTAAACATCTGTATTCCAGTGTTCCAGATAAATGTTCCACTGCACATTCCTTGCAGATACACCAAGGCACAAATACAGACAGTTTAATAACTTTGCATTGGAATGGCAACATTGACTTGTTACCAGTCAAAGCAACCTACAGTTGTCCCATATGTCATAGGAAGTAAAGAAAACAAATGAAATCACTTCATTCTCTAAACCTTTAGATGGCAAATAGCACTAACCATTTACTGACACTCCTCTGTTAAATCTTGCAGAATAAACTGCTGGAGAAAGCCCGTCCAAGTCTTCCTTCAAATTTTCCCCATTGTTTCTAGAGTGAGCCAGTGGCTCGTCTGCATATGGGTCTATCAGCCTGACAACTTTAATTTCTTTGCTGCTTTCTCGCTGTACATGGGAGCTTTCAGCAGAGGTTGTATATTCTTCACTATACAACATTTTACTTTTGAAAAAGTGGCAAAGTTTAAAGCAATTATCTATAGTAGTCCATACAGGAACAGCAGTAGAGGGAGACAAACAAATCACTGGAATAACCTCCTGCATCATTGCTTGTTAACTCATTTCCAGTCTCTGGACATACTTTTTTGTTTCATGGAGCTCACTTCAGCTGGCAAAAAGTTGGATTTTTCTTTCTTTAACATTATTTGATCTTGGTAATTTTGAAAAGTAGAGATGAGCTGGAAAGAAAAATTGTTTTTCACTTCATACCTGCTTTGAGTACTAGTGGATAATGACATTTTAGGAGATTAATTTTCTTTTTCAAATTTTGCTTCCTTTGACAAAATATATTTGGCAGTCAAATATTATAAACCAAACAGTTATTTATTGTCAACATTTAAGTCCAACTGTTATCATTGAAAAACCAATTCAATCGATTTTCTTAAGTAGGATTTGGCTGTAAGAAAAAGTCTTGTAACTTTCTCAATGTCTCTAAAATACTGCTGGCTTCTGATGTCAAGGATAGGAATTGTATTCTCTTTGTCTTACTTCAACATACCTCAACATTGAAAATCTTGTGGTAATTTTCCCAAACCTTGATTAATGAAAATGTCACCAAGCTCAAGGAACAGATTTGGACAACTAACAGTTTGTCTATTCTTTTTTAATGGCAGTTTTCAAATAGAGCTTGTTTTCCAAAGTGACTGGTCTCATTGTCAGATTTCAATTGCAAGGGGAAGTTCTACTTTTTGTGACATTTCAAAATTTAATTCATCATTACAATTCACAGTAAGAACAGTAGCCTTAAGGGTCAGCCTAGAGGCATTTGACAGGTACTCATCAAACGACGTTATCAGTAAAAACTCTGCCCCTTTTTTTCGGCTTGACTTCTGATTAATTGACAGGGATACAAAATGAGCCCCGTTTCTGTGTTTCAGGGACTGGATGTCAAAACAGCAAACCGGAAATAGTGTCCAAAATTGTATTTTTCCTTAAATGCTTACAATGTGGGATGTTTTTGCCTCGGGTCCTGGTGACTGGCACCCAACTTACAGAACTATGAACATGTGTGTGCCTAGAGAGGGTGGGGATCACAAGGAAGCACAATGTGTTTTGAATACAGCCTGTGTGTGTTAACGTGTGTCTTGTACACAAGATTTCTAACATATCTTCATCTTCAGAATCCCAACGGCAGTAGCTTTAAACTTTAAACTTTAAACTTTAATGAATTTGACACTCCCCTTACGGGGCTTTTCAGTGACAATAAATTACAATAGAAATTACAATTACAAAATTATAAAAATTACAATGATAAGCATTACAATGATAAAAAATTACAATGATAAAGATTTGGATAAATGAATTACTCCTAATTAATCTATGTTAAAAACTCCTCCATTAATTTTGATTTTAAATGAAATTTAAAAGATGAAATAGTTTTAAGGGTTTTTAAGTTCGATGTAAGGTTATTCCAAATGTTCACTGTTCTATAATGAAATGTTCTTTGACCAGAGGCAGATTTAAAAAGGGGAATATTTAAAAGCTGACAGTTCCGGGTCGCACGTTTGGTGATTTTGTTTCGGGTGGTGAACTGATCACTAAGATAACGAGGCGCGCATCCAGTCATAGCTGTAGAGGTAGGTGAAGTACAATGGTTGATCACACGTTTGCTGACGACCATCAGAGACTTTTTGGTCTGTGGCAACATTTCAGTGGCGTTCTGTTTGGCATTGCGTACAATGTGGTACGGCTTCACAACATCGGTTTGACAGACTCAACTCTAGAAGGGTTGCTGGACATTGTCAGATACATTCTGACCTAGCACACGGTAATTGAGCTGCTTGGCGCCTTCACTGTTGAGGGACATGCCTCTCACTTTACATTCTTCTTTCCTGTTCTTCAATTACCTGTAATTCTTACGGGAGAGAGATAAGAGATAATAATAACGTAAAAAATTATCCAAAAAGTCTATTTATACACTGCAGGACATGTGAAGAAGTCCTATCAACTATCGCCTGACTTACAAGACAATCACCTTAACACATCAATGTGTTCAATTCAATAAACACCTTACATGCGGCTGTCGATTGTGAAATTCAAAGAAACCTCTTGGATTCCATCTCCCAAAACATGGTCCAGAAATACTCGGAATTTCGTTGGTTAGACCAGATCATTCGTATGCAAAATTCTCACTGCTAATCTTACTGCAGCAATTGTTTTGTTGTTGGTCTGGAGGTTTTGAGGTGACGAATTTTAATACAAGTATCCTTTGATGCAGGTATAAAGTACAATCAAATCAGTTCGAAAGAGCGCAAAATGAATTCAAAGAAATCAAAGTTAGATTAGCTGTAGCCAATTTTGAGCATCATGGCGGTCGGTCATGGTTTTCTATCGGCCCGCAACCTTTGCCTAATTCTCTATATCTACTTATCAATTTCGAGTATTTTTCTGCATAAGGATTCCTTAACGGCATCTCCGTCGCTGTTGGTTGTCTCAGAAGATTTAGTGGCCTCTATGATTCCTCGTCATCGCAAGTCCGAACCTCCGTCAAAACAAAACTCGAAATCCTCGCAACTCTGTGCTGGTTTTCGACTTCTATCCAACGCATCTGTTACAGTACTACTCCTCATGCTATCAAATGATATCTCCTCAAATCCTGGTCCTTCCAACCTCGGTCAAGCACTACCTGAAGCTTGCGGATTGAAAATTAGCCACCTAAATGTCAGAAGCCTATTCCCTAAGATGGAGGAAATTCGTATGCTTTTAGAAGATCAACCCCTTGACATCTTCACGATTTCGGAAACATGGCTCAATGGTTCGATATCGGATCAAGAACTATATGTTCCAGGATATTCCCTCGTTAGACAAGATCGCTTACAGAAGAAAGGTGGCGGCACAGCAGTTTACGTACGGGACGCTATTCCATTTCAACCTCTACCAGATATCAACAAAATCACGACTGAAAACTGCTGGATTGAAATCAATCGACCTAAAGCAAAAAAGCTTTTAGTGTGCACTGTCTACAGAGCTCCTAATTCATCCCTGTCTGTTTTTATTGATAACTTGAATGCTGCTTTATCAAAACTTTCGAATGACATCGAACTTATCATTTTGGGGGATTTTAACGTCGATTACGGAAACAAACAAAAGGCAAATCTACTCTTGAAATCAAAATTACAAAACTTTGCAAATTTGCATAATTTGGATCAACTCGTCGAATGTCCCACAAGAGTATCTGTTAACAATGCATCACTGATTGACCTTATCTTTGTAAACAACAGTCATCGTGTCGTCAATAAAGGTGTGATTCACTTACCTCTGAGCGATCATTCCTTGGTGTATTGCACCATTAAAGCAGGTGTTGCAAAGGTCGCTCCGCGAATTATTGAATACCGCTCATACAAACACTACGATAAAGAACTTTTCCTCCATGACCTTAGAACAACTGACTGGTCTCCTAGTTACCGCGCTGACGATGTCAACGAGGCTGTTAATACATGGTGTACAATCTACTCTAGTATTGCCGACCAACATGCTCCAATAAAAAGGCAAAGAGTCAAAGGCAATAAGACCCCATGGATGACTCCTGAACTCTCTAAACTGATGCAAGAACGTGATCATTTTCACAAGAAAGCATTGAAGTCCAAATCCCCTGCTTATTGGCCCACATACCGCAAACCAGGTGTGAGGCAAATGAAGCCGTGAAAAAAGCCAAGTCCAACTACTATCAAGAATGTATTAACAACAACAAAGGAAATAGTGCTGGTCTCTGGAAAACCCTAAATGAAATAACCTCTCGAGATAACAATTCTGGAAGTGTACCCACGTCTATCTCATCTGACGAAGTCTTATACAACAAACCTCAACTAGTGACGAATATCCTTAATAATTACTTCACATCCATTGGGATGAAACTAGCCAACAATATGGGGGCCCGTTCTGGTCAAAATTACATTAATTATATTTATTAAATCAGAATTAATAAAACTGTTTGTTCAAATATTTTTGTGACGTTCTACAAATAATTACATCTACTCTTCGAATCATTGTTACGTCTTTGAATTAATTTTACCTGTCTTAGTTTTTTTCATTCATTTCGTGAATTATTTTTTCCTGTGCACGAATTTCTTTGCAAATCCCATAAGCCATTGCACACTTTTTGGAATCCCATAAGCCTCAGGGTAATTCCAAGATGGCGGCCATAAGCAGCCAATTTTCAAGCGTGGTTTTTCGAGAAAGAAATGAGGGAGGTTTTCGTCATTTTCTACAAAATTTAAAGGCAGTGTTTCGGGTATTCTTCACTCCTGAAAATTTGCATTTAACAACTGAAAAAAAGTGATGCTTTAGTTGAAGCAAGACGTCTTCTGCTAGATGCCAGCTGTTGATAGTTGACTTTCAACGAGGTGACCCCAAGCCGACAGGGCATAAAAGATAATAGTAATGACAATTTTATCACAATCTCTTTTGCTAGTAGTATTTCTGTGCATTCCCAATGTACCAGAATGATGAATGTCTTGCCTCTCGACTCTCTTTTGGCATTACAAAACAAAACAAAACAAAAAAATAACAAACAAAAAACTGGCAAAATTACCACATACTGTACTTGTCACCTGGCAGTAAACAACAGTCCACTCAACATTTGACTTTGTTTTGAATTTTCAACAATTTATGACTGTAATTATTGTGAATGTATTTGTCATAGGGGCAACAGTGGACAATCCACCGTACGCAAAAAGATGGCGACTGGTACATTTACCTATAATGCTTAGCACGCGAAAACATAAAAGGCTCAAGGCTCATAAAAGCGCACAGAAAAGCACTAAAACCATGAAACCCAGCATGAACAATGTTGTTACGGTGATGAATTTCGCAAAAGCATAGCATTCTGTGTGCCATATTCGCTGTGTTAGGTTCGCAAGGTATTGTGGTCAAATGTACTGCCGCCATCTTTTTTCGTACGGAGGATTGAGTTTACTACTTGCCTGATAAAAGAAGTTTAAGGGATACAAGTATATATTTGATATTTTGCAGAAAATATCCATTCTGTCATCATGGGTTAAAGCTTCTCCCCTGCTACCACTCACCTTTCTGGACAATTTTTATCACAAATTTCAAAATCCCTTGTCGGGTATAGATCTTTTCTACTATCATTTATTCTTGTCCATTGGCTCTGTTCATTGTTCTTGTCTATTGACCCATTTCTGTTGAATTCATTTAGTTACACATAAAAGATGTCGACAATTGTAATGAAAGTTTGTCGAAGTTTGTTACAAAAAAGAGGAATGAAGAATGCTGGGAGCAGAGTTCAGTGTAAATTCAAACATACAGTGCTGTACGCAACGTCTATGAGATTTTTTCTCAATGACTGCAGGTCAAATTAACCAAAACTGCATTTTTGTTAAATGTCTCAGTCACACTGGCAAAGAGGAAATAGTTACAACGTTTCATTTTATGAAATAAGAATTTATCACCAATTTTAAACTTGGGCAATGTACAATGTAACCCTTTTGAGGTGGATTTTTACATCCTTGTTACAAAATTATAGTCATATTTCTGAGATAAAAAAGTAAACATGTCAGTCCACTGGCTGACAATTACCATGTATGCTTAAAATATTCAGTGTGACCTCCTTGGAAAGTGGTAAAGAAATCTAACAGTCATTAATTTTCAAGGCTGTACCTTGCTAGCTTTTAGTAGTCCCAGAAATGGATTACATATCTAATGCTAGCATCCAGGTATCTTACATCTTCTCATTAAGACTGTCCATATTGAGTTTACATGGTCTATCAAAATTCTACCTAGAAAAGAATGAATAAACTCTACACATTGCTTAAAAATGTTAACGCCACCATTCTCATCATTTTGTAATGGACTTGGAATTTGGGTTAATTGTTCTTCAGATAACGCAATTGCTGGAGGTGTAACATAACTTGGTAATCTTCTTCTTCAACTGACAGAACACCCTCTAGATCCACGCCAAAGTCTTCAATTTCTTCTGGTAACAGCGCAAGCGTGCCCAGAACGAATGTTCTCTAACATTCCCCGTTCCCAAATTTGTAAGAGTGACTGGTTGTTTTCAGTTGAGACTGGGTGGTTGTTCGTTTGCTGAATAAACTCTTCCAAAGATCTGTTGAACCTGGGAACATAGATATGGTGAAGATTGGATAACTGAACATCATCCGATATGTCAAGAATGCTCTCACCTCCTATCGAAAAATGCACACATAAAAGGCCAGCACCCCTGAGTAAACATCTCAATGAGCTCTTTCGACTCTAGTTGTTTAATGCACATTCTCAGGAGTGAAGAATAGCCGAACACTGCCTTTAGATTTTGTAGAAAATGACGAAAACCTCCCTCATTTCTTTTTCAAATAACCACGCTAGAATAACTACTTCTGGCTGCCATCTTGGAATTACCCTGAGGCTTATGGGATTCCAAAAAGTGTGCAATGGCTTATGGGATTTGCAAAGAAATTCGTGCACAGGAAAAAATAATTCACGAAAGGAATGAAAAAATCTAAGACAGGTGAAATTAATTCAAAGACGTAAAAATAATTCGAAGAATAGATGTTATTATTTGTAAAAGGCCACAAAAATAATTGAACAAACAGTTTTATTAATTCTGATTTAATAAATATAATTAATGTAATTTTGACCAGAACGGGCCCCCATACAACAAGTTAAAAGATCAGTGCAACTCTCTCGGGTGGATTTCTTCTTGTGAAACTATGCCATCATCTGTCTTCAGATTTTCTGACATAAAAGAACACTTTGTCAGAAAATACCTCGGCTCGCTAAAAACTAAGAAAGCGATTGGACTAGACAAGATCAGCTCTCGACTTCTAAAAGACTCTGTGGATGTCATCACACCATGTCTTACCTTTTTGTTCAATAAATCACTTTCATCAGCAGTTTTCCCATCCATATGGAAAATGGGAAAGGTGGTTCCAATATTTAAATCTGGTGACCGAACTAACGCAAGTAATTACAGACCAATTACAATCCTACCAGTTTTAAGCAAGATCATTGAGAAAGCCGTTCACACACAGATGTATACCTTCCTTAAAGAGAATGAACTCCTTTCTCCTGAACAATTTGGTTTTCGCCCAAACCTTTCAACTGAGGTGGCCCTTGCTAATCTGACTGAGAACATTTTAGATAACATGGACAACGGGCTTGTTACTGGTGCCGTGTTCCTCGACCTCAGCAAGGCATTTGATACTGTCAACCACCAACTTTTGCTCAAGAAACTGAAATCTTTAGGCTTGGATAGCAATTCCATGGATTGGTTTAAGTCCTATCTCTCTTTTCGTGAAAAGGTCGTCTCGATTGGAAATTGTCTCTCGTCTCCTAAGCCTATCTCAGTTGGAGTACCCCAAGGTAGCATACTTGGGCCACTACTGTTCATCATTTACGTCAACAACCTTCCCCAGTGTCTCAGTCATTGCAAAATCATTCTCTATGCTGATGACACCCTAATTTATTATTCTGCCAAAACAGTCCAGGACATCGAGATCTATCTGAATATAGACTTAAAAACTGTTTCACAATGGCTACTGTCTAATCTGCTCACCCTTAATTGCGCTAAATCAAGAGTTGTCTTATTTGGAAGCACGCGTCGTCTAAAGTCCTTAAACACTGTTTCTATCAAGATCAATGACAGCCCCCTTGAACCACAGGCGGCCCAGGCTCCTGATAAGATTACTCGAGAACGTGACTCGATCGAGCGTTACAACGGTTTGAATTTATAAAGGTTTGTATGGGAGAAAACGGTTTCGAAATTATTCGCAAATATGTGTACATTTTGAAAATAAAATCGACTTACCTCAATGCCTTGTTGTCTTTCTTGTTGTTATCTCGCTTCTCAAACCGATCTGACGCCTTTTTGGCGAGTTTTAGCTTTTTTGGTTTTCCACCGCTAAGAAGAAGTAAAGGCTGCCCACTCGATTTCCGACCGACCGCCGCTCGAAGCGAAAAAAATCATTGAAATCACGTTAACCGACCCAATTCCTACGCAGAATTACAGAAGAGGCTTAAGCGCTTCTTCTCGCCGATTTCCAACTCAAATCCATCCTCACAACGCACGTTACGAAGCGCTGAATCCCACTCAACGAACCTTCTCCATCTTCGAATAATCCTCCCAGGAGCAGCCATGGACACATCGGAAGCCCGCATAGCATGCCGGGCCAATAAAATAACCCCAACTGGGGGAGGGGACCGCACAATTGTCAACACGCAACCTGCTTTGCTCCAGCGTCCCCTGGAAAGTTTAAAAAAACAACTGCTCATGGATGCGAGTGATTTTACGGTGAAGCGTGGCGTGCGAAAATTTTTCGCGCGCTGTCTGTACTGTTCTAAAAATTATTTCAAATTGCGTTTTGAATTTGATCTATGGTCAGCAAGAACATTGTAAGACCAAAATTGACTAGCAACTCATTCTTTATTCGATTAAGACTTGTAATGTAATTCTATAGCGGAGAAATAAATTGTCTTATTTAAGTAGGGTGAATATTTTGTGCGTACTTACATCTTCACTGATCCACACTTTCATTGATCCATTCATTGACCGAGTTTTTCGAGATTTAACAAAGAATTTGATTTAGAAGACTCTATACGGTCTACAATCGAGACGGCGAAAAGGGCTTTCCTCGGAGATCGATTAAAATATCTCACAGTTGTAAACAATGCTCCTTCGGTGGCCTCTACAAAAGTCTCCCCAGGGGACGCTGGAGTCGATTTTATTTTCAAAATGTACACATATTTGCGAATAATTTCGAAACCGTTTTCTCCCATACAAACCTTTATAGATTCAAACCGTTGTAACGCTCGATCGAGTCACGTTCTCGAGTAATCTTATCAGGAGCCTGGGCCGCCTGTGCGCTGGGTCACGTACGCTTACAAGGTCGTTTTGCATGGTAGATATTTTGAAGTAGGTTAGGGTTAGGGTTATTTGCGAATAATTTCGAAACCGTTTTCTCCCATACAAACCTTTATAAATTCAAACCGTTGTAACGCTCGATTGAGTCACGTTCTCGAGTAATCTTATCAGGAGCCTGGGCCGCCTGTGCTTGAACATGCTAATACATTCAAATACTTGGGTGTGACACTTAGAGAAGATCTGTCTTGGAATGAGCACATAAAAAATATCATTAACAAAACCAATCAGCGACTTGGACTTCTTAGACGAATCAAGCATCTTCTACCACTACATGCTCGCTTAACACTTTATCACTCTTTAATTGTCCCACTTTTTGACTATGGTGATATAATATGGGGTGATAAAAACAACACTCAACTGATGAACGATCTCCAAGTACAACAAAACAAAGCAGCGAAATTAATTTTAGACAAACCAAAATACTCCTCCGCCACCAAAGCTCTTAAGGAACTAGAGTGGAAGCACTTAGATCACAGGCAATACCTTCACCGATGTGAATGTGAAATGTGCCAGATTGAGAAACTTAATCAAATTATTCACCAGCCCTCACTTTAAAATTCCATTGCAAATCTAAAGTGCTATGAAAAACCATCTGCATTGAAGTTAATGCCTTAAACAACTTTTTTAGTCGCAGGCATTTTGTTAGTCTTTCAAATCGGTATGCAAGTAAAAATACTTAATTACCACCAGTTCTCTTTGAAGGTTGCCCAGATTTCTGTCTCTGTTTGCTTTTTTGTTGCTATTCAGTTTGTCTTTATCAAAGCGAAGCCAAATACGTGGGAAAAAATACGTACCTTTCAACCACTTGATTGCCTCGATCAATTCTCTTTGAAGGTTGTAAATCCAATTGTCCCTGGTTTCTCCCTTTTATAACAGAGCCTGTGTGCCTGGAGGTAATAGTTTCTCTAGTGGTAATTGTGTATTATAAAAAGTGCTCTAATTAAAAGCAGCGAATAAGTCAAAATTTTCTTTAATGTCCAGACACGTTGAGTAAGCAAACCTTTCGACCTTAAAGGCACACCGATACATGTTTTTTAATCCCCTTGCCCTGGATCACTTTTCTTTAGGTGAGCATTCAGGCCAACTTTTGACTTTTTACGTGGACAAGAGATTTATTCTTCATCTTTTGTAAATGAATTTTTGATATACCAGTCTCCTTGCTCATAGTGCTAATGAGTTGGTACTTCTTGGCTATTTGTCCTCTGACAACTGTTCAGACAGCGTGCTTCACCACGGTGCTGTTGTTCGCTGTAACAGAATCCTTGAGTTTATAATATAAGCTCAAACTTTTTCTTTGTTGCAAATAGCCGAATGTGATTTGGAACTAACAAAACAAATACATGAACCACTTTTTCGGTAATTGTGCTTTCAGTTAAAATGTGCAAGCGAGTTAGCATTCCAAACCTCGAAGTTCACCCAGAGTTAATATTTTGATGTTCAAATTGTATTAGGGTTTCAGGTGCTGAAACTTGAGGAATCATGGTAAGGTGTTATTATGAGCTAATTATAGAAGTTAAAACAAAATCTTAGCACTCAGTTTTAAGTAAATAGCAATTTAATCCAAAAAGTAGTGCTTAATAGAAATAACATCGCACAGAACTAACAAACATTAGATCTACAAATTGAAATGCATTTTATTCCTTGACAAGTTGCATATTAAAGATGAAAATTTCAAGGAAATTGAGTCAAAAATTGTGAAGTAATTAGAGTTTTTTAACAAGTATACAGCACATCATTTAATTCGATTGAGTTACCTGAAAGAGGGTGACACTTAACAGCAGTAAAAACACTGATAAATGCATGGTGTGGGATATATGAGCTTCTGATACTGATAAAACAATTTCATTATAAAAAATGAACCCTCATGGCTAGAATTTTGCAACAAATTTTCCAAGGACTCTAACCTTTCCACCTTGCATTATTTAAAGATCGGAAAAATTTAAAAGTAAATCTTGGCGCAATACTAGTGTCACCTTAAACTGATCTTTATTTTGACTTTCTTGCAATTATTTATTGCAAGGAAAATTGCATTAAATTCATTAATATGAAGGCAGTACTTACAATTATTCCTTGTTAAACCTTCAGCAAAGGTCTTCTTTAAAGCTTTGAAATAAAATTGTCAGATCAGAATCCACAATGAAGTTAGAGCAAACAGAAGTATGGCCAGAAACATGTCTCTTCGGTTTCAGCGGACCAAGGCTGAGAAATGAAAAAGAAACTAGACTTGAAGTTATGTGATGATCAAATGACCTAGCTGTTGGGCTAACAATGCAGTGCCCTTAAAACAAATTATCAAAGATATATTAACCCGCTTAATACGGACACCCGTTAATACGGACAACAGACACTTTTCCGTGTCCCGAGTGATAAACTCTTATACATTGTCAACCCCGCTTTACGGACACTATTTATCTGTGCACTGTGAATTTTCATTTTCGCGATTATTTCCTAACTTGAAGACATTGGTCAAATAATGACAGAATTTGAAGAGTTAAAACCATTTTATTACAAAGAGAAACTTAATAGCGTGACTTCCGGTGTTTGACCCTTTCACTTTTTTTTGCCTTTTGCTGCAGCTATCGCTTGTGTTGCAAGCTAAAAGCTTCCGCGCAAAGTTAAGTTACCGATTTTTTCTCATTGGTTGGTAGAGTTTAAAAACGGTTAGTAGATTCAGTTACAAAGGAAACTTTGTAGAAAACGTTACAGTTACAGTACAATTAAGCAATGTTTTGTGGCCATGAAAACGTTTGCCTTTGTCTTTGCATCGAGAAAACATGTATCCGTGACTTTTATTCTGAGACCCCGCTTAATACGGACACCCCGTTAATACAGACAATTTGGCCTGACCCCTTGGTGTCCGTTTTAAAGGGGTTCCACTGTAGCAGTTTTTATTGACAAGATAACAAACAAACACGAGAATCTTCAGAATTGAAGGAGGTGAGTCACCTAGGAAGAAGAAGAAGAGGAATTTAATTTCAGCTTATTTTCTGAAATTTTTTGGTTATATCTTTCACTCTACTTACGAATACAAAAAAATTGATATCTTCTGTCTGGGAGGTGAAAAATGTTCCGCAATTTTGAAATCTGCTCCATAATAGACCTTCACTTGGTACGCAGCCACGATCATGATGGGAGCAAACTTGTGACAAAGTCACATGATCAATCTGGGCCCTTCAAAGGGTCACTTGAGCAAGCCCAAAATTCAAATGTGATCAATCATTTTTCCCAGGGTGCTAATGGCTTAGTGATTTCTGTAGTGAAGTGCAAATGATAGCCAGAAATCAGCGGTAGTTTAATTACTTCACTTTAGAACTGGCTTTGACTACTTCCTTGTCCAGGAACCTCACATTGTGTTATTGATGGTAATGTGAATACCTATTTGAAGGAAAACAGAACAAAACCAAATGCTTTGAATTGACACTTCGAGTATGGGATACTGGAGATGAGGATGCGCACATTTGGTCAATTCAACCAACAATGCATCCAACGTTTTCATAATTGGATGATGACACAGCAATAGCATGTTTCTCAATAGGATTGTTTGGTTCAGCCTCAAGTTTGGCAAAAACAGGACTGTTTTGTTCATAGATCATGAATAACATGGCCCCAAAACTTTAAATTGTGAGCTGTGGGTAATTGTCTTGAAATTCATCTGGCTTGTCAAAGTCATGGTGGTCTTCAGGCTCTCCATCATCATCTTCTGACTCATTATTAATGACTGATTCCTATTTGTCTGGCCTCCTTTCATGGGAGCAAGATCCCACAGTACACTTTAATCCTTGTCTTGGACGTTTATGAGATAGTGATATGTACATAAATTTTCCTCTCAGCAGAAAGGCGTTTCTCTTTACAAAACTTTACCAGGTTCATCCTCTGAAAACCGAAAGTGGTGGTACTGCAAGTAAGAATGCCCAGTCATATACTGGTACAATGACTCTGCCATCATGAGTTTTAACTAATTGGACTTTGTTCACACCCACTGAATCGGCTTCTTTATGATACCAAAGCAGCAACCAGCTGCAAATGTGGTGTGTCCAGTGATTAAAAGTGATATCCTGGTGGAGTTCAGTCATTATTTGTCAAGCAAAGTATCATAAGAAAAAGTTATTCTTGTTCTGCCCTGAACAATTGTCTGTATGAAGGTGAGCGTGTGCTCCTCCAGGTCTGGTCTGTGATTGGCAAAGAAGTGATGAACAAAGCTTACAGTCGAGTTAGCTCCTTTTCCACTGTTGCTTGCTTTGCTAATCAGATAATTAACTTGCCTTGAGATGGCCTCACTTAATATGCAGATTATCCCTCATTTTGAGGAGTCTTGAAGTAGATGGGGCCAGGCTGCATAGGGTTGCTTGGTTAATGCACCTGTTGTGCATAATCAAAGGAATAATGCATTGTTCCTGGAGTCCAACATGATGCATGATGCAATCAACATGGCTATCTAATCTTTACACCTTCCTCTAAAAAACTGTGTCAGGGAATATTGATTACTTGTCTGGTTTGTTTATAACATACAGTTGAATTGTGAGAGTTTAGAAAACTACCATTTCCTTTGTTAAAATAGCCATAACTTTTGAAAGAGGAAAATAGGAAAATAATAAAAATTCCCTGGCACAGTTTTATTGCCTAATTATGGGGCAACGTTGTTGCCAAATTTCAGCGACAAAGCTTGAAAACTCATTGAAAACAACTTCAAAATGTGTGCCACACTCTTCAAAATTTCTGTGCTCAATAATTCGTGGCAGTTGTTCAAGTTTGACATAACATCTTGCTCAGAAAAATAAGCAGAGATAGCAATGACCACCCTTACCTCCTCTTGTGCACCTGCATCACATTCTGATTGATACTGATAACCTTCCAGCAACTGATTCGAATCCCAGGTCTTGCAGTAGTTGTAACAGTATATCAAAGGTTTTTTTGCTGTAAATGTTTGTGTTAGCTATGAACATTTTCCATTTACCACATTTTGGGAAGGTATAGTAGTAGTCACGCGAGTCTCACATTTCAAGCTTCACATTGTTCATGGCTATCTTCAGTATAGTAGTATGGCGGTGTAGTGTGGTCATTTCCATACCAATGACATAATGCTTGCAAGTGTTTACGTCGGCCAAATTTTTTCTCCTCAGATCTCTGAACTCGCTTCTATCAAACAGCCAAAAGATTCACTTCAACTGGCTAAACCCACAAGAAATAGTCACAATATTGCAAACAAATTAATGACTTTGCCTTTACCAGGTGCCAATGTCACTGGATGTGTGTCGTTCATATATGGCCTGCCATCATGATACCCAGCAGTTAAGGCAAAAAGCTCACTGAAGAAAATGGCAATGAAGTCATCACACCCAAGATCATAGTGCTTGGAATCAAGTTTTTGTCTACCTTCAAAGGAGAAGACTGTGTCATTGAATGGTAGCTCTTCAGAGAAATTGTAGGAAGACATTATTGTATTTTGTTCCTTGAGAATGCCATATGCTTCCATTGCATCGTACATGCTGTTGAGGTTTCTGTGCAAATTTATTTCTTTCGGTAGGTTCCAAATGGTGTCCTCAATAGCTTCGACTAACTCAGCGAAAAATTCGCTCCCTGCTACGACCTCGCTCAGTATTACGTCTGCAATTTTAACAGAAAGGAAGAAACAAGTGTTAGTGCTGTCATTGTTCAATGCACATTCCTACTGGGCAGCTGTGTCATTGTCCTTAAGTTGAACTGCAAGGCTGCAGTTGAATTGCTTTACAGCCTTGCTTTGACTAACTTTCAGGTGCATGATGTCAAGATCTGTTGAAACCCTTCCGTTCTCTCTGCTCATAATTTCGGCTCCTTTGTGAACCTCCTCTAAGCCTCTCCAAATGGTAGGATGCTGAACCACATACTTTTCATCAGCCAGTGGATATTTCTTTTGATGTAAAAGGGAAGATACAAAACTTTTCACTTGATCATGAGTAGGAATGTTTCCCCTCGATTTGATCTCTGTAAGAAAGGGGTACTTGAGGCTTGGATTTATCATCAGAAAACAAATCATGCCTAGGGCCCGCCAGGAAAAAGTCAGTTATTGATGCACCAGATATGAACAGCTCCTTTACAAGAAGTTCTGGTGCCATATACACCTGTGACTGTTCCTCGGTCAATGTTGTTTTCATCAATGATTGTGTTTGGATCAATAAGAAGCGGCTCTCTCCAAAGTCAGTTAGCTTGCATGCTATTGGCCTCGACTGATACTGCAAGGCGATTTCACGCTCATCAGTTAATGTGCTGTAATGATGATTACACACCAATATGTTAGCCAGTTTTAAGTCTCTATGGGCCATTTCTTGAGAGTGAAGGTAGGCCAGTCCCTGAATAATTTTAATGGCTGCATAATTAACCAGATCGTAAAATCCTTCGCAGTTGAAATCATTAGGGAGCAACAGGAAATCAGAAAACGAGCTGGCATGCAAATTGTCTTTTCCAAATGGCTTAAAATCAAAGTACACATATTCAAGATAATTGCCAGTGGCTGTTGGCATACCCCTAGCAGTTTCACAACACTGGGATGTTTAAGACCGGTTAGAAGAGCTACTTCTTTGAAGAAAAGTTTCTTTTCGCTTTGGTCCAGGACCTGCAGCATTTTCTTCACAAGCACTGTTTCGACACCATTTTGCAGAGCTCCATACTCCATCCACTAGTGGGTCTTTGTTTTAGACCAGTGGGTCTCCGTTTAAGACCACAGGGTCTTCGGTCTTTGTTTTTGGGCCTTGCTTTTAGATACACCCTCAGTGGTATTTCGACAGGTGGCAGCGCTGTCATATAAGATTTTGATGATATTGAAAATGTATGCAGAGAGTCATCGATAAGTGAAAATACATGCATGTCTCTGAGTATTACTGGATGTGAAGGGGATGAAAGAAGGTGCTTAAAAGATGGGGATTGCAAGTTTACCTGTTTAAACATCAAAGATAGTTGCTTGACTGGGGCGGACTGTGTTCAAAATTATTGTATTTTTGTAAGTGAAAAATCCAAGAGGTCAACTACAAGGTGGCGATTAAATGTAGATATGGAGAACCGTTGCGAATTTGTTTAAGACGGAATCCACCAGGAAGTCGAGTAATGTTTATTTAAGTTGGACAAAAATCGAGTACCAGAATAATTTAAATCCTATTGCGTTATTTTCTACCCCTAAATAAAAGGTAAAGATGTAAGTAATTTTCACTGATAACACCAACAACAATTTCTTATCAGAGTCTTAGAAAATGAATTTCAAAGTTCACAAGCTATAGGGAAATTCTCGCGTGCAGCCATTTTGTAAAATCGTCTTTAACCCATTGACGCCTGAAGGTTTTTAGCGCGCACCCACCCCTAAATACCTGGCTCTTTTACGGCATTTAATGCAAGCGTACGAGTAGAAAAAATAAACCATATGCGCAGTAAATCCAGACAAATGATTAGTTCCTGAAGTAAACTTTTATTCCAACTAGACATGTTGAAAGACTAATTTATGACTTAAAGAGTTTATCAGCCTTCATAAATTGATCCCAAACCAAACTTAAAGACAGCGATTAAGTTTTCTTCACCTCTGCGCGTCATTTTTGGAGCTCGGAAAAACACAGAGAATTTGTACAAAGTCTTACAAAATCGTAAAATACTCTGGTAAAAAATAGGTTTTCATTCTGTACAGCTGCTACTGCCATTAATTCAAAAGTACTAAGGAAATTTCTTGGTGCAGAAAAGCGGTGGAAAATATTTACAAATCACGGCGGCATGAAACAGCGTAAAATCGCTTACAATACTACAGAATTCCTAGCACAAAATAAACACTAGCAACGCCTTCAACGCTTTCCTTTCCTTTTAATGTTAATAAACATACTCCTTTGTATTTTCTGAAGCACTGTAGTAAGTTTCTAAATCTATAAACACAACTCAAAACAAAGCGGCTAAATAAACAACTGAAGCAAGTCTTGGTTAAAAATGCGTATCGGATAACAACACGTGCGTGCCAAATCTGTTCGGCTTCAAAAGCCTAAAATTCCGGACTAAAGATGGAAAAATGAAAGAAACTTGAAAGAAACTTTGTTTCAAATTAATTTTCAGGTAAGAAGAAGCCAAGAAATGTATTCAAAAGCGTCAAAATATCGAAAATTTCACAGCCGTGCAATCCTGCATACAAGAGTTAATTATTCACATGTTCACGCTAAAGCGAAAGTTTTAATTTTAGCGGACGGCTTCGGCAGTCAATTATTCACTCAATGGCTTTACCGATCCTTCTAAAAATTCCATCCAAACTTGAAGCAATAATGTACATTACCATTTTGTTCTCAGAAGTCTTGAGAAGCCTCATTAAGTCTGTGTTCAAGTCCGTGATTTGTATTCAAAATGCATTTGAAGTGCCATGACACCATCTCTTCACGGCCGTGGAAGGAAGGATGAATCCTTCATCAGCAAGGTTTTAGCACTCTGTTTTCGATGATTTTTCAGTTTAGAGCCACTTAAAAATTGATCGGTGTTTCTACTTTTCATTTTTAGCCTCAAAGAGGGAATTTTCCGTGTTCAGAATGAAAAACAAGGCTTTGAACGTTTGTAAACAAGAGCCGCGATGCGCCATGACTTTCTTGTACATTTTGAACGCACGGATTAGGACGAAAAACCTTCTTTCTAGGACCCCAAAAGTTCCCTAAAAATATGCGCAGAAAACAGATTCTGATTGGTTTATTTGCCTTTATTATCTATAGAACAATAGGAGAACCCAAAAATCCTCAGGGAGGGAGGGAAAGGGCATTTGTGGACACGTGCTTTTTAAGGCCGGCTACGGCCGGCACAGGTATTTTGGGGGTGGTTTTCGCGCGGCCGGCTACGGCCGGCACAGGCGCCAATGGGTTAAGTGATTCAGTGGAATTCAGTGAAATTTCAAAATTTGTTTTCGCTGTTTGGTGTTGTTAGAAAAGATTTCTTTTGATAAGATATTTGAAGCAGTAACAGAAAAGTTTGCAATAAGGTGTAAATAGTTTTGGTACAACAATTTCTTATCAGGGCCTGAGAAAATGAAATTTAATGTTCACAAGCTATAGGCAAAAGCTCGCGTCTTTTAAACGATTTAGTGGAATTCAGCAGAACTTCGAGATTGGTTTTCGATATTTGGTGTTGTTAGAAAAGATTTCTTTTGATAAGATATTTGAAGCAGTAACACAAAAGCTTGCAATAAGGTGTAAATAATTTTGGTACATAATTTTGTCCAACAACTACTCGAAGTCCTGACCGATTCCGTCTTAAAATTTAAAGTGGTTGTGCAGAAAAGTAAACAGACCAGACGCTTGTGTTCTGAGGCCACTTCCCATTTATAGGATATGCAAAGCACATTACCTACAGCCCCAACACTTCCACTAACTACCTGCACTCTCCTACAACCCATAAATAATGCCAATATTCCACCACACAGGACAAAAAAAACTCAATCTTTCACCAAACCCACAAAGTAAGACTCCAGTAAACCCACACTATCTCACACCAACCCATCCATCCCCCCAAAATAATAATAATAAATAATTCTTTCACACTTAGCATGCCTATGTTTTTTCTTTGCTTTATTGCCAACTACCTTCACGGAATTTTGGGATAGTTCTCTGGTTAGAATATTGTTAACACGTGTGGCAATTTCCCCCTCAATATCAGGGGACTT
Source organism: Meandrina meandrites (assembly GCA_963693305.1). Classification (NCBI taxonomy): domain Eukaryota; kingdom Metazoa; phylum Cnidaria; class Anthozoa; order Scleractinia; family Meandrinidae; genus Meandrina; species Meandrina meandrites. The sequence goes on from OY855903.1 coordinate 43,520,908, forward strand.
TTGCTAGTTGGCAATAGCGCCCCAGTCAGGGTGTCTAGGAAGTTTTTCTTTTGCTCTGAGTCAGAATGTGGGGCGGAAGCAGTGGGCTTTGGACTTTGGCTGTTGCTTTAGTTGAACAATTGATTTGTGGCCATAGCTTAGGTGATGGATTTCGATGTCTTATCCAAAATGCCTTTCTCACTCTCTTTATCTAGATTTGGTTAATGGCCAGTCCAAAAAAATTTGTGAACAACATTTGAGGGTAGATACATGCATTAGCTGATTCTGGACTTTCCTTTCACTCTCCAATTGATTAAGTTTGCTGCTAGGCAGATGCATTCCTTCATCTTGGCTTCCAGTTGTTGACTTGTAGGAAATTAAGCTGATATGGCCAACCCTTGATTAGGAGCCCTTTTTATACAGTATCTAGGATCAAAATTTTCACTTCCAAGAATACGCCATGGCCAACCAACGATGTAACAAGTTTTGCAGTGTTTTTCTGGCAACCATGTTACAACAACATTTGGGACAAACTGTTCCCATAGATCCTTTAAACTTATAATGGCTTGCGGACTGTTTCCCTGCTAACGTAAACGCCACATTGTAGATGCACTGTTCACAAATTCGTTTTGCTTGAATACAGGAGCTTTACCTCATGGTTTTTGTACTCATGAATTGGGCAAAGTATGGAGATTGCATTTTTCTTGCCATAATTAGAAAGGAACGATTTAAGGTCTTAAACCACCATCTGAGGGAGGGTGTTGCTTGGTAGTCTTTTGCAGTTTCCATGGGTTCTTGATGAATTGCCATGACTCTCACAATGTTCCTCCAGTCAGCAAATCTCAAGTAAATTAATTCATATGGGGGCTGAAACATACCCTTGAAGAGTGGCAATGGCTGATAGAGGAAATTGCAGAGAGGACTTCAATTTCATTTATCACTAATCACTTCTGGTAAACATGTGGATATTGGCCAGAATAACTAGATCCAGTTCTGTGCTTAATAATTCAAGGCAGTTGTTCAAGTTGACATTACATTTTGTTCAGAAAAATAACCAGAGGAATGACCACCCTTAGCCTCTCTTCTGCACCCGCATTCTTCTTGCAAAAACCACTTGACCCTTTTTAAATTACAGTGGAACCCCGTTAATATGGACACCAAGGGGACAGGCAAAATTGTCTGTATTAAGGGGGTCTCAGAAAAGTCACGGATACATTGTTTAATTGTACTGTAACTGTAACAAATGCAAACTGAACTCTCTGACTAAAATTAATAGTTTTTACGAAAACCATGGAAACTTTTAGCTTGCGACACAAGCGATAGCTGCAACAAAAGGCAAAGAAAGTGAAAAGGTGAAATACTGGAAGTCACGCTATAAAAATGGTTTTAACTCTAACTATTTGACCAGGGTCCCATGTCTTCAAGTTAGAAAATAATCGCAGCAATTAAAATTCACAGTGCACAGATAAATAGTGTCTGTAAAACGGGGTTGACAATATATTTAAGTTTGTCACTCGGGACACTAAAGTGTCTGTTGTCCGTATTAACGGGTGTCCGTACTAAGTGGATTAATTTAAGAGAAAATGTATGAGGTTTTCGTCGGGACCAATGAAACTGTCCTAAATACCATGGTGTCCGTATTAACCGGGTGTCCGTAGAGCGGGGTTCCACTGACCTCCTGTTCATGTTCACTTTCCTCAATGTGAGAGCATGTTTAAATGGGTTTTGCGTCACATCTGTCTTAACACAGACTTGTGCCAGCAAACAACCACTCTTGACAACATCCTGGTAGGCTATGCCAAATGATACCTTCCTACAACCTCGTCCCCAGGGCGCTTTTCCCTTCTGAGCGGGAGGGGCGGGAAAAGGCCCTGGTCTCGGCCGGTCACATGACCACCAAACACCCAAGAATCGCGGGTGTATTAAATTATGAAAATTTCTAAGCGGCAATTAATATGCAAGATGGCAGATCTCCATCGGTCAACTGATTGCAGTCGAATTGAGATCGCTTTAAACGACGGTGAATTTCCGTCTTTTTGTCTAAAACCGCTTCAGGTTAAGTGCTTCGAATATATTTTCAAAGGACATGATGTTATTGGCGTTCTTCCCACGGGATTTGGAAAATCATTGCTCTTCCACGTACTACGGACATTCCTTCCTGTGAAAACACGCAGAAACATAGTTCTGGTAGTATGCCCTTTAAATTCGATCATTGAAGATCAACTGAAAGTTTTAAAGAACAGAGGTGTATCTGCGGATGTCTTACAGCTTGCTTGCGACGAGCGGGAAGTGGCCGAAGCCTTATTTCCTTCGGATGAACGTAGAGCAGGAACTGTAAATCATGGCGATGGCAATGAGGAGATGCCGAACCTTAAAACCCTTTCTGACGATCTAGTCAATGGCAATACGTCGCTTGTTTTCGCGCATCCAGAGGCTCTAGTGAGCAAAGAAGGACGCCAACTAATGGGCAGCAAAGTTTTCCAGGAAAATGTCGTCGCATGTGTTGTCGATGAAGCTCACTGTGTTGAATTATGGTAAGCTTTAATATATATTTGTACTTTTCTTTAATACACAAATGTCTTAAGAAATATTAAAGCTTATTGTAATGCACAAACAAACAAAATCTTTGAAACAAAAGGCTTATTATATTTCCAACTGTTGCTAGCACATAGTTTTTATCACTTCGACTTGACATGAATAGACAAAAGGCTATAGAAAATAAACAAAGAGTCCTTAAATAACTCACTACTTAATATTTCGTACAGTCTATGTTTTTAGTTCTGGCACAAATAATGCATCTGCCACCCAAACTGTTCATTAAAAACAAAAAATGAAATTATTTGTAAACAGTAAAGGAAATCCCAGCTTTTCCATTTTACACTGAGGGAAGTCCGTTTACTTGCCTCTTAAAAGGATAGATGGTGTTTATACCTTTTTACCTCTTTATTTGTATAGCCAATAAGTTTTTATATTAAAAGCATAATTTTCAGATACTGTATAATTTAAGTTTAATATCAGGTCCTCCAAAATTACCTTTTTAACTGCCAGGGCTTGAGACTAACTTTTTAACTCACTGGTTTACTGGATAGTGACATGTCAGATTTTACTAGCCAAAAGTAATTTTCCACTAGTCAAATATATTGATTTCTATTAAGAACAGTTGACTTTTTCCTTTGGCTCGTTGGCTACCATTAGTCTCAAACCCTGACTGTACTGTCCCATTTAAAAACAAATGTCTCACAAATGTATTTAATTATGTGGCTGCCACATTCTTAATTCAACATCAGCATCAACAAGCTATTTGCATAGTATGCAATAGGACAAGTAACAAAATAAAATGAGGATAAACTGCACTTCTCATCTATCTTAGAATTATTTTAAACTGGTAGCAACTGAGATGTTTCGAAAAAAATTTCTAATGAACTTATAACCTATACTTATATCACCATAGTACTGATAACCTTTTTTAAATATTTTGAAGAAAGTCATGTTGCTGCGAGACCTCAAAAATAGTTTGTCTTTGAAGATAAATTGCAAAATTGTTGCAGTAAACCCCAATCGAGTCAATATCTATCTTGACAGGAAGGAGCGTCTGAGCAACCACCACGCCTATGAAAGCTATGATGAAATTCTCATGCCCATTGCAAATGACCTTTCTATTCAAAGAGAGAACTATCCAATGACTATCATCTACCTAAAACTTAAATACTGTGGATATGCTTATAGCTTGTTTCAGCGAGTGTTGAAGGATAAACAGTATATTGGAGAGAGCAATGATCCTGCTGCAAGGCTATTTGCACAGTTTCATGCTCCTCAGTCAAGCTGCATGAAGAAAGACATTATTTCTGAGATTAAAAAAGAAGACTGAAGAGTTAGGGTCATTTTTGCAACTTCAGCACTTGGCATAGGAGTTGATGCACCTCATGTGACCCATGTCATTCACATCACACCACCAGGCAACCTCGAGTCCTACTTGCAGGAATTTGGACGTGCTGGCCGGACAGGACTTTCTTCAAAGGCAACACTGTATTTCAATAAATCTGACATAGCAAGCAATAAGGAACATATAGACGAAGCAATGAAAGATTACTGCAAAACAGAAAAGACCTGCCTTAGAAAGTATATTTTGGATTACTTTGGATTTTCTTGTGTCCCTCAGGACAATTGTTGCTGTATTTGTGATATCAGAAATAGCAGAATCACTGTCAATGATGCACCTAAGGCTCAGAACAAAGTTCAGAACAAAGTCAGGATGCTCTGCACTGAAAAAGAATTCCTTAGGGAACTAATCAAGAGTGCAATTTCTGACCACCAAACCCAAATTGCATCTTCAATGCCATTTACTTCTGCAATTGATATGAATGTGGCTGACAAGATTGTTGATGGTGTTGAATACATTGCAACAGAATCAGACTTGTTAGAGTCCTATGGTGTATGGGATGAAACCTGCTCCTCAAGAATATTTTCCGTCATCACTACACATGCCCTTTTGCAATGTTATAGACTGACTTGAATTTGCATGTAGACTGGAATTACTGTATTTATTTGATTAAGCACCCAACCTCGAATAAGCGCCCACCTCGAATAAGTGCCCACCCTGTAGGTAGGAAAAGTTAATAAGCGCCCACCCCTTACGCCTAAATGAGGACACAAAAAATAATTTTCGGATTATTGGTCAGTTTGACATTAAAATTGAATAAGTACTACTAAGAGACTATCCCGAAGACCGATTTTTTTAGTTTTAGGTAGTTTTTAACTGAATCTTTCAAACGTCATTTGTTGGTGGCTGAAAACAGTTTTTGATGCCTGTGCCTTGTTTACTTACATTGTAGATCCAAAAAACTACAAAGAGCTAGGTGGATAAGTAAAGCACATTATTAACCACCAGTTGCCAACATAATGGAATGGCAGATGCATCATCAATAAAACTGAAGAACACAATTGGAAACTGTGTTCAGCCACTTAACTTAATCTCTGCGTTAAATGTACAAGATTAAATTTCAATTGACAGAATAATTCTTTATTATTAATATACATGTACAATGTACATGTAGAACCTCATTTATGAAAAAAATTGCCTTTTTACAGAGCAAGATTAGAATTAAACTAAGCAAATAATTTCAGTAACTCAGAAGCAGGAGCTGTTACTTTAAAAGGGACCAGTCAAATGTAGCTTGTGTTCTATTTTCAAATTTTACAACTGTCATAATAGAGAAACAACTGCAAGAGCAACCTGTCATAAAAACATGTCAGCTATTTCTTTAGCTGTGGTAGGTAGAAAGTACTCTCTTGTAAACTCTCTTGATATCAGTGGTCGCAACAAATGACTGGTCCCGATGGTACACCTTATGTACGGTCATCCAGGACAAGTAGATTTTCTTGCCAGCCAAGTGACTTTTCATACTCTCTTGCCCGACATGCAAGGGCCTTGGCAAACCATCATCATGAATATTTAATTAGCTGTAGAACCTGGGCAAGCACAATTTGAGATTTACTTGCCCCATGGGCAAGCTCACTTTAATTCAAGGTTTTTTTTTCAAGCCCTGTTTTATATACCATGTTCAATTTTGAGAAGGCTCTTATTTTACATTTTTGTTATTGTAGCATGGGAATTACAATAGAGCCTGGTTCACATACACTAACCTCCTTCAATTCAAGAAGGCTCTATCATCCAGACAGTCACAACTGCCAATCAAAGTAAATACTGTTTACCAAACTGTCTAAAGCAAAACATTATTTAAAGTTTTTAGAATAATATGCTTTGCTAAAGAAAGTCAGATTTCCTCATCTCTAAACATTTTGTACAAATCTATTTTTCTAGAAATGATTAAGCAAAAGGTTTGACATGCAATTTGATAGACTGCAGTGACCAGAGGTAAAATTAAAATGCTGAAGTGAATTTTCTTAATACCTTAACACTCACAATTTAAGATGATAGTTCTCTTTTGTGTTTGTCCAGCCACTGATGAAAGTCGACAACATTCAAATAACGCAGGGGGCACTTTTTGATACCTGGAAAGCTATCATGGGATCTTGCAGGTTTATTTATTTATTAAGGTTTCCCAAAACAACAAACATTTACAACTAAAAAGATAAGATATATAAGAAAAATAAAGAAATAATAATAATAATAATAATAATAATAATAATAATAATAATAATAATAATAATAATAATAATAATAATAATAATAATAATAACTAATGGGGGGATAACAGCAGGGGGAAACTGAATTCCCATATGAAAGCTGTTCTCCTAGATAATTAAAAGCTAAAATATACAAATAGATAAAACTAGTTACAATTTAATAAACTAAGATAAGTAATATTAATATATATATATATATGTTCATATTACTACAACATTAGATGGTTTAACAGTTTTTTCTTAAATAAACTTAATGATTGAGCCTCGAGGACATCACTCGGCAACGAATTCCAGTCGTTTATATATCTGTTAAAAAAGCAAAACTTAAAGTAATTAGTGCGGGCATACTTAGGTCTTAATTTATGCTTGTGATTGGATCTAGTACGAGATTCGCGTACTATGTCAAAGTACTTAGCAGCATCGATGTCACAAAGTCCAAATATTATTTTATACACTTGCACCAAAGAGAGGAACTTTCTTCTTAGTTCAAGTGTAGGCCACTTAAGTTTATCAAGTCTTTGCTCATAAGATAAGTCATATCCACATATTAGTTTAGTCGCTCTTCGTTGGATTGCTTCAATTGATTTGACATGACTGACCAGGTAAGGATTCCATACAGGACAGCAGTATTCCAGTAATGGTCTAACTAGGGTTTTAAAAGCCACTTCAACCGCCGCTGGGGACTTAAATCCAAATGCTCTTCGAATCAATCCCATTACACGTCTAGCTTTGGCACAGATGGAGTTGATGTGGTAATCCCATGATAATGTTTCAGAGATAGTGACTCCAAGGTGCTTAAAGGGGTCCAACTGGATGAGATCAGCCACCATTTCCTTCTCATCTTTAAGACAGTCGCGGGTGGTGTGCTGCACTGATGTCTTGTGTATGCCAATGGACGAATCAAATTGTTGTGTGATTTGTTGGAGGCCAGTGGTTGCTTTGCAGACTTTGCTAATGGAATTGATGGTTTTGTTAGGTCCCATTCTCTGCACCACACTTTTGCTGCGTCTATTAGAAATTTCTTGCTCAAGATCATCTTTGATGTTTCTACCAGCACCACCTCTCCAGTTTAAAAAGAACCCCATTTAAACTCTTCTGATAATCGTGGAGTTAGCAAACATTCAATCTGGGCTATACTAACAAACGTTTCAATGGCATATTTGCTGTAGCCCCCCAAAGACTTAAAAACAGTTAGTAACAGTTTCTGATTGATCAGGTTTCTCTCACCATCTGCTGCAGTGTCCTTCATCTGAATTATTAGAATTGCCAGGAAAATAAAACAAAGTGCATAATTTCTTAAATAATCATCTTCATCATCTTCATCATTGTCTCGCTGAAACGAGAACTTGTCAATGAACTTCCCAAAAGTATCATCAAAATAGTTCTTCTTGTTTTCCTCTGTTTCACGAGAAATGTTCTCAGGAAACTTGTGAAGAGCCAGTGTATCGTCAAGTCCCTCCATACCAAAAAAGTTCAGAGCAGCTGCGATGATGTAGGCTCTCCCCACGCTGAGAAATAATTCCTCGCTTCCCTCAAAAGAATCCAGGACTTTTGATGGAGTGGCATTGCGTCGGTTGAACTTTTCTCTGAAATACTTGAGGGTGCCAACTTGGTTGACAGATTCTGCCTTGTACAGGAAGGAATAAGAATACTGCAGCAACGATGCCCGTGTATGCTACATGACTGGCTTAAAGGGCGAACAGTGTTCGAATCGATCAGAGGGGGTGTGGGATCCAGATAACAAATCTTTTGCCCCTGCAAATCTGACACGTGTTAGCTGATCTCCTGCAAAGGCAATTTTCATCTCCCTCATTGGATCATCGTCACTGTCCTCACGATGAGCATCTGTTTGACCAGGTGCTGCAGGTCCCTGGGGTACTGGTGGGTTGTCAGTGTGAGGCATTTCCTCCAAAAGCCCTGCCTTTACGTGGATTTCTGCAATCCATTTCTCATAAGTTCTCAAGATGTCAACACAATCTTCATACTTAGCTTCATTTGCATTAATGATGGGCAAGCTGACAATAGTAGATTTCTGTGACATTTCCTGGCTGTATGCATGAGGAATGTGATCTGGAATAACAGATTTTAAAAACTTGAACTTGGGCAGGAACTCAAGAACAATTCTTCCGACAATGATTTTAGCTGATGATGCATACCTCTGCCACTCATTGACATTTAGTGAAAAATTGTTCTGAGGAAAATCTTCAATGTTTCCCTTGGGATGCTCATTCGGTAAGTGACTGAAATTTAACCTGTTTTCAATGAAATTGCTGGCAAACAAGTGCAGGTCTTCATTCTGAATCTCCTTTCTCATGTGCCCCTTTAAAATCCTCAGGTCCCAGTTGTCACCAGTGCCACGGAAAACACGTCCAGCCTTGACTTTAACAACTACCTGGTCTGAAAAGTGACCCCCAAGTAGTTTAAGCAGAATATCCCTTCTCGAATGGGACAGGCACACACCAAGTTTGTTTAGTCTTTCTTGAAGCTGTAAAATAAAATAAATTAAAGGAATTTATTAGTATCAGTGGTACTCTGCAGTCAAATGAAGTATATTTACATTATCCTTTTTTGAGTTTTTTTTAAAAAAATAACTCTTAGTCGGCATGAAGATGTGTTTGGCTATTAAGTGGATGGATGGATGTTGGTTGAGTGGATCATTCATGTATGTATTTCACACCACTCAGATTTGGGATTCTATCAAGGACCAATGAAAATGCGGCTTGTATATATAGATCGTTTTTATGAATATTTGTTTTGGGTTCAAGGTACGGCCATTTTTGTTTTTCTACAGACTCGACCTTATTGAGTCGTGTTGGTCTGAAGTCTCTTTTCCAATTCTTGATTTTTATGTAGCTTTGGGTGAGAACATTGTGTGTGGGTTCTGAAACCGAGAAAGTGTTTGGAAATTTCATTGTGGTGAAGGTGATTCTCTTGGTTTACGGAATCAGGTGGTTCAGTTCACGACACAATATGGGTATAGTATTTGTTGACCACTCTATATTAAAATGTATGATGTTTTTGAGTAGAATAAATATGTATATTGAGAATAAATGTTGTGACTTCCATTTTTAATGTCAGTGTTGTGTGCTTGCTCAACGTTTTGTTTTGATCCCCAAGTGAGAACAAACTGACGCTGTGTGGGTTGTTTGTAAGGGTGAGTGTTAAAGATTTGAGATTCCAACCGCGCGGTGTTTAAACTGTTTTCTCTTGGTTAAAAGTATAGTATTAGTAGGAGCTTTGGATAAGTAATAACACGAGTGACCACAAATCTCTCAAGGTTTTTCCCCCAAAGAATAACGTGATTGTAATAGGTTGAGGCATGTGCGTTTATTTGGGTTCGAGAGTTGCCAAATTATAGGTATTTTAGTGAGGTTGGAATGTGGCCGGAGAAGGTTTGACGTTTCCTGCTTAGGAATAGTAGGACTTCACATGGGCGGTCATGAGTTATTTATTGTACTATCGTTTGAAAAGCTCATGACGTGATGATGTTACAAGGGCACGTTTTGTCTGCTTGGCAAATATTAAATTAGGTGTTTTGACAACGTGGTTGGATGGCACAGCAAGAGAAAATCATCATTTGTGCCGTGAGTGAGGGCCGTAGGAAGGTATGGTAGTCGTTGTGCGAGTCTCGCATTTCAAGCTTCGCATTGATGGCTATCTTTAGTAGTACGGCGGTGCAATGCGGCTATTTCCGTACCAATGACGTAATGCTTGCAAGTGTTTACGTCGGTCAAATTTATTTTCTTCAGATCTCTGAACTCGCCTCGATGAAACAACCAAAATATTCACTTGAATTGGCTAAACCGACAAGAAATAGTCGCAAAATTGCAAACAAATTAACGACCGTCGCTTCTGGCGAAATAAACATGCAAAGTTAACATAATCTTGTTTGTCACGTACCGAAAGTGAAAGCTGCAACGTCAGTGCATTCCATGGCTGACGCAATACCTTTTTAGTGTATTTAATATTCCCAACGCAAAGCGGTTGCAGTTACGTTTACTCATAGGCAAAAGAAAAAAAAAGGCAGCCAGCTTTTTGGTAGTCTCCTTTACAGCCGTTGTTTGGGCTCGTCACGCAAAAAACAACGGCTGAAAAGAAAACTAGCTTTTTGGGTGTGCAGTCAAGTGTGTCACACAACTTCATCGACTGCTATTTTTAGCACGGCCGTGGGAATATCGCGTCGGTACTGATCATGTTACGCTTACAAGTTAGGACACATTTCTGCTTCTGGTTGCGAAATTAATATTGTACCAGTCCAAGTAAAATTGTCACGTGGTTTGGCCGAAATGCACTGGTGACTAGAGTTGTTTGTTTCTCGTGTTCGTCGAAAGAAAGTCGTCCTTGCTTGCAGAAAGGTTTCTGTATTATATTGATGATGAAAATAATGGAGCCATTTCAGAAACCCGAGAATACTTTGTTCTTGTTCCATCTGGCTATTCGTTTGCAATTTCTGGGTCAATTTGGCTTTCTTAGTGAGCGTGTTTGCACAAATAGCTCAACCCATGAAATAGACCATCCCAACAGGACTAACACCCAGTTCTACCCCAAGCCACCCAATCAATTGAAAAAATAACTCCTGCACGCTTAGCGTGCCTATGTTTGTATTTATGTGGATGTTATATTGTCTAATTTAGTACATTTAATTCACTGCATCTGTAGAAATATTTTCAGCAAAAATTCCGTATGGAGAACTATTTTCCTGACATGTAAGTTGAGATTTAATTGGGAACATGATAAACTGATACATAGGCATAAATTTATATTTTTAAGTACCCCTTCATTTGGGACTTTCTTGGGAAACACTTTCTCTGTACGATTCAAAGAACAAAATTTCACTTAAATTTCACATAATTTTGTTTTTATAACCAATTCAGAAGTTCGTTACATAAATAATATGGAACATACCTGTTTTGTACATCCACCCTCGATGATTAGTATAGTGTTGATCCGTTTTAGGAGATTTAGCTCGTGCCACCGCTCATTCATAAGCACCAAGTACAGAAAACTGTACTTCACTCTCAACTCGTGCTTCATATTTTCAATACCGCAATTGATCCCCGATATTGAGTTGATCACTTCTATGGGATTTTTTGCCTTCAATTCAGCCCAAATCGTAAGGAACTTAAAGTCTCTCAGACTCTCGTAGTGATTGCCATACAACACAGAACCACCAAAACGCTTGCAAAGACTTCTACAGGAAGCATTGATCTTATCTGTGATGGTCTTCTTAATGGCAGCAAGAATGCTTGGGCAGTATTCTTTGACAATTTCTGCCACAACAGTGGGATATTTAGATTTCACTGCTGACATCAGTTTCTGCTGCTGACTGTCGTTAAGAAGCATTTCGGCGTCAGGTAGCGGACTGCAAGTCATTCCTTTGGTGGGTTTCGGTAGAAGTACACGTACGGGCGTTTCATCGGCTGGAGCTGTTGCGAATGAAAGCTGCCTCGCAGAAGTTCTCGCAGCACTTGGGACGCGCTTTGTTGTCTGCTGTGAAGAAGGCGACACTTGGGTTTGAATGGCTTGACCCCTTTGAATGAAGTCGTACATTTTGTACACGAAAGCTTCACACTTGCGACATCACTTTCGAATCTGTGTCATCCTCTGTAATTTGAATGCCACAAGTTTTCTGCATTTTAAAGCAAAGATCTTTCTCTTTACCGCTTTTGTTGAATATTCGAAGCATGTGCCGAGTCTCATTTACATTGCCACAAAGCCGACAAACTGGATTTCGAGCTGATATCTTTCTGGGGGTTAATTTCCCCGCCATGCTGTCCGCCATTTTTATTGAAATTAGATATGCAGAATATTGCATACATTATTCGAACTCCGCATATTTTATCAAATTTTAAAGGACCAATGAAATGCCAGAATCCACCGCCCGAAACCAGGGCCTTTTCCTGCCCCTCCCGCTCAGAAGGGAAAAGCGCCCTGGGGACGAGGTCGACCTACCTACCTACCTACTTAGCTTCCACAGGAAGGACTCCATGCATATAGCCAATTGCCACACGTTAACAAAGTTACAGTACTGTAATAAAGAAATCCCAGATAATCCTTTGACTCCATTGAGAATAAAGTGGGTAACACCCTGTTGCTGAAGCTTAGCTGGTTGCATTCCATCTTCATGTACGCTTTCCATAGTTCTTATGGGTCCTTTAGGATTATGGTTTTGGTAGGAAAATGTGTGACATTGTCTGTGGATGACCGTTCGCACAGGGTTTCCAGGCTGTAAACAGTTCCAGCAGCCATTTTCTCCATTGTCCTGCATACTGTTACAAAGTAAGAAGCAAGCCGAGAGATTGCTAGAACAGGTGAGTAACATTCCTCTGCAGTGAAATGTTCCCTTTTCAGGTGATTGCATTTCAACACCCTTTTTGACAATAATTGTGATTGGAGGAAAGTGCCAATTGCTGGTTTCTTTTCCTCAAACCAGAGCCCAGCAAATATCATGTTCTCTTTTGCCATGCATTTGCTGTAAGGGAGCTCATTGATGACAAGGTATATTGGCGAAATAGAAACTGGTGATAATGATGTTGAATGCTGCCTTAAAATCCTCTTCTTGAGAAAAATGTTGCCAGCTGCTGTACCATGGGTACATCAATAAAGTAGGCTTTGGCATGTTGAGATGATAGATCCTTCATACAAGCAGTATTGGGGCACACTGTCACTGGCTTATCAAGATATGATAAACAACAAGCACAATAATGATGAAGAGTAGCTGAGCTCTCTAAATTTCTGGAAAAAATGAGTGTAGTTAACTGTAACAGGTGGGTGATTGCTTCACTGGTCAAATCGTTCATGATGGCAAAGATAAAGAGGGTGAGAAAGACCGTCACTGCACTTATAGTGACCCTCCCCCTGGGGTATATTTCTTCTGAAGCTTCACACCTGCTCTGATCATCAAAATCCACTCTTAGGTCACAAAGCACACCACCACTTTCCGTTAAAATGATCTGTTCACTGACTTCTTCAAAGTCACTGTCCTCTTCCTCAGTTGTTGCTCAGTTTACGTTAATCAGTTTGGAAATATATGAGTATCCTAGACCTCATTCCACATGAAATCCAGCTCAAGTGAAGGGTAAAGGGTAATTGAGATAAATTGTCAATTTTAATGAAATCTTAAAGAAATGGTCCACTGTGTATAGCATTTTGATGAGTTGTTGGCATGACAACAGAATGGAATGGCACCAGACCACCTTTCTATTAAGAAGTCGACTTAGTGGCCTTTTCCCCCCTGCTTTTTGGCATGTTGAGGTCAGCAAGAGAAGTCACATTGGGTTTTGCCTGCAGTGCGACTTTGTTTACCGAAAGGACTGTTTCCTCATAATCTTTGGCTGCTGTCAAGGTATGGGTGCCGAACTTAGTTGCCCATTCTACACAATATCTGTCACAGGGGAACTTGCTGTTTCCTTTATGGAGTACTTTGTGGAGATTTTGAGGGGAAGATTTCCTCGCCATGTATAAAGTGTTGTCCCCAAATCAGTGGATATCCCTTTCTTTCTGAGAATTTCAGTAGTCGTAGAGAAATATTTTGTTAGTTTTGGAAATGGAACATGCAAAATTTGTGTTACTTATGGTGCAATAGAAGTTAAAGAGTGATCAAATGAAGAGTTGGGGTTTTGAGAACGTGATTGTTGCACTGATGCATCGGTTTTGTCAGCTGTCAAGACATAAAATTTTTAGAAGGCTCTCTTTTTCTGTTTCTTTGCTATGCTATAAAAGTTGGACTCCTCCAGCTTTTTAGTGGCATATTTATCTTGAAGAAACCACTCTCCTTGCCAGCACATTGCCAGATACTCCATGGTCTCTTGACAGGATACCACTTTATAAACTAGTTCAAGGCATTAAAGAATTCCTAGATTTTTTGTTCCTACAATGTTTAAGAATACAATTTTGTTGTCTTCCATATGGATATCTCATAGTAGGTGTATGGGGATGGGAAAAATAGTTCCAAAAGCTATCTTAACGTTTTAATGTTCATCAGTGCCATAGCAGAATACTTTTTCTAACTCATGGTTTGAGTGCACCATGGAAGAAGCCAAAGCGTAGTTGACCGTTGCTGGTGCAGCATAATTGGGCCAATCATAGTGGGATGGCAACTATTTTTAGTCTTTAACATGAGATTTCTATAGTCACCTATATTCAAGGTAACGTCTCTAATACAACTAGCACTTAAGCCAAAAGTGTGACTGCTCTTAATTTATTCTTATTCTTTTGTTCAGATTTAATCCAATAAAAAGACAACTGGAAATTGTTCTTTACTTTTGATTGAAAAAGGTCTTCATTAAGGAATAGAAATTTTAAATAAGTAGTTACACTGTTAAGGTCCTTGATATGTTTTCATTGGGTTTGTATTCTTATGAAGAAGTACTGTTCAAGACAAGGTTCTTCTGGCTCGAGAATTAGTCAGATCCAATGAGCACAATGAGAGTGGAAAATAGGAAATTGAATCACCTTTAGGAAGTTTCTCATTCTTCTGTTCTTCACCGATTTCTTCCTGTCACTTTCATATACAGGGATAGGCTGTCATAGGTAGGGTATTTTCCTTTGTATGTGTGGCCTTCATTGTTTGTTTCTGAATTTCAGTCAACGATTAATTCCCAGTTGGCAGCAACAGTTGGAAAACAATTTTTCCTTTATTTTCTCTGATTCCTTGTTCATACAATGACATCACTCCATCACCTAAAGAAGTTTACTAAAAAAGTCATTATTTTATAAATAAGGCTCCAAAGGAAACATTATCAAAATAGTTATCTGCCTATTGACATTTAAAAACAGGAAGTGAATACTTTTCCATAAAGATGTGTCCATTCGCCTGATATGTTCTGCAACAATTTTTTCTTCAGTATTAAACCAATTTGATGTTAGTATGTGTCGGCTGCCCTTTTTTAATATTTTGTATTGATAAAAGATGCAAAATAAAAGGATTACATTAATAGTAAGTAAATCAAAGGCCCTTTGGGCTGTCTCGTGTCAGTCAAAAAGAGATTAAAATATACTTTACTAAATAGTAAATGTTTTGCTAGGCCGCAAAAAGCTTGTATGTTATTTACGCTTGCAATATTTACAGGGAGTTCATTAAAGACTTTCGCGCCACTAAAAAAATAGGTGTTCTTAGAAAATTTACCATATCCGGGGATAGAGAAAGCAGAGACGGGGGAACATTTTGCTCTTTTTCCATTCGCGGGAAATAAAAATGGCGAACAGGCGGGAAAACAAAATGACAGAACACATATTATTTATGATTTTTACCCAAAAAACGTCCGTCCTCTATTTCCGACGCAAACTGAACGCAAGAGGAATTGAGCATTACTCGAAGCACTCGTCCCCCACTTCACCTCCTTGCGCCGACGTTTTGCACTGTTTTCCATTTCTTTTGTTATTTATTGCCCGTTTTTAACGATCAAAGAACAATATCAGAAAATAGAGTATTTCATACATGTTTCTTGTGACGAAAACGCTGAAAATAGCAATGCCGATATGTTTGTAACGAACGTTTTACACATACCCAGGCAAATAGCATTACCGAGGCGTTTGCGGTCACACACTTAACACTTTACCAAGGTCAATTTTTCATACTGTTTTTGGCGCGAAATGCGAAAATGGGTAAATCGAGGGTGCTTGCTTAGCATCATCTCGGTTTTATTATTTATACTCTTTCGACAGTCTTCTACTGCTTTTTTATGTCAGTATTTCAGACAGCGAAGAAATAGAAGGCGAAGACTCCGTTTGTATAAATCTCTTTGTTGGATTTTTCTAAACCTTGAGATGAAATCGAAATACATATAAGAAAACGCACTATAGATCTTCCTTGACTAGTGTTGTATGTAAACGCCAAATTTCCAAAAAAAAATAGCATTTACTTACAAATCAGCAAGCCATCGAGCCATGATTCTAAGAAAGACCACGTTTTTGCTGTCTTGAACACGCAAAGTTGACCTCAGGAAATCTAAAGCTCATGCCATCAAAATTTCTCTGTTTATTTTATTTGCTTATCTTTGAGGTTTGCCTCGCGATTGGTCATTTTATCTTGGGGTACTTGGAAAACCTACCTATTTGCCTCGGTAACTTTCATGGGCGATTCTTTTGTTCTTTTTCACACCGCCATAAATTTACCTTGGGGGAACATTTTGCCGAGATGGCGAACAGGCCATGAAAATGACAAAACACCCGGGAAAACAAAATTAGAAAGCACGCGGAAAAACAAAATGACAGAGCACATATTATTTATGATATTTACCAAAAAAACGTCCTCAATATTTGTGAGTTTCCCGAGGTAAAGAGCCCTTTTACCTTGTTAAAAGGACGATGTGTAACCGCAACTATATAAATTTGACACACTACACTATTAACCTATTCCGTACTTGAAACCCTACACCGCTACACAGATCAAGCAATTTGTTCCAGTCAAATTTTGTTAATTACATTTTATGCAGTTACGAAAAAACTTTCCGTAAAGATTCTCGCAGCGCGACTGCATAAAAACACAAACTCCCGCTCCGGCTCTTTCTTGAAATTCCCGCTTACCACTCCTGTTTTCAGCTCCCATCCCGGCCGAATATCACCACATCTTCTTATCTGGGTTTCTTAGCGTGAGGTCTGTCTTTGACCTTGTTAAAGGGCAACTCTTGGGAAATTTACCCGGATTTTTGTATTTTTTCTTTAAGTTGTTTATAGCAACAGGAATCTTTAGAAGGTAAAATTTTTTAGATATCGGCCAAAATGAATTTACTACGAATTTTCTTTTACGCCAATTTGGCGGCCATTTTGAAAACGTTCGGATTTTGATACGTCACGTGATCTTATGTCACAGGTGTGGAAGGCAGATTTGCTTTTGCTTCTGATAAGAGGAAAACACGCCAAGCTTCTCTTCATAAATGAGAATGACAAGGAGAGAAAGACCCTATGCTGTTGAATGATGTCCAAGATAAAAAAGGTAGTGCTTCAGTGCTTAAATATGAAAGGAAATAAACTTAAAAAGAGTAAATCATGTGTTTGTGAAACGAAACAAATCTGTCAGATTGATCGGCCTTCTAAGGTCAGCAAATGTACATAGCTTTATAATACGATGCATCCTCTCTTGCACCATATCATGATAAAGATGCCTTTTGTCTGGAGTAGATGGTAAATCGAACAGGGTCTGCGAGTGCTGACTCCCATAATTTGTCAGAAATCTCTTCATTTATGAGCAGGAATACTGAGCCTCTATATGTACTATATGTAAGCGAAATCCATGCGTTCGGAAACAGACCGATATATTTTGATTCTGTTGTTGAGAAATTTGTAGCCACTCTCAGATTTCTCCTGCTGTTAATTGGCAAAACAGAAAGCAATTCCCACCAGCAAATGTAGTGTTTCTTTGAAGTACATGCCTTCGAAGGCGCGCGTGATTTGCGTGCAGGTCAGTACTGCGTAATAGGAAGCCACTACCACGCGCGCTAGCAGAGGCGCTCTCGCGGGCTATAAAATTATACGAAGAAATGGGGAATCAAATATAAAACAATATCCGGATAACTAAGAGAAGAAGTGTTGCGTGAAGTACTTATTCTGTGATTCCTTTTGAGAAACAGTTGTTGTAAATTAGGCAACCTTGGGGTGTAGCATGAAACCCGGGTATGAAAGCGTGTCACGCTCTTTCCCTTCACCCTCCCTAGCCTGACCACGAAAGAGTTTCGTGTGCAGATTCGAGCAGATGTCAGTTGATGAGATAACTAAAGGAAAACATGCCAAAAGTTGTAAGACACGAAGAGCGCAACGACCATTTCAAATGCAAACCATGAATTAAAACGCAAGCAAACGCGAAAGTAATAAGGAGCCAAACACAGCACAATTTTCTATTTTCGTGGGGTGCTTTTCGCAAAAAGATAAGAAATTGCAAAACAAAAACATGACAACTTAATTATACCGATAAATATAAAATCATGCACTGCAGGGTCATGTAATAGTGCCGGTAGCAGTAATCAGTTAACAAAATCATTCTACAGTTTTACGCATACAAGCACGAACAACCTTGAACAAAGTTTCCTCGAGGCAAGTTGTTTCAACTACAGAAAGCGCAAACTCCCTTCTCCAAACAAAAGAAGTGAAGAGACCCAGCAGAGTTTTGTCCACATTTAACTGCAAGCCTGAGTATGTTCTAGATAAAATCTGCCGCAGAATTTCGAGCATTATAGTCTAGTTTCGGTACCTGGCATTTCGCCAGCAGAATTCTTCGTTTTCGAGCACAATTTAGAAAAATCGGTAACACAAAGGAGACAAAGAATTTAACTTGCGTTTCTGTATTTGCAAGCTTTCAAACGCACAAGATAGTGTACATTAGGCTGAAGCTCAAAACCTATACTATTGTGATAACTGTGATAAACATGAGCAAAAATATTTGAAGACCAAATATAAACAACAAAATGCAGCAAACAGTTTGGTTGTATAAAAGCATGTTTAATTAAGCTTCTCGCATACATGCAAATAATAACAAGGCTTTTCAGGTTTGACTTAGCTCACAAACAACTGGCTGAGGTAATAGAGAAAGAAACTGTACATTTAGGACTTCAATTCACTCACCATTCGTCACCGTCGGCGGTGAGGAGGTTCGATATTTTACTCCCTTTCTCTGTCTCGCTGTTTTTCCCTGGAGGCTCAAAACACCAGGGTTGAAATACCATAGAAGGTTCTTAATCATCCCCTGACATATCCCCTCCTATAGCTCTCTAAAAATCAGTGGAGTCGCTAGCAGAAGTTGAGCTCTCACTGGAAGAATTTGAGTCAGCCACGTTTGTGACTTGTTGCGGTTCCACACCTGTGACGTATCACATCTCGTTATCATAATCGAAGCATTCATGGCGAAATGTCACAAAAGCGGTAAAATACGAAGTTTTACGTTAAAATTAGTATAGGTAATCACATGATTTCGAGTGCAATTAGGAATAAATAAGCACGAGTAAATTTTTCAAAGGCTAACAAAATTGCACGAGCCCATAGGGCGAGTGCAATTTGTAGTCTTTGAAAAATTTACAAGTGCTTATTTATTCCTAATTGCACAAGAAAAATCATGTGATTACTTATTAATAATATACATGAAAAAGGGACAGAGAGAAAAAGAAAACCAGTTGAATTTTGACACCGCGCGCCTTTTCTGATTTTTCATTCAATTGATTGGTTGAAGCACAGCAAACACATGTCAAGTTCAAACTTTCACAAGAGCGAAATATTCAGATTCATTCAGTTGTACTGTAAACTTGGGAATTTGTGGTTTTTCAAACGTTTTTTAAGCACAGCTCGGTTAACAATGACCGACTAAAGACAATGTACATATTAGACTGTGAAAGCTCGGCGTAAACTGAAGAATTGGACGGCGGCCGTTTTGGAAACCGAGATGTAAGCTTTGAGCGGCCAAAGATGAAAGAAACCTGGCAGTTGATAAATGCAAAAAGCCACCACAAACTACAGATATGTAAGTGCTTCTGGCGTTTTGGCACCAAAAAATTCCTACTGTCATAGCACGTCCACTTCTTCTTTGGTTGAACTTCGCGCTTTTATAGTTGGACGTTTTCCCATGA
This sequence comes from Meandrina meandrites, assembly GCA_963693305.1. Taxonomy (NCBI): domain Eukaryota; kingdom Metazoa; phylum Cnidaria; class Anthozoa; order Scleractinia; family Meandrinidae; genus Meandrina; species Meandrina meandrites. The sequence goes on from OY855903.1 coordinate 43,540,587, forward strand.
CAGACCGGCGAAGAACTTGGTCAGCGAAGAACTTAAGAATTGCCGGATTGAAAAACTTGTATCCTTGTTTATTTATATGCCTGTCGAGTGTAGCTATTATCATTCTGTAAGCGGTCTGGTTCCAAGACAAGTTGTCACTGTTTTCTCCTTTTACTTTAGGGCAGAACTGTTAGTTCAGCTTGCCGGCTCGTTTTCCTCTATTTTGTTGGCGATATTTTTTTCTCTTCGCTTGACGTTTTCCGTACATTTAGCCAGAATGAGGTGCTAATAATTGTATTTGGTTTCTTAGAACTATCTTTTAGGTGTTTTACTGTTGTTTACCTAGTGAAAACCCCGGTCGTTGTTTTCGTCCACGTCTATTTGTAATTTGCACTGGTGTTACCTCTGAACTGCACTCAGTCTCAGCCAATCAGAATCGAGTAATTTTTTCATGTATATTATTAACCGGTAAAAAAGCTTCTGAATTCAAATTTTTTGCTTCCTATGTAATTTCAGCCAAGAGCTTCCCTTTAACTTTCGAGATGTTTCTAAGATAAGTCAAGCTTAAGGCTTTTTTTAGCCCCTAATGCAACCGACTTAAAATGATTTTATCTCAGCGTACTGATAAACATTTCTCGATGATCACCAATTCTACTGGGAAGAAGCATGCCATCGCCTCAGTCTTCAGTTGCAAGTGATGTCGAAGTACTTGCTACGGCAAACAAAACGAAAAAACCTCGCGTTAAGTCTGGTGACAGGACTGAGAAAGAAACGCACGAACTTCTTGAAGCGTGGGCCCCCAAATTCAGAAAGCTGTGGGGAGTTTCACAAAGAAAAAAATAAATTTCTGGAACGATATCTATTCTTCGTATAAAGAAAGGTGTCCAGAAAGCCAGAGAATGCTACAGCAGGTGAAGAAACGGCAGCAGAATCTAGAGTATGAGTTCAAGCAGCGATCTCGCTCGACTGGAGAAGATGGAATTCAGAAAATTAAAGAAGGCTTCCCCTATTTCAACATCCTGAGTAAAGAAAGGTGAGAGAAAGTACGACTCCAGGCTGGCATGCAGAGTTCTTTTATTGAAACAACGCAAGATTTGAATGATCAGCTGAAATGTTTCGTGACGCCCAGAGCAGGCAAAAGGAACAAACAAACGTCATAGTTGACATTTTTAAAGATTTAGCATCAAAATAATTGTCTTTATCTAATCGTTTATCTTCTGTTATTGAAACGATACATACAATTGTTGTGCAAAACTCGCGTAGCAATCGTAGTCTTTTTTAGGATGCTTGTTTTTTGTCCAACCTTCTTCAACGCAATTCTCCAACGAACTGTCAACATGCCAAATGCTCGTTCCACTACAGATCGTAGCGCACTGAACTTTAGGTTTTAAACCTTCTCTGCTCCTGAGTCAGGCGTCCTCTGTCCGGCTAGGGTTTCACTAGCCAGTTCGTTAGTGAATAGGTACGCTTCAGCTAAGATGGGCCTTATTTCTGTTTCATTTATATTGCCTGTTGGACCACTAAGAATTTGCGTTCGCTGCAAGTTCATAAATCAAACACTTTTTCCTAATTGTCTCAATCATTCCATTAAAAAAATGTGCAAAAATTTCATCTAATAAAACTGCTCAAATTTAATACATCTCTTTCACTGCTTTACATTCTACGCCGTGATTTTCCCTTAAATTAAAGTTCAATTCTGTTCAACTAAAAAGTCATTTATAATCAACACTCCCAACCGACAAAGGATTACAATGAACCAGCAGAAAAGCAAAAAACTTTCAATGCAGCAATATTTTTGAACTCCTACTTATAAACAAAAATTATTTGTTCTTTCACAACACGCACAAAATCCGGCGGCCTCACAAAGCAAATCTTGACATGGCTGGAAAATTCCGCGGCCTCACAAAGCAAACGCGCATGGAATGCACCTTGGAATGCACCTTCTCCCCATCGCATATTCTCGTGTCGTCATGACGTTGTCATGACGATACGAGACAAAAAGGAATATACAACATATAATATTATAACTGCTATTGAAGAAAAAGATAAAGAATGCCCTCAGTTACTGCCATCCATCAAGTATTTCTCTGTGTATGTGATAGGCCTAAACACCTCAAAAACAGAAAACTTTAATCAGTTTAGCTTAATCAGTCTTTTGGCAATATGAGCATCATAAACTTCACTCCACATGATATCCATCCAGCTCAAGTGAAAGGTAAAGGTAGTTGTGATTAATGGTCAATTTCAATGAAATCTCAAAAAAGGTCTGCCAGATATAGCATTTGATTATTAGTTGCCCCAACCAAAAATCTGGATCAAAATCTGAATGATGGGTTGTTGGCATGACAACAGAGCGGAATGGCATCAGACCACCTTTCTGTCAAGAAGTTGACTTAGTGGCTTTTTTCCCTCTGCTTTTTGGCATGTTGAGTTCAGCAAGGGAAGTCACATCAGGTTTTGCCTGCAGTGTGATTTTGTTTATGAAAAGGACTGTTTCCTTATAATCTTCGGCTGCTGTGAAGGAATGGGCACAGAACTCACATTCCACCTATGTGAGCTGTCACAGGGGAACTTGCTGTTTCCTTTATGGAGTACTTTGTGGGGATTTTGAGGGAAGGATTTGCTTGCCATGTATATAGTGTTGTCCCCAAATTGGTGAATATCCCTTTCTGCACAACTAATAATTTCAGTAGTCTTAGAAAAATATTTATAAGTTTTGGAATGGAACATGCAAGATTTGTGTAACTTCTGGTGCAATAGAATTTACTGAGTGCTCAAAAGAAAAGGTGAGGTTTTGAGAATGTGATGGTTGCTCATATCCCTTATTTTGTCAGCTGTCAACACCATAACATTTTAAGAAGGTTCTCTTTTTCTGTTCCTTTGTCATGCTATAAAATTTGGACTCTTCCAGCTTTTAGTGGCATATTTATCAGGAAACCACTTTCCCTGCCCGCACATTGCCAGATACTCCATGGTCTCTTGAGCGGATACCACTTTACGAACTAGTTCAAGGCATTGAAGAATTCCTAGATTTTTTGTTCCTGCAATGTTTAAGAATAAAATTTTCACACTCAATGCCATTTTGTGTGTAAACGTCTTGAGGATACCCCAGTCCAGCCGTTGTCTTAGCTGCAGCACCCATACAAGACTTAAACATGCATTCTACCAGTCCCAGTTCTCAAACAGTCCCACTTCTCCTTCCAAATATTATTATTATTTTATAAATAAGGGTGCAAAGGAAACATTATGAAAGTTTATTTTCAAAAATAGTTATCTGGCTATTTACATTGAAAAACAGAAGTGGACACTTTCTCCAAGATATGTGGCCATTTGCCTGACGTCTTCTGTAACAATATTTTTTCAGTATTCAACCTATTTGTTTTTAGTAGGTGTTGGCTGCCCTTTTTAAATATTTTTTATTGATTAAAGATACAAAATAAAAGAATTACATTAGTAGTTGGTAAAAAAGGAATTTACAGCAGTGTGGTGTTAAAGTTACAACATATAATATGGAAAGATGAACGTTTATTCCTTTGTCTCACGATGAAATCTCTTTGAGTTGTTGATCACAACGTTTCAACTGCAATAATGCTACCCTTCATTAGGTACTAATGAAACAGGGCATATTCCCATTTGGAACGAGACCAAGTTTATTGATCGTCACCCTCTGTCTGTGGTCTACGATTATTTCGATCTTTTTTAAGAGCTGAAATCACAAAAATTCTAACTGAGGAGGTTGGGGAGGGGGGATTCAGCTGTGCAGGCCCTTAGCCAATAAAAATAAATATTAATTAAATGGAAACATAAAAATTCATCTATATGAAATCGGACTATCTAGTTCTCACATTTTATCATCCATTACCTCCATGTGTCATTTGAATTGTTTTTTTATAATCTTTATCTGCAAAGTTGCATTTATGCCTTGGTAATGTGGTCAAATTCTACTTCTGTAAGTAAACAAATGAAGTGCTCACCTCCTTGTCTGGTTCAATATCCTTGAAGGCAGCTTTCCAGGAAGATGACAGGGTTGCTTCACTTTGGATCACATGGACAGCATTTTCAGCAAAGCTTGCTTTCATGTTTGAACCCGTCAACCTTGACAAGTTCATTTGTTGGACTCTTAGATTTTTAAGGGTCTTGAAACACTCAAAGGCTTCATCTGAAATGTGAAGCCTGTACTGTCGATCCTCAGTCACCTCCAAAGTTCCTGGAGCACCAGGTTGTCTTTCAGTCACCCAAAATGAACAATTTGTACCTCCAGAAGCTCACTTTTGGCATGCGCAACATAGACCTTCTGTCGAGTTTTAGTGGTCTGTGAAACATGTTCTCCCTAACGAACATTCTACATCTCTAGCTCCTTCCTAACAGGCAATTGTTCTGTTTCAAGTGGAAGATCAACTTAACTAGCCAAATGATGAACAAAGAATGTGAATGTATCCAAGCACAAAGCAGACCAATGGACAATATTGTTCTTTTGACAGGTCATCAGGTTGGAAGAGGGCACAGAGCTCATGGCGATACTCGGCTGAACCAATGACATCCAAATATAAATGGTGTGTCACATCAGTGAGGTGCTTGCATTGCATGGTGTTGACCAGGATATCATCTACATTACTTGCAAGGTGGTCTCTAAGCAAGTTAAATTATTCATACCACAAAATAAGGGAAAGAAGTGTAAGCTGTTGTACACTGTCCATCAATACTTTGGCTATTGCTGCATTCTTTTCCTTACGAAAGCTAACACTGGCTCTGGTACTTTTTGGTTTTTCCAGCAGCTGTACAATGTCAAAGTCATCTGTTGGTTCACTGACCTGACTCTCCTCCTCATCTAATGCCAGAAAAACAGCACCCAAAACAATTATGGCATTGTCATCATCAGGATAGCTATCTACTGACAGTGCCTCAGGTGCTTCTGGATCCTCTTCTCCAAACTCCTCCCCATAGTCACAGACAGAAAACAAATCATTGTTTAAGTTCTGATTTACACAACTTGTAAGATCATCACACTCCTCTTGAGTATTGTCACAAACACTCACAGCACCTGGAGGTGGTTTCAGAAGTTGGCTTGACTTGAATTTGCGTACCTGAAGATCATTAGGATGCTGAACCCGTAAAATAGCCACATAAATCAGACCTGGCACGAATTCCTTTGAACAATGTACCAGTGCATGTGGTAGAGTAAGTCCCTGGGTTTTATGGCAGGTGCAAGCACAAAAAAGAATGACAGGATACTGTGTACAGCTTCCAACTACTCTTCCAGTTCTGTCCCCCTTGGACCAAGTTTGTCTTTTCTATCCCACCTTTCCATGAATTGTAATCTGGACTTCAAGCTTCTCACCTTGCACACCAAAGAATTTCCCTGTTGTACCATTCTTGACATCTTCAGAAAGGTTCCAAACTATCATTACCTTAGCATCCATTTTCAAAAAGAGCTTGACGTCTGCAGGACAGCTTATTCCATTGAGATTTCCTTGAAAGTACTTAGTCGCAATTTTGGTGCCGTTTTACTAAAAAAGCCAAAAAATGTCCGTGACAGTGCCCCTTTAAATTAATACAAGTTAAATTTTTAGGTTTGTGTCCAAGTCCCCCATCGCCAAATTGTCAGTTTTTTTAGAGTATTTTTCTGTGACTTGATACTGCCCATCAGGATGAAAAGCCATTGAGAGAAGGTTATCATCAAGCAATCAACGCAACTCATCATCGCAAGGAATGCCAGGATTGGTAGAGCATTGACAATGCCGAATGGATGGTTAGGGGGACTTGCAATCTGCTAAGAGGCCAAACAGATCAATTCTGCCATGGTGGCATTTTCCAGAGGCCCCAGTCTTAAGCAGTTCTCCAGCACAAGATGAGGCACTAGGGAATCTTTAACCAAGATGAACATCCTCTCTGTCAGTGGATGGTTGTAGCTCATCATACCAAAGCAAATAGATGGTTCCATTTGGATCATTTTGGTCGGTACAGTGTGGGGTATGGCTTGTTATTGCTCTTCCATCCGCTTTTTCAAATATCAATGCTGTATTCTTTTGTAACAGCTGCATGCATACTTCTGAATCTGCGAGCTACCGCTTGAGCCTGTTTCACTGTATCTTCGGGAATTGATTGAAATCCCATGACTTTGTGCAGAAAATGATCAATAATAAACTCGCAGACCTTTGAGAGAGTCAAATTAATGTTTCTTATTCAATTTTTTTTATTGATGATTACAACTTATTCCTGGCCTTATTAAATCAAAGGAGAAGACTCGAAGCCAAAAAGAAATAAAAAATGACATCGGGGTTTGGGATTCCAACTCGCGGCCTTAACAATACCTGTTTCTTTGTGCTAAACCTTTATCAATGACTAATGATTTAAAAATGTTAATATCAGATGTGGATGAGGTCTCTGCAATCTAGAACAACTTGGGAATTGAGGAAGATAGCGCCTCACGACATGAGGCCACTGTGGCCCGCCTATCAATAAGCCAAAACTACGGCTGTGTTTTCACTACGACAATTTTAGCTGGATAAAGTCAGAAAAACCTGGAAATAAATCCAAAGAATCCAGTGCATTGGCGGAAAGGCCGTCTACATTCATTTCTGGATGAACAGTGTCTTCAATGTTCTGCTGTTTTAATTTATAGTAGCCGTAACATTAAAAAACTTGTTAGGCACAACACACAAAGCTTTGAATGCATTTTGGATGGCCCCTGAGCTAAAAGGTTGCATTGGGAAGCCTTCAACGTCCACAACACAGTGCAGTGGTCCTTCTGTCTCGATTGATCTCCAGTCACTTAAAATGGTGAAGACTGTTACCGCAACTGGGAATTCTGCAGCGTAAAACAAGACGAAACAGCAACAATAAATATATCATAATGTAAGGGCTGAATTGTTTAAAATTGCAAGGTACATAAATACATGCAAGGGGACCAGGTAGGGGAAACTTTTGAAATTGGTGAAATTTCTTCCAAACTCACCTTGCATTTGCAGCCATTTTTTATCAAGGTGGGCTTCCAAGCCTTGTTGCTCGGAGCCCAACATTATCTGAGGGTAGATTTGAATTTTATCACCACACATATTCGCATTAGAAATTTAACTTTTAAGGTACATCTACACACATACAATTTATTGAACCTTCCCATAGGGCTTTTCAGGAACACTATATAATAATTCAGCAGACCTTATAAAATTAATAGAAAAGCGATAAAGCATTAACAGAAAATTAATTTACAACAAATTAAACACTCTTTAAAAGGATAACAAAATATAAATTGTCAGTTTAAGAATTCATTCAACATATTATTCGTGAGGTGTGTTTTTAAAAGCACTAACAGAGTGATACTGTTGCAACTGATGGTCCAGGTCATAACATATTTTGGTTGTAGGATAGTGAAATGTTCTTTGGCTGGTTACCATCTTGTATTTTGGTATCTTCATAGTGTGTGAATTTCTATAGGTACCAGTTTGCACACTGTAGTGCATTTAAAAGAATCACATAACGTCTTATTGTAGGCATGACTCGAACTTATCTGGATGTAGGCAATTTATTTCTTGTACCTGTTAACTTTGTTGTTGGAAGAGCAATGCCAACTGTTTTCACGAGGAAAAACAACAGGTTTTCTTTCCTTTATGACAGGAAACTTACGTAGAGTTATACTACCTGCAAGATGGTTTAACTTGTCCTGACAAATACCGCAGGCAATCACATTGCGTGTAGTGACAGATGCCTACCAAACAATTTGGGATAATTATTTTTTAGATGCTCATCTCATGCTTCTTTCAAAACAAAACCTTGTATGCCTGTAAACATAGCTGACGAATTGCAAAACTCTTCCCAATTCTTTGGCTGTTTTACAATTCCTCCAGACCCATTGGATGCTCATTGGATGAGTCAGCGTGCAGAATCATTTCCTGCATTATGGGCAACCAGCAGTTCTTCCATACCAAGTTCCTATTCCACATACGTCACCATGGACAAGCTCAGTCCCAACTAACACTGATTACAGCAGCGAAAGCAAAAGCACAATGAACGAAAAACAGCTACGAACAGGAGCCGTGGAAAGAAGCGGAGACAATTGCAGAGGGACCATTTCCCAATAAGCAGGAAAAGAAACAGCACTGTGTGGGATGCCATCTCAAAGAAGCTCAATTCCATGTTTAAAGGCCAGGGAGAACCAACCTATCACACTGGTACTTACAGGACGAGCACAAATGAGTAAAGAAGCATAATTCCAGAAAAAGGAGCAAAGAAAAAGTGCCTGCGGTCCTTAACATTCATAGCAGTCCATTGACCAATTCCAAAGCAAAGCCTGGTAGTTCTATATGAATTTCCAAAGAGTAACGGCAATCTGCTTCTCTGTGAAGATAGCTCGGTGGCTGGCTGGCTGTGTGGCATTTTGCTGTCAGTTTCTGGTCTCAGGACAGAATGCGGTTCTGGTTCTGGTTGGTGTCAATGCTGATGGCAGTCACTGTGGCACCTCCCTGCTCATACATGTTTGAAGGACGAAAAAGGGGAGGAGCATGTTCTAACGCCCGTTTTAAGGCCAACAAAAGCCCAGATGACACTTCACTAGACCACTGGTGACGGAGCCACCCCCCTGGCTGGGCTTGGACTTGGGCATGAAAACCTAGCAGCCAGGTTTCTGTAAATTCGTTCGATATATTATATTTATCTCAATTCAATAATTTAAACAACAATGCAAAACTACTGTTTTACTTACTCTGAAAGATCAAATTGAAAGAATCAGTATCCTTGCTGCAGCTAAAATCACTTGTATATTCACCATTAGATCTGAAACACCAACATATCCATAATGCTATTTTTACTGGGTAAGTGCAGTCTCTTGTACCAGACAAATCAATTATGATTTCTCCAAAGCTACAGCCACAACGACAGAATTAGAATTTTAGTTATTGAGAAAAAAAGGAAACATATTGGTATAAAATATAGAACTAGGATACATCATGAACAACAGTTTATGTGACAGGATAGTTGAAAATGAAAGTACAAAATTGCCTGTGAGCGGAAACAAGCACTTTTAAAGCCAAATAGACTAACAGAGCATTGGGTTCTCAAAACCACTCTGAAATGCAGTGTGCATAAGTCTCATAACAAATCTTGCAGGTAATAATGCGCAATTCAGCACAATGAATCGGTTAGTGTCATAAATCTCACTTACTCCTCTTCGTTAACAACTTCAGAATGAAGATTTCTTTCCTGTGATGAAAAGCATGGATTCCAAGAGCTTAGCTTTACCAATAGAGTCTGGTTCACCTCAGTTGCAGGTTCTTCATCACTTTACACCAATGTGTGATTAGCCTGATTTCCACATGTGACAAACAATCACACAAAACCTATATTTTTCAAGGATCAAATCAGATGTATTGTCTGCAGCATCAGTAAACATTAAAGCACCTCTCCTGATCGGAGTCAACTGCAAGCACAGTTGTGTACTTCCTATGGAAGCCAACACCAGGCAGTTTTAGTTGCTTATCATGCGTTATTTTCAAACTTTCCTTTAGAACTGCACCGCCACCTATAACAACCTTGGATTTACAAAGAAAAACTTGCTAGAAGAGAAGAACTACAGTAGTTTCAAAGCCTATACGTACTGAAAACTTTTTGCAACATGTTACTATGACTTGCTGCTGTAGTACCAGGAACCGGTCCTTTGCCAGATCCATTCTGACGTGGAAGACCAGGGTTGAAATTTTGATGCAAAAGCATCTCAGCAAACTCGCTGCTGGTTAGTCCTTGAACGCCAAGAACCTTGTTTACTTTGTTCCAAAGATTGTAACTCTCGTAGTTGAACCTTTTGATGCCTTCTAGCCGCCGCGGATGCCCCTTTTTTGGATGGCTAGTTGTCATCTCAAAGAAACTAACTTCATACTGCCTCAAAAAATGGTGGCTGTTCAAAAATAACAATTCCAAGACCTGGAAACAGATAGCACTACAGATTCAATAAAACTTGCTAAATTGGGTACCCCAATAATGATGGTTTCACTTAGGAAAACTGTCAAAGGCAGCTACTAAGATAAAGGCAATGTCATCAACCGACATTCCAATTCAATGCAACCAGATTATTCGCATTTTGATCTTGTTCTTCCTCAATTTCTTCTTTATACGCCCTCATTTGGTTAAGTACACCATCATGTAACAAGCCATTTGACTCCGTGAAAATGCAGTTCCATCCAACTTATCCTGAAAACAATCAAAAATTCATAAAAAGACAAGCATGGCAAATGTTTGACCCAAGCTTTAAATTAAATTCAAAATGAAAGTACCCTGAACACTTTGTTAAGTTGATGGGATTTCTTGCAAATTGGACTGTTTTCTCAAGAGGTATCCAATTAAAATAACCAAGATGTTAAAATGTTTAAAACAGATTTCTAAAAGGGTAAAATTACTCTACGTTTTCAATCAGAGAAACATGATTATGTAAAAGTCATAGAATTTAAATATGCTGCAACGTTATTGTTTGTTGGGAGGCAACCAATGATGCATTAACACTTGGGAAGGATGTTCTTTCATTGACAGAGTTTTTGAACTGCATAAATTGATAGCTATAAAATTAAGTTACGAAAAAGGATAGAAAATGACCAGAGAGAATATACTTGCATTGGCAATGTCACTGTCTTAAAGGCGGTTTGAGTAATGTGCATCTTGTACAAGGTTGTTTTCTCATCTTTTTTTCAGTAGTGGAAAAATGTTGTACTTAATGAATTACAGAAATATATTAGTAGTTGTAAGCGCCAGAATTAGTGTCATAGCTTTGTGTTTAGTGTTTAGTTTTCGCTTAATTAATTTCCTTTGTTTTGTGGCCATTTTTGCACGTTATGTTCATTTGCATTCTCTATATAGGTTTGGTTCGCGCGCACTTTAGCTAGTTTAGCAGTGGTTTGAGTTTCTGTCTTTGCCTCATTTTTTGGGTATCACTCAAGTATACTTTTCGTCTTTGGTTTTGGGGTTTGTCACATTCGTCCACGCCGGGCTGGCAGGTTGCCAAATTGCGCCATTTCGATAACAGTGAGCCCGTAAGAAACTGGTCAGCGATCTCTATACAAAAGGTGCTTTCAATATGGCGGCCCTTTTAGTAAAACTCCACAAAGTTGTGAATGATTACAGGAATGGGGGCGAGCTTTTAGTGTTGTGTAGAGCAGTCATCAAGAAACACACGTTGGGCAGTGAAAGGGCTTTCAAGTTTCATTTAGCTCAGCCTGCAAGAATGTTGGCAAGGATTGTTGCTTTTTGGCACATCAGAATGCTGCGAAAAATGAAGCGAAAAACGCGTGCTTCCCGGCCATGGACTGTCGATTTCTCATGGAATTTACCACTGGAGGTGTTTGATTGTTTCAAGGTTGTCGCTTTAGCTCCTGTTGCTGGTGGTGTGGTTGCCAGGAACACACGTGCTGTCCATGAAATACACATCACGGATATGGGAAAGATGAAGAGTCTCTTCCTCTCACTGGCAAACAAATATCGAAAAGGAACAAACCATGAGAGCGATATCTTCCTGAAAAAAGAAAAAGATGGTTCCTTTAGCCAGGTGATTGTCACTGGTGACTATCCAGCCAAGTTTACTTATTCAAAAAACTCTGAAATTATGAAAATCAGCCTCTGGTATGGACATGACAATAGAATGGGAGTTCCTCAGCACTCCCTAGCATAAAGCTGCATAAAGAATAACAGTACCCCTTGCTGAGATCAGCAAAAAACAGTGGCAGAAATAACGAGCATTCCATAATTATGTCAGCTAAATGCAAGAAACTGTTGGCTGTTTATTTTGTGGTATTCAATCCTTGTCATCAATCATTTGTTGAGTTTAATTAATTAACTCAAACCATGTAAAGTACAGTTCATGAACATATAGTTGAAATTGTTTTATTCAAATAACTCTTAAAAACCATGTAAAATACAGCACATATATACACATTTGAAATTATTTTATTCAAATAACTCTTTTGAAACCATGTAAAGTACAGCACATAAGCATAATCAGCTGTTTGATAAGTTTCATTATCTAAAATTATTTTATTCAAATAACTCTTTTTGAAACCATGTAAAGTGCAGCACATAAGGATAATCAGCTGTTTGGTAAGTTTCATTATGTAAAATTCCAAGATGAATGAATCAGATAGAATATTGTTACTAAGAGTTTGGGGGGAGGGGCTTTCTCCAAATATCCAACAGGGATATGTGCCACCAATGGTTTGTGACCCTTTCCCCTTATCTAAAACATGTATTCATATTTGAGACTTTTCCTAAAGCTTATCAATTTCAAGTGCTACAACAACATCCAGGTATTATTTTTGAACTTGAGAGCTTTTAAAATGGGTTGCTGGAGGCAAAATGTAAACAAAGCACTTTCAATACAACCCCAAAATATTTGAGCAAGTTAACAACAATATAGCTCTACTTAGCGAGAAGAAAATTGTTAACAGAGCAGCTACTCCAACCAAGGCCATCCTGACACAAGTCTATGAAAAATTATAGCAAATAAAAAAAAAATAATAATAATAATAAAAAAGACATGCACTTTTCAGACTCTATAAAGAATTCATCCGAACTATTTATTCGCGATAATTGCACTCAATTTGACCATTTTTTTATTATTTTATGGTCAGGAAATTTGTAAAGACTTTTGGTCGGTGGCCTTGGTTAGGTGTTCGACTGTAAATGTGCCAAACTATTGTTGGGTTAGTCATTGTACCTTAATGTTCAGCTTGTGATACTAAGAAGATTACAAATATATGGGTCTAAAGCCCCTGTTTCAGCACTCCTTTCTACACTCTTGTAAATCTCAGATGAACACAGTGAACATTTTTCAGCACTGCATTCCTTGTCTAAGCCACATACTGGCTGATGCGCACATGTTTAGTTAGTTTCCTATACAGGAGTTCTGTGACTGTCCAAACTGTCGGTGTTACGGAGTCTAACAGGAGAGAGCAGGCATTGAAATACCGCTTGCAAGAGTCTTTGATTTCCTGCAAGACACCCTCAGTTATTGTGACACGACTAAACCGGCTGATAGAATCTCTTAGCTGAAGGCCAATGAAGGCGAATGTGCAAATTTGGAGCTGTTGCTGAGGACTGTCGTCCTCACGCGAAATTGCCTTTAGAATAGACATAAAATTGTGGCAGAACTTTTTTGTCTCTTTCCCTGTGAATCGATAGGAAAGAGAGCCCTTCCGTCCCTGGGAGCACCACTTTTTTACCTTCTTATACAATTTACTTGCCCCAATTTCTTTCAAAGTGGTAAGATGGGAGGCCAAAGCACATCCGGGTACATCCCTAACTGGATTAGTACAATTTGGTGCGAGCTTGCTTTTGTCATTGGCATGGACAAGCATAAGCTCATGTAATTGCTGACATGCATTATTTGAATTATGCAGAGGCTCAGCAAAAATCTTGTCAACCAGGGGACCCAAAAGGGGAGTAGTTTCTTGCCGGGAATTTAGACTTCTTATATAATCTAACAACTTAGTTCTTTTTGTAGACTCGGCAAGTCTTGTTTGACCCAACTCTTTCCTTTTTGCTTCAACCTTTGTTGCTACCTGAAGCCTTTCTTCATACACCCATGGCTTCCATAGGCATTGTTCAGATTGACCCAAACTAGCATTAACTATGGACTTGTTGTCATTGTTAACATTGCCAAATGGAGAAAAGTAAAATGCTGAGTTTGCTAGTTCTCCACTAAATGTGGAGGCCCACTTCATGTCAGAGGGGATTAACTCGAAAGTAAACTTAGCTTAAGCTTCGCTAACTGGCAGGTAAAAAGTCTTACCCTGTATGTCACCCACATCTGAAACAAGCTTTCGTGCATAGCGCTGCATCGAGAGGTGAGATTCACTACAATTAGCTCCTGCAAGAATAAAGTTGTCAGTTTCACTTGCAATTTGCTGACCTACATTGAGGAATGATACAAGCCAAGAAGTGGCTTCGTCGTCTTTACCGAAGGGGGCCCCATCAGCACCTAGAGCTACTCTTAAGTGATACGGTTCAGATCCAAAATGACACAGGGATGGACTAGTCTTATCTAAGCAAACATACATCTCAGCAAGCTGCAACAGAAATGGTTGTAGCTCTCTATATGACCCTTCCACAACTTCATCTGCATGTAAATCATCGCAAAAATCTTTGAAATCATGAACATTTCCAACATCAATGCTTTTGACAAAAGTTATCAATTTCTCATAGGGCAAGATCTTCGGCAAGTGAACACTTGACATGAACTTTAAGCTTTCCAGTTTCTTGCCACTTTTGCGAGTATTCATGGAAAGATTGAGCCGAATACTTTTATATTTCTCCTTACTCAACAACCCCTTGCTGTACAATACTCTTAGGCTTCTAATTTTATTGTCAAAGCTATTCTCAAAAGTTGGAATACTTTTTTTCACTACCTTAGGTAAAACTTTCTTCATTACTTTCTTAGGTAAGGAAAAGTATTTTCCCAACTGAAACGGTGTGACTTCCTTAACTAAAGTCAGCCACAAAGCATCCAGTGTTGGACTTTTATTCTCCTTGGTACCACCATGGATTTCATTACAGGCATCGATGGTCTCCCTTGTACGTCTTTGGCAAGTTCTTTTCGCAACAGGAACTGCATATTCTTCGGAACTGGCTTCTGATATAGAGGTTGGAAACCTTCGTCTTTTCAGAAGTTTTCTTTTTCTTACGATGTCAGTCTCAATTACTCTTTCTTTTACTAACTCCACATCATTCTGGATTCTTTCAACATATGAAAGAATTGCCGGAAGTTAACATTAATCTGCAGTCCTAGATTTTCTACCCTAAGATAAATAGAATATAGCAAAATCCTGAAAAGAACTCAAGTCAGAAAATTCATGCATCAATGTATGAGACTGTGCTGAAATTTAAACAATTTGCAACTTGAGAAAAAAACACAAAAGATACTACATTCAGTAAAGCTGAGGCACATTTTGGATCACAACTTTCGTTGTTTGTTTTTACAGTTCCCAATTTAATATATTTAGTAAAAAAATAATAAACACCAATATAAATATAATCAATACTGTCGCCATTTATCAAACAAATGAGCATAAATCAGTTGTTAATTATCAACATAATACCTATGAACAAATTTACTTTTCCTTGCCTTTCTTTTCAGCTTTTTCAGCTTTGAACTTTCCGTCGAGTAGACTTTGCAGTTTGAAATAAATTCCTCTTTGAGTACTTTCCACCTACGGGCAAGTTCCCTGGTTGGAAACTTTTCCTTTGCTATTGTCTTGGAGCTTCTTGCTCTCTTCCTACCCTTCCTTGGCATTTTCAAAAGCGACGAGCAAAGCTCTCTCCCAGTTGTACTAATCCAGCTAGGGTGAACCTGGTTCTGCTTCAACACCGATCAACAGGGCCAGATTCCAGCTTTCAGCTTGCGCGGTACTAATTTACAGAAGCTGAAAACAATGAATCTACATTCAGCAAACACAATATGCAAATACAATGTCTATCACAGGAACCTATCGTTTTAAAATTTTAAAATAGCCTCTAGAAATGTTGTAATCTCTTTCTCTGCCTCAGTACATCATCCCAAGTGTTATGCCACATTGCATGATGACAAAGCAAAATTCTGCGCCTTGTACTTACCGTATTCTTCTCAAAAACATCGCTACAAAAAGATCCATTTTCACTCTTCCAAAATGGCCTCCTCTTTCGTTCACAGACCCCACAGATATCCCACAATTCAAAGAGAACCCTAAAATAAATCTAAATAAATTAGTAAAAATTAAAAATGGCGCCCGACGCCATCTTGTATAGAGAAGCCGCTGCTCGAAATGGCCGTATTCCTGAGCCCGTCAGCCCGGCGTGGTCTTGTAAGTTTTTTCATTTATTTCACTTTGCCGTTTTTCTGTTTTCTTCATGTTCGGTCACTGCTAGTTATTTTGTTAATTCCTGTATTTGTAATTTTGTTATTTCAGTTACCGTGTTCAATTTTCGTATCTTCGTAAGTGGAATTAAATTTCTATGGCAAGATTTGGATGCGTGTAATTAACGTGTGCGACATCAGTAGTAAATTGATAACCTACTGGTGTTTAACTGAATTAAATAAGCCCCTCTCTAGTAAAGCTTCCCCTAGACCTCCTCAAATGTGGGCAGGGCAGGATGATTAATTTATAGAGGATTTGTGGTAAGAATACTCAGTTTGTGGTCAAACGACACCCCATAGTAACATTCAGTAAAAACAACTGATTTAGTTTATTGTCCAATCGATTGTCCGACCACAAGAATTATAAAAAAATTCATAAGACATAATTTCATTGATTATTTTTAGCGGCAATTACCTTTAATTCAGTAGGCAGCGTATTCAAACTATAAGCCAGATACTTCCTAAGCTTACTCTCATGAAGAATTTTGGGATGCAGCTCCAGGGCCTTTTTGGACATATCAACATGTAGATATGTCTTTATTCAAAGTCTTAGCTGCTGCAATAACTTAATCCTTTTTGCCTTTTTATACAGCTCTTTCTAGGACAAGGTTTTATTCCCCACTTCTGTCAGCAGCTGCAATCTAACTGGGTTGGACAGGTTGCCTTGCAGTGTTTCAACAGTCTAAAAAAAAAATATATATATATATGTTGTGGTTCAATTTTATCCTTGGTTCAAATTTTATTTTCCTTTGTTTTTAACTCATTATCATACATTATCATACCCAAAGGTCAGAAAATAAGCTTTAAAACAGTTCAAGTTGCTTTTGAAATAAACCCTGACAGTGGAGATAACAACAGTTCAATAACAGCAAATTAATCATTCAAACATAGAATGTAAAAATGCACTATTTAAGCTATCATAGAAAGCAATTTACAGACTAAATAAGTAAAACCTGTTCATGGAATTAAACCAATGTTTATTCATTTGTCTCGGTGTCCTCATTTCTGTGAGAAGCGCCTAGGTTTGTGTTCCATTCTTCAAAGCAGCTGCCCTTGCAAAGGATTACTTGGCACCCTTGGCATCCATTGCGCGATTCACAAGGTCGAACACGGGCAAAATCTCCTAGCATTTCGTCGCGGTTGAGATCAATTTCCATCGCATACAAATTTGTGTTGTCAACAATTAATTGCAACAGCTCTGTTGTAAACAACAACAAGAAATAGTCGAGGATGAATGAATTTCGTGGCATCGCTCTTGTTGGCCCAACACGCTGCGTAAATGCTGTCACTCCAATGTTGTCTGGACTTTCACTCCATTCTAACTCATTTCTTTCTTCGCAATTGCTTCCATCGTCAGACATTTCTTCCAACAAAACTTCATCAGAATCTTCAATGCCGCATGCTCATCTTAATTGCAATCATCTTCTTGGTTAAAACCAGTCAAAGTTTCTTCCTCATCGGAATCATCCAACAATGTTGCCATTTTATCGATTACGACACGAAAATATGAATTTTGAGATTGAAAATACTTAGTGAAAACAGCACGTTACTAGGAAATGCTGTATGAGAGATTTGACCGTCAAAACATGATAATTCATTTTGTCCATATTTGGTAATGTCAGGAGAAACCAGTGAAGTGTAACAAGCTTGTAAATACAGTGAACTTCCTAGAACGTCGCTTGACGTATATCGTAATTTTGCGTGACTTTGAGCTGACGTCAGTTGAGGTAAATAGTAGTGGAACGGTTAAATGCAATGAACTTAATCACAACTATAATATTTTGAAGAAATCTGAAATTCCAAAACCATGTCAGTCCAGGTACTTTTGTAATTTATAGAAGGTCATTTCTTGCAGAAAAATTATATTCCATTGCCATAATGTACTTACATAACTTTTAAGTCCCTCTTCACTTGAGAGACAATTAGGTGAAGGAGATGAATGTTTAGATTTTCTTTGTCCTGCAAGTTCACTTCTACTGAACTTGTGCCTGACTTCTTCCAACTGTTCGAAGACATCTTTAGGAACCTCCAAAGCAAACCACATTGCTACCAGGCAATTAAAGGTCTAAATGATAGGAAATGAAATGACATTTTATGTATGACACACTGTTTCATGATCGATTATCAAATAATTAAGTTGTGAAGTGTTCCAGATCCAGCTGAGCTGATAAATACTTGTTTGTCGATTGAACACATACACTGAAAGCACTTTCGTCCTTTACTGCTTTAAAAATAATTAAAACATAATATAGTCTCTTATTTACGTATAAAAAGGCTTTTTTATTTTAGACTCCTGGAGAAGAAGAGATTTATTACAATTTTTTAACAAGATACTAGTGAGCAGCACACAGCAACAAAATCTTATTAACTCAATTAGGTTTATTCTCCGACCGGTTTCGTCTGATAACTACAGACTTCATCAGGGAGTTGTAAACAAGATTACATGGGGGACTTATTTATACATAACATTTGGAGTACAAATCACGTTCCCGTAAGGGTGTGAACAACAAAACACTCACAAGAAATGCGTGCAGGATATGACTAAAATCCTGCATAGAGTGTGTGATGTTTAATTTTGGGGCTCGCGGATTTAACGTTAAATCTGTGAGCCCCAAAAACAATCACTTACATAGATGTGCTAACATGTTAGTAGATTTATAACTAACAATACAGTTGAGATTGGGTAAATGCTTAAGAATAACCTTTTTGATCCCTACATGACTGCAATTAAAATGTGTTTTGAATACCACCCCTCTTTGTCGAGAAGACTTATCATACCTAGAGAACCATTTCTTCCTGTTGCTATAGCTTATGTCCTTAAATATGGGAAGCAAAAACTTAGCAGGGTACCCCCTAAGGCGTAGACGTTTCCAGAATAGCTCATGCGTCTCATTGAATGAACTATATGTCGAACTATTTCTGGCATAACGCATAAGTTCGCCTTTAATGAATGCTCTTTTGTTGCTACCGGGGTGAAATGACTCAAACGATATATAGAGGTACTTATTAAGGGGTTTCTGAAAAGTAGAATACTGCAGCCTGTTAAAGCTAGGATCCTTAAAAAGTAGCAAGTCTAGAAAAGAAATCGTAGATTCGCTAATTTCGTAAGTTATCCTAATGCGTTCATCCTTGGAGTTAATAGCACAAAGAAATTCTAAGAGTTTATCCTTTGGGCCATCCCATACAATGAAAAGATCATCGATAAAATGCTTATAAAGAATTAAATATCGACCGTACTGCTCGATAATGTCTCTCTCGTGATAGTACATAAAAGCGTTTGCGGCTGTGACTGCAAAGGGAGTTCCCATGGCAATACCGAATGTTTGATGGTAAATATCATCGCTAACTTCTGATTTAAGAAAATTATTCTCAAAGACAAGTCTAGTGAGCTGAACCAATAGGGCGGTTTGAGCTACCTTTCCCTCTCGAAGCAAGAGGTCAAGTGCAACAATAGCCTTCTTAGTGTCAATGTTGGGATATAGTGATGACACGTCCGCCGTAACAAGAAGTCAATTAGCGGGTAGCTCAAGTTGCTCTAAACATTGGATCAATTCACCAGAGTCACGTAATACTGTAGGCATACTAATGACGGGTTTATTTAGCTCATCCACAAATATACTAACATGTCTAGTGATATAATAGTGAGACGCTGCAATAGGCCTGCCAGCCATGGGTGACTTATGGATCTTTGGAATAATATAGAACTTAGCGGGATCAGAACTCTTAGTGTTGTTGTCTAAGCTACGTAGAAACTTTAGCGAGTTGGGGGGAGAAAATGCGAGTAACTATGAGTAAGTTTTTCTCTAGTCTCAATTACCTTACCACGTCTAATCGTCCACTCATCTTGTGTGACTTTCGTGTATGAATTAGAGTCATTAAGGTGCTTAAGAGTCTCATTTTCAACCCATTCGTTTGCAGTACAACATTTGCAGTACAAATCACGTTCCCGTAAGGGTGTGAACAACAAAACACCCACAAGAAATGCGTGCAGGATATGACTAAAATCCTGCATAGAGTGTGTGATGTTTAATTTTGGGGCTCATGGATTTAACGTTAAATCCGAGAGCCCCAAAAACCACAAGGGTCTCACTTGAGTGTCAACTATATTGAATTCATATATTTAGCTCAGTGTTATGTAGGTTTTGCTCATTGGCCATTTTTTTTTTAACTAAAAAAAAAGCTTAAATGAAATGTATGTCAGCCGTACTAGGAATAACATCCTTCAGTCTGGGTAAGAATTTATATTGAACTTCATTTATAAATACCTTAGGGTTGTCCTTGCTGTATTGTTCTTTGAGCAGGTCGCACATGGAGGCTTTAAATTCGTTGGGTGCAACCATATCTTCAATACCAATTTCTGTTTCTGAGATTCCTTTAAAATCACTGAAATGTTTTCTACAAAGTTTAACTTTATCTATAAAGGAAAGGCTATGTGTTCTGTTCTATTCTGATCCAGCTGATGTTGGATTGCCATTGATACTGCTTCATCGTTTTTAAGACCAGCATATATAGTAACCTCTTGGTTGGAAGTAAAAGAGCATTCTGCATAGTGTTGATCCTGTACAAGTTCCTGGGATGCTCTTCTTAGGTGGTTGTTTCCAAGGGTTTCTGGGCACAACAATGGAAGATCTTCTTCCTTACAATCTTCCTTTGACCTCAATTCTGTTACTGGTTGATAGGTCCAGCTAGATCAGTGTGAACTATTTTTAAGCACAAGCATCAGGATTCCTATTTCTACTTTGGGTCATCTTTCCTTCAATACAAACATTACAATCTTGGGGTTTACCAGAACTACTATTCCTTACTTTCATACCTTCCACTACACCTTTTAGTTTCAAGATGTCTGAGTAAGACTCATTCTTAACGAAGGTATTTAGATAATACAGTCCACAATGCATCTTGATGTTAAACTTGGTACCATCCTTGTAAACTAATTCAGCAGAGTCTGGATGGAAAGTCACTGTAGCACTTCTTTCAGTCACAGCATGCACTGAGAATATGTTCTGCTGGTACACAGAAATGTATAACCATTCTTGAGTGTTGCACTGACATACTGTTGCTCCAAGGTAAGAACTCTAGCTTCTAGCTTCCTGTTTTGCATTTTAAGAGCTGTGTGCTGCTTTTGAATAAATTCTAAGCTGGCTTTTAAACTTGCATTTTCAGCTAGGAGAGAAGTAGTATTCTTTTCGATGTGCAAGAGCAGTTTCCACAAGTTTTGAAGTGACGGTTGCTCAGAGTCGATAAGAACACTTGCCTTGTGCATTGCTTCAATTAAGTCGGTAACAGACGTAATGGCGGCGGTAGCATTTGTGGCCATTTCTTCACCAGAGTTTTGTTTCTTGGCCATGTGTAGTAGCGGAGAATTACCACTTGAGGTACTACTTTTGGTTTCCCTTCTTCTATCCTCTTCTCTGACATTACTTGACTTAAAAAATTTTAGGAGAATATCACATTTTGGCCTTGATGGATCGGAGCAAGCTAAAGCATGACCGTCCTCACTGACCAGGGTCGTGAAGTTGATGGTGGTTAAGGATAAATCTGCAGTGTTGTCTGAAGCATTCATTGAGTTGGTGTTTGGCCTCTCCTATATATTGACAGTGGCATTTCTTGCAATCAATCAGATAGATAAGGTCTTTTTAGAGTGGCAGGTCCCCACCAGCCTTCAGGTTGCCTCAAACCTGCCTGCCTCAACAAAAAGTATATGTATATGTATATGACATGTTCTCAGTGATTTTGGGGTTTCGGTTTTGTTGAAGAAAGTATGGTGCTTAGGTAGGTGCTTGATAAGTTCTTCACTTCATTTGTCAAAGACAGTGTCAGTAGAGCGGATGTGCTCGATTGTCCTTTCTCACTGTCCATTTCTTTATAATGACCTGATCGTTGTCTATGGCAATCAAGATGTCACCAGATGGTACCTTGGGAACTTCCATTGTTAGTTGGTTGAGCCACATTCTTAGACAAGATTTACACCAGCTGAAAACCTGTGGGCATAAATATTTGTGGCCAGTTTACATCAAGCACGGGAATACACAAGCAAGATTGCAGCAAACATAAATGGGCTTATATAGGATGGCTGCACAAGAGAGTACAACCGATCTACCACAACTGACTTTTGTACTATCCTGGTACCATTATGTGCAAGAGCATTTACTGCACATCAAAGCAAATCCTGTCGTACCTACATCCAATTGTTAGGTTGTAAATTCACTAGCCCAGGCAGGTTCTTGTAGGTTTTCTGTTTGAGATTTACATATACAGTGTATCACAGTTTTTTTTTTTGGTCTTTTTTTTTATTGCGGACACTACACCACTCTACAGTACAAGAATTACAATACTTACACAACTTACGATAGTACACTACGCTTTCTTACTCTAATGACAATACAATACTTGAACAAATTACAATGTAAAAACTCTAATCACCACTTATATACTTTCTATGTCGCAAAGAGATAACTTAAACAGTACTTAAAGAATAGATTTTTACATAGTGTTTTTAAGGTACACGTTTCTTAAATAATTACTTTCAGATACATTACTTGGAAGAAAAGAAGAGACACTATAAAGTTCATATCTATATTTAAATAAATAACTATAAGTTGATAAATACATGCAGCACTTAATCCTCAACAAAGACGTCTAGATTGCTGTTCAATACAGGGTCCCATTTAGCCTGGAATTTTTTTAAGGCCAAGTTGTTTTGAGAGGCTATAAGTTTTTCAGTTTTATATTTTTCCTTGACTATTTCTTCAAAAGGTAAGAAAAAAGGGATTTGATTATTCTTACGACACTTCCATAAATAAAGTTTACCCAGAATAATAAAATAATTGAGTAAGCTAAATTTCTGATCCAAAATTCCTAATATTATATTGTTATAATCAAGTTTTATTTGCTCTTTAGTTATCCTTAACCAAAAGTTTTCAAACTTAGTCCAAACGTCTATTGAGTAAGGACACTGATAAAAGAAATGTTCCAATGTTTCTTGATGGGCTTGGCAGAACGTACATAGGTCACTGGGAGTCCTCCCGATTTTTGCTAATCAGGAATTTAAGAACAGAATGTCGTTCAGAATTTTGAATTGAAAACATTGTAAAAATGTTTCAAAAGCAACAGTCTTTGGTAATAAAAATGCCTCGCGAGTTTCTTCCTCACTAAGGCTAAAGTTTGACATAATTTTACAGAAACCTCTAGATTGTTTGGCTTTGTCTTGAATGAGAAGGGCGTAAAAATTTCTACTCTTGCTCGAAATGGGATCAAAGCCTTTGTCACCATATTTAAATTCCAGCATTCTTAGAACGTTTCTATCAACATTGAGATTCCTTAAATGCTTAGGTACAGAACATCGAACTCCAGTCCAAGTCAAGTAATTTGTATCTCTCAGTCCCTTGTTCTTTATTGCGTTAAAAGAATCGATATTGTTCAGAGAAAACATTAAATCACTGACAAGAATCACCCCAGCATTCACATAGTTAAGATAACAGATCGGCTTACCGTCTATTCTTATATTGCAGTTATTCCAAATAATCGAGTCGAACGATGTAGTATCCGATGCAAATTTTGAGCGAAATTCAGACCACCACTGCAGCATTTCCGAATAAAAAATCGACTTGATCTCATAGTCATTAATGTTATAGTTGCAGTGAAGAAAGAAAAATCCACCACAAGGTTTAAGCAGATATTTAAGATAGCTTTTCCATGGAAGTGATTCAGAGGTAAAAATTTTCGAAATCCACGCTAATCTTAGAGACTTAATTGAAGTTTCCAGATCAGTAAGGTTTAACCTGCCATTGTCGAGACTATTAACTGCAGCTTTTCTTGCTATTTTATCGGGCCCTTTCCACAAAAATTTATATATTGTTGTTTGTATCAACGCAACGAATTCCGGCGGAGGTTGGAGGATAGAAAATATGTATATCAACTTAGGAAGAAGAAGGCTTTTAATAATGGATACTTTGCCCAATAAAGAAAGACCTCTCCAACTCCAGAGATGTATTTGTTTTTTAATATTGGAAATCTTGTTGTAAAAATTTTTTTGAAGCGACTCTTCTCTATCATAACTAAAATATACACCAAGAGCTTTAACAGTTTTGCACCATTTTAGAGAAAGAGGTGTTTCAGTGTTGTCACGACACGAACCAATCCACATTGCCTCTGTTTTGGTATAATTAACTTTAAATCCAGATAGTTTTTCAAACCGGTCAAGTAGTTTAAAAAGGATTCGTACAGAGCGTAAGTCAGATAAGAAAGCAGTAAGATCATCTGTGTATTGAACAATTTTCCATTCCTCTGATTCTAATTTAATTCCTTTAATCTCAGTACTTGTTCGAATTGCGGCAGCTAAAATCTCAATTGCAATTATAAATAGATATGGCGATAGAGGGTCTCCTTGCCTGACACCTCTGCCTAACTCATAATTCTCTGAGAAAGATCCATTATTTATTATACAACTGGATATATTACTGTAAAATGTTTCAACCCATCTTATGAGACTGTGACCAAAGCCGAAAATTTCTAGGCATTTAAACATAAAATTCCATTCAAGACTGTCGAAAGCTTTTTCAAAATCTATAAATAATAGAATGCTTGAAATATTGACTGTTTTGGTGTACTCCATCACATCTAAAATTGATCTAGCCGCCTCCGCGATGTATCGACCTGGAACATATCCTGTCTGATTGCCGTGAATTATCTCTGGTAAAATTTTAACAATTTGTGTTGCTATCACTTTAGATGCTATTTTGGCATCAACATTTGTGAGCGAAATTGGTCTCCAATTTTCAAGATAAGTCCTGTCTTTACCTGTTTTTTCAATAAGTGTGATAACACCCCGCCTTTGCGAATTGGACATTTCCTTTCTTTCATGAGACTCATTAAAACATTTAATTAGGATTTCAGCAATTGAAGACCAAAAAGCACTGTAAAATTCAATGGGCAAACCATCATCTCCAGGAGTCTTACCTAATGGGAATGTTTTAATTATGTTTTGGCATTCGTCAATCGTTATTTTTCCTTCGCAACTCTTACTCGCTTCACTCGAGAGCTTTGGTAAATTTGGATTTTCAAAAAAATTTTGTGCATCTGGAGTATCTAACTTTGTTTTGGAGCTGCTGTACATCTTGGTGTAAAATTTTTTTTGCGAGTTCATTATCGAGAGAGGATCACAAGAGATGACTCCACTAACGTGCAATTTTTGAATGTGTTTCTTAATGTGGTTACGTTTTTCCAGATTTAAGAAGTATTTACTATTCTTTTCTCCATGTTCATGCCATCGTGCCCTTGCCCGTATGATTATACCTTCAACTTTTTTGTCATACATCGATTCAAGTTCGTTCTTACAACTTTCCACTGTTATTCGCGTATTGTCGCAGGGATTATCTTGAAAAGCGGCTAGTGATTCCTCTTGATAATCGTTTTGAAAAAATTATGGAATCAGCTCTTACATTAAATTTGATCCAGTCCCAAATCGATCGAGGGTCTTGAAGATCCTTGGCTTCTTCAAGCCAAATCGGCAATTTATCATTTATCATATTTCTATATTGCTCGTTCGCAAGTAGCGCCGTATTCAATTTCCAATAACCAGGACCTCTGTTACTTTCCTTGATTTCTTCGAGTTCTAAAAATATTGCAGAGTGGTCCGATTTAATTGAGGGCAAGATATCCACATGCGAGACTAAATCATGCAGATTATCCAAGATCAACCAGTAATCCAGTCTACAGAAAATGAAAGGAGAACTACCGTCCCAGGTAAAGCTTTGTTGATTTGGATTTTTTATGCGCCAAATGTCATGGAGACTGAATTCATCTTGAATTTCTTCAATGGATTTCACAACGTGCCTTCGGGGAATTTGAATTCCACCTTTTTTGTCCAAGTTAATATTCAGTGGACAATTGAAATCGCCTCCCATAATTATGTTTTCTTCATTCCCGAAGTCATTGGTTCTTAATATATTCGACAGGTTGTGGTAAAATTTAACAGCGTCGGGATCTTTGTTCGGCCCGTAGATGTTTGCAATTGTATAATTTTCCTCTTTGATCACAGCTTTTAGCAATATAAGTCTTCCAAACGAATCTGTCTGAGTCAGCTGTATATCAATATCAAAGCCATTCTTTATGAGCACCGCTACACCTCTGGCATTTGTTAATCCATGAGAAAATAATATTTCCGCACCCCATTCTTTTTTCCACTGATTCTCTCTCTCTTTGCAGGAGTGCGTTTCTTGTAAAAATATCAAATCGGCCTTTTGCTTTCTACACCAGGAGAATATCGCTCATCGCTTTTTAAAATTGCTTAGGCCCCTCACGTTTAAAGATAATAATTTGATAGTACCAGGCTTCAGATTTTGTTTACTCAGCATTTTGCATATTTAAATGAACGATTATTCCATTGCGAGGGAAAAGTGCCGTTCCAATTACAGAAATTAATTGAAAGGGTTTTCTTCCATGTGTATAAAATCTCTGTATAGCGAAAGCAGGCTTCTTTTAAACATAGAAATAGTTTAGAAAGAGTAAGGATTGCATCCATGAGTAGAGTTTTTAGCGCCCTGTAAGCAAGAACAAACACAAACACAAGCACAATGACAGAAACACAAACACATATAAACGAAAGCGCACTTACCATTCTGTGGTTGCAATGCACTCCCGTCGGGATCTCCACATAAAGGCGATAATAATGCCAAATAACAACTAGCATGCTTATATACCCAAAAGAGAATAACAAACTGTTGATGAGAAATACTCTAGCTGTCAAAGTTGATATGGTAATAGCTTGGTAGTGTTCTTATACTAAATATATAACAGATGTTAAGTCTAACTAAAGATGACAACTAGCATGCAATTTCTTTTTTTTTCCAGTCCAATAGTGAATGTAAACGGCATAATAATAAGGAAATAAAAGAAAAAAAAATCGATGATATTTTAACGTGATGTTGTCATAATTTAAAGTGTTCTTCAGCTCAATAACAACATAAGAAGTTCAGTCCTACTACTCGTCCGGAAGCTTGAAAGATTTTAATTTTGAGCAGTCTCTTTCCTTGAATAAAATTTGAGCAGGTACCGACCAGGGTATGAAAGCGAATTCCACATCCTCTCTGCCTTTAATCCCACTGAGATGAAACTTGCAGAGCTTTGCACGATCTTTGCAGACGTTCTTTGAGACGTCATCAGAAATAAATATTTGACTTTCCAGGAAGGGGTTATCCTTCAACGCCCTTGCGGCGACTTTAAGAATTTGAACTTTATCAGAATACCTCAAAAGGTAAACGTGAATCGGTCTAGCCGGTGGGATGTCTTCATTTGTGGCTCGTTGGCTGACATTCGTTCGATGAGCTCTCATCACCTCAATGTTTTCAAGTTGCATGTGTTTCTCGAAGAATTCGACTTCCAGGAAAGACTCGAAAGAGTTGTGTGCGGCCTCTGTACCTTCCTTCAGCCCCCAGATTACGATGTTATTTCTCTTAGATCGATTTTCCAGGTCCTCCATTTTCTTTTCAAGTGATGTTAATTCTTCACGGGTCGCTTTGAGAGACAGTTCGTTGTTTACTTCACTCATTTGCTCATTCAGTGCGCTGTAGCTGTCTGTCAGGGCATTGACATCATCGGCGGTTTTTTGCTGGGAGCTCTCTAGACCAGCTAATTTCTCAAGGATACTGTTTAACTTTGTTTCTTGTAAGTCCTTGGACCTGAGCAAGTCGTCCATTTTGGCGAGTACTGTGTCCAGCTTATCCGAAGTTGAATCTGTACCAGTCATTTTAAAGGTTTTAGACCTTGTTCTCTGATTCATATAGAGCGTTTACCAAGCTTAGGCGATCGACATTTATCAAGATAATGAAAATTGATGAGCTTCAAAGTGGAGAGCTCGAACTCGCCGTCTTACCCGCGTGGCGTCATCACGTGACTCCCCGTGCTCAGTCTTTCAATTGTTCCACGTACATCATTGATTTCAATAAATGTGAAATTGAGCTGTTCAGAAATTTTCCTGGATAATGCAACAGCCATTTCTCTGTCCAATTTTGGCAGCATACAGATAATTTTTTTAAATACTAGGCAACCATCCTTTTTAGTGTCTGACTCTGTCTCATTTGCACTCTCAGTACTGCTGTTGTTATGGTCCTACGCTACTCTTGCCCTTGTGACAGGTCTTCCCCATCTGTAGCATGTGGCTTCCAATTAAACAATTTCAACCCATACTTGATCACTGCCAAAGCCTCATCTTCCTCATTTGGAATATTTAACTCATATAACTTTGCTTTGCATGATGCACACAATGTACATCACTGATATCATCTGTTATGTAAATATGAAGCTTTTCACTAAGCACCTTTTCGTGTTGTTCCTTCCAGAAAAAAAACGGCTGTTCTTTTTTAGACTTTAACCACACAATCTACAATGTTTTTTGAGAAAATCAAGATGCTTTTCCATTGCTTGTTGGGGAATTAAAATACACACAGGTTGATTGGTCCATCAAAAACAAATACATGCAGGGGCACTCATTATTTCATCTTCAAAAGTCATGAACCAAGCAATGTAGTTGTGAACCAAGGCAGAAATACCACCAACTAGAACCATTTTTTATAGACATTAACAGCATATTTTCCAAAATGGACAAAAAATACTGCATACCTGATTTTTCATCTATTTGGCGCTTTGTTGTGTGGAAAGATAGGGTTAAAAAGGCACAAAATGGTCGGGTTTCTCCCTCTAACTAGCAAACTCCTTGCAAGAGGCCATTTTATTCCCACCCAACAAAAACCTTATTGTTGTTCTGTCTTGCATGCAAAGGCTTGTGGGAAAAGGTTGGCTGCGGGCCTCAAAAGGCCCCAGAGGAAACGCCATATCGTGTGCGCAGCATTGGCAGCCATCTTGCCATTTCTTTTGATTTCACCACATCTGCGGGCCTCAAAAGGGCCCAGAGGAAACGCCATATTGTGTGCCCAGCATTGGCAGCCATCTTGCCATTTCTTTTGATTTCACCACATATCCAGAACTGGTTATCTGCCTGACTGTTTGATCACTTTTGGGATGAATAAGTAAAATGCAAAGATAATTAATGGTATTTGAAAAAATGTGAACTGAATGTGATCTTGGCTGAAATTGTCAACTTATATATCAAGCTGAGAAAAAGTAAGGCTCATAAAAACGACATTGACAAAACCCTTTTTCTGGTTTCTCAAAGACTTTGATTTGTTCAGACCACGACAACTGGAAAGGCGCTTATACTGTTTTGCACAAAACATACATAGACAAGTAACTAAGTAAGAAGGTAAGTAAGTGATGACTTAATTCAATGAGGGAAGCACTAAAATAGTTTAAAAACACCAACAAACAAGTGGCCCTCTGACTGCACATTAATTGCTCACTCCTAGCATAGGCAGTCTCTACAATTTCGTGATCGCATATAAGAAGTTTAATTGAAACTATGCGCTGTTTAGTAACACTCGATAAGCCGAGCAGTTCGGCACAAATCTGGTAAGTTTTTGGTTTATAATTTTTTTTAGAGCCATTTTCCACTGCAGAGGCCCCCAGGCTGGCACCATGAAGCTTGAATGGTGGGTAGAGGCAAACTTCTGAAAGAAACCAGGAGTGAGAGATGATTTGACGGTGATTGGAATGCCAAAACTATATGTAAGGAAACATGGTTGTTCATGAGTGAAGTTGTCTCTCTGGCCGTTCTGTGGCTGGATTCCAAGACCCACCAAGGATATTTGGACGAGATTTGACTTCTAAAGAATGCAATCCATGCAATATTTTGCCGGTAGAACGCTTTTTAACAGTTCGGAAAATAATCGTGATGACCTTTAATTCACAAATGTTGAAGAATGTGTTTTGATCTTCGTACTGAATACAAGTTTCCCTTACACCTTGTGAAAGCCTCGCGGAAAGTGTGAAATAAATTAGCAAAGAACGCCGCTACCTGAAATATGATTGCTTTGTCGGATCTTTACAGTCAAAACAGCTCAAGCATTCCTATCAAGGGTGAATTAATAAATTTAGAAAAGGCACAAAAATACTGCTGGTGGAAGGGAAAGTTGGAAAAATGTCTTTGAACCAGTTTTTGTCTATATGCAAATTAGAGATAAGACAGGCATTAGGAAATCAACATTTTTGTTTTGAATCGAGTGCCGTTTGAACATTGAAATATTCATTTCAAGAATGGAATATTGAAGCAAAGAATGAAATCAAATTTCCATGGAATGAATTCATTAATTCACCCTTGATAGGAACGCTTGAACTGTTTCGAATGTAACTCGAACCTGGGTTTTCCAAAACGACAAGCAAATCCCTGGAATTTGCATGTCAGCTAGACGAGCCCCAGACAAGGTGGCTGTGTTGACGGACTCTTTGTTGACTTAACTTAATACAATTACACACCGGCCTATCAGAAGCTTTGGTTCCCATGGCTGGAAGTATCCTTGAGCAGAAAAGATTCATACTGTTGAAGCCGCGCCGAGAGTTGGTTTATGAACTTTGAAATGAATTGTAATTTTTGATATTATTATTATTTGACCTGCTCAAAGGTTGAGAATCTTGACTATAGCAACATTTATTTAAAACAGATCAATCATCACTTGATATTTACTAATGACTTCAGATCGAAAGATAGAAATTCCGTTTCAACATACATGTCACCGCTAATGCACTCAATGTTTGGCAGCATAACTTGAGCAGTGAAAGGAACTAGCCTTTCACCCTTGAAGGCTGGGCAAACTCGCCGATTGTACAGGTCCTAATATTCTGCTTTATAAAATAAACTACGAGGTAAGCAATTGATTTGCATCTTTTGACTCTTTATGCAGTTTCTATTTTGTTTTCGTTTCATTTTTGAGTGCAGTTTATTTTGTTTTGTTTTCTTTTTCCTTATTGGCAAAGATATCACATTTATAAGTGCAAGTCAGCGTCAAGAATTGTACTCCATGATCTAATTTTAAAACATATCGCTCGACCCTTACACGTCCGGGTAAGTAAAAGAAAGTTTTTAAAAAATACAACATGATGTTGTTCAAAGCCATCAAATATGGAAGAGTGCAGAGGCCTCACATGAACTATAAGTAAAAAAAATTGGCTCTCAACACAAATTCTGACGTTAACAACACACGATTTTGGTCGACAGACTTGGAAGCTCAGCACATTTCCGCTGCACTTACAGGCACAGTTTAGGCACGGTTTAGGCACACTTTAGGCACAGTTCAGGCACAGTTTAGGCACGCTTTAAATAATTGAAACGCACACTCAACGCACAACCAGGGCACGTTTTATGCACAAACTGTTTGTCCCAAGGCACGCTTCAAAATCCGAATTTCGAGCAAGCGCACAGCTCGAAGCTTTTTCACGTTATAAAAACGCTGTCTAACCTTAGAAATTTGCTTCTTACTCAGAAGTTGGTTTTCCCAAAATTCAAAAATTATCCCATGCAGAAAGTTAAACCTTTGAGAATTTCGAAATACATTTGTTTTGCTTTCCATGACAAATACAAATGACCATAAAACGCTCATTTAAATTCTCGTTCAGGCTGCTTTTGAGTGGATGCGAAATGATACACCACGCTGTAATTCTTTCAAACGGCCTTAATTTTCAATTATTTGCTATGATTTTACTGATACTGACTATTCATAAACCATTAAATTTTGTTGTCGAAAGTCAATTGTGTACCTTTTATCGAAACGGAGATATCCTAAATTGTGCGTGGTTAGACTCGAAATGTTACGCACGGTGTTCAAAATGGCCCCATTTTTAGCAACTTTTTTCGAAAATTCTCTTTTATTAGGTCTTATAGCCAGGACCAAAACTATTTTATGGAAAGACATTATTGAAATGAAACTTCTTACAAAATATCTAGTTTATACGATTTTTAATACCTTTGCAAAAGCCAAAGAAAGTGCGATTTTCAGCCGTGTACACCAGTAGCGTGCGCCGGGCCAGGTTTGATGGCAAATTTTCTTACTGAATGAAAAGTAGAAGGCTTGACGTCTGCTGTAAATGCAACATTTTAGATTTAGAATTGTTTTTTATTAAAAACTGTTTTCTCTCGGTTAAAAGTATAGCATTAGTAGGAGCTTTGCCTAAGTAATAACACGAGCGACGACAAATCTCTTGGCAAGGTTTTTCCCCAAAAAAATAACGTTTATATTGTAATAGGTTGAGGCATGTGCGTTAATTTGGGTTTGAGAGTTGCCAAATAATAGGTATTTTCGTGAGGTTGGATTGTGGCCGGAGAAGGTTTGACGTTTCCTGCTTAAGAAATAGTAGGACTTCACATGGGCGGCCATGAGTTATTTATTGTACGATTGTTTGAAAAGCTCATGACGTGATGATGTTACAAGGGCACGTTTTGTCTGCTCGGCAAATATTAAATTTCCCTCAGGTGTTTAGACAACGTAGTTGGATGGCACAGCAAGAGAAAATCATCATTTGTGCCTTTGTGCCGTGAGTTAGTGCCGTAGGAAGGTATAGCAGTAGTCGCGCGAGTCTCGCATTTCAAGCTTCGCATTGTTGATGGCTATCTCCGTACCAATGACGTAATGCTTGCAAGTGTTTACGTCGGCCAAATTTATTTTCTTCAGATCTCTGAACTTGCTTCGATGAAACATTTAAAAGATTCACTTCAACTGGCTTAACCGACAAGAAATACTCGCAAAATTGCAAACAAATTAACGACCGTCACTTTTGGCGAAGTAAACATGCAAAGTAAACATAATCTTGTTTGTCACGTATCGAAAGTGAAAGCTGCAACGTCAGCGCATTCCATGGCTGACGCAATACCTTTTTAATGTTCCTTCGAGTGCAAGGTTTCAAAAAACTGCAAAGCGGTTGCAGTTACGTTTACTCATAGTGGAAAAAAAGACAGCCAGCTTTTTGGCAGTCTCCTTTGCAGCCGTTGTTTGGGCTTGTCACACAAAAAACAACTGCTGAAAAGAAAACTAGCTTTTTGGATGTGCAGTCAAGCGTGTCACACAATTTCATCGACAACTATTTTTAGCACGGCCGTGGGAATATCAGTACTGATGATGTTATGCTTACAAGTTGGGGCATGTTTCTGCTTCTGGTTGCGAAATTAGCATCGTACCAGTCCAAGTAAAATTGTCACGGGGTTTGGCTGAAATGCACTGGCGACTAGAGTTGTTTGTTTCTCGCGTTTGTTGAAAGAAACGCGTCCTTGCTTGCGGAAAGGTTTCTGTTTATTGATGATGAAAATAATGTAGCCATTTCAGAAACCTGAGAATACTTTGTTCTTGTTCCATCTGGCTATTCGTTTGCAATTTCTGGGTCAATTTGGCTTTCTTAGTGAGCGTGTTTGCGATTTTGTGATCATGTTTACGGTAAATGTTGTCAACAGTTTTTAATCCAAGTTCTGATGTATTAAGTGGTTTTCTTTCGGATTGGAATGAAAGGGGATGGATAGTTAAACATCAAGGTAACCTTAAAAGTGACTACCAGATAATTCTTCTGTTTACTTATTTTTTGAGGGTCGTACAGGGGGGGGGGGGTCTCTGGCACGATTCATGGACGAGAAAAATAACGAATCACGGATCACGGATATTGAAATTTCATTTTCCCGAATCATGGAAATAAGTACTCTTTTATCCTGTTCTTACGCTACAAATAGTGTTTGAAGAAATAAAAATTGATTAAGAAATTACGAAAATAAGAAAGAAACATACTCTTTTATCTTGTTCTTACTCTACAAAGAGTGTTTGACGTTACGATAATTATACGGAGATCACATTTGAGGACTCGCGTCTCAAAATCACGCAAAATAAAGTCAATAAAGTGGTGAAATCACGAATATCGGTTGTTAATTCAAGCTCTTCACGTGTCACGCAAAACCTTCTGGTCACGGGTCACGAAGAATAAATTTATTAAATTCACGTTTCACGGAAAATAAAATCAGCTACTCACGCATCACGAGAATACCCCTGTACCACCCTCTTTTTTGTCTTCAACAGTATGGTTCGATCGATCGATTGCACACCATAGTCGAATTTACAAGGGAAAGCAGCCTAATATTAGAACATTTGCACAATTTCTTTTTAAATTCACCACTTCGGCTTTAGATTTCACCTGGAGTGTCACGTGACTTTTGATGTAAACAAACCGCAAAAGTTCGGACATCCTTTAGTAACCCACGCACACTCATGTACGAACTTCCGACCCGGTATTTTAAATTCTTGCTGCTAGAAAATTTTCCCTCTGCTTTAAGTTTTTGGAACTCGAATTAATCCCGGTTCAAACTGTCTGAGAAGACGTAAACAAACCGCGAAAGTTCGGATATCTTAAAACACACGTGTGGGATACCTTTGCAAATGTCCAGAATGGTCACGACTAAAAGATGCGCTTATGGTAATTGTAAAAACGATTCCCGGTATCCTGAATCTTGGGTTAGGAACCAAAACGGCGATCCCATTGAGTTCTTTCATTTTCCAGGCCCAGTAAGACAACACGAGAGGAGACAGAAGTGGATAAAAGCCTGCCATCGCGGTGACTCTTTCGTGTGTACGAAAGATAGCTATATTTGTAGTTTGCATTTTGTCGGTGGAAATGGTCCAACGAAAGAGGATCCTGATCCTATATCTGCTTTTGCTAGTAAAGAAAAGGTAAGTGAATCTATTTATGCTTTCGTGGCATCTTTTCGCCGTTTGCATTAAGCTTAATATTTTGTACCGTGCTTAATTAGGTGTTGCGACTCAATCGTAAGAGAAAGACGTCTTCTGAACGAGAGGCGAACAAGGAAAGAAGCAAGCGAATCTGTCTCGAACGATCAGCAGCTAAAACCCTGTCGACGCTCAACCTCCAGACTGGTAAAACGAAAGAAGAATTGGAGGCCGCAAATACCCTTTTAGATTTGACTGTAGAGCCAGTGATAAATGATCATGAATTCGAACTCGAAGAGCCTGCAACCGCCGATGAGTATACTGAACCTATCGAGTCTCAAAGCAACATCGATATCAGCACAGAAACCGATGAAAAACTGCGGGAAGAATGCAGCATGCAGGTTAGTGAAACGGTTACAAAATTGAATATGGTTCCTTAGCTGGTTATGCTTTCTTTTCTCGTAACATAATTAAAGAAATTGTCTTGTTCCGCTTGCTTACTAACTCGATCTTGACATGTAGACTGCAGGTCAGGACGAGCTGATGAAGATTTTGTTTACGGAGAAAGTGATGGATCCAAAGAAAACATACCACTACACAGGTAAACGAACTGAACGAACTTTTTTATATTGAAAAACAACAGTTATGAACAACTAAGCGCATCTAAGATATAAATCTGAACTGCTTGCCTTTGTGTCAACAGTACATGCATGTCTGCTCAGTTATTTTGCCAGTTGCAAGAGTATTTTCAAGTACATTTTTACGCATGTTGTAGGTATGACAAAGGAGTGTCTTGAGTTGATTTATAGTGAAGTCAAGGAAAAGAGTCTACGCATGAACATGTGGAAAGGTTCACGAAAAACGAAGGCTGGAAAGATCCAGGACAAGTACTTAAAGGTTATAAGCTAGATGTCATTTGTGTTTTTGTTTCATGTAGAAATTTTCTATGATGTATGGTAAAATAATTAACCCCTAATATGACATGATAATGGCATACAGCCCTGTCTTTATAACTTGTTGCTTCTTGTTTTGTTGTTTCATTTCCTTACAGAAAAGGCAAGAAATGGCCAAGATCACATATCACCTTCATAAAGAGCAGTTTGTTTTCACTCTTGTGAGACTCAGAAGATATCCCAGTTTAGAAATGCTGTGTGATATGTTTGGAATCACTACTGGAACAGGCAGCAACATATTTATTACCTGGATATTATTTTTAGAAAAGGAGTTAAGTTTTATTTTACCTTTTGCAACTAAAGAGGAAATGGCTGGGGTACCAAAACCAAACTGCTTTAAAAAGAGTTCCTTAAAAAATCTCAGAGCAATAATAGATTGTACTGAATTCTATGTTGAGAAACCTTGTAAGCCTTCCAGCCAAAGATCTACCTACAGTCAGTACAAGTCCTCCAACACTTTCAAATTGCTGATTTCGATGTCTCCTGTTTTGCATTTTAATTTTGTGTCAAAATTATATAGTGGAAGTATCAGTGACAAGGAAATTGTAAATGTTAGTGGTTTTTTAGGAAATATACAGCCAGGTGATGCTGTAAGGGCTTTAACATACAGGATTATCTGGCATTACATGAAAGTCTACTAATTGCACCTCCAATGATGTGCAGAAATAATGTTTCTGCCCGAGCATCAACCGCTACAAGACGAGTCACGACTGCAAGGGTACATATTGAGCGTATGATAAAGCGACTAAAATCATTTAATTTTTTAAGGGGAGTTATTCCACTCTCGTGTAAACCATACGTTGGCTCTGCTGTCACCGTCTGTGCAATACTAGTAAATTTGCAACAATCAGTAATGAAGACGTTTAATTGCCTGGTACAAACAGATCAATGCATAACAATATAATCTATAATCATGCCGCTGTTATAACTTGCTTTTAACTGACAAGTAGTTTTTTTTATTTAACAAATAAAGGTTCTGAAAATGTTCTTGTTAATGTTCTCTTGGTTTCAGCATCTTTGGGAGCAAACCATTGATTTTCAGCATTGACATATCCATTCGGATTGCTTTCATACACCTTAAGATCCTGTAGGATTAAATAAAACATGATGAATGCCATTTAACTTCCACAAGTTAAAGACTGGTGTGTGATTTTGGTGTAATATGTATATATATATATATAAATATAATTTATATATAGACTGGT
Source organism: Meandrina meandrites (assembly GCA_963693305.1). Lineage (NCBI taxonomy): Eukaryota > Metazoa > Cnidaria > Anthozoa > Scleractinia > Meandrinidae > Meandrina > Meandrina meandrites. The sequence continues at coordinate 43,577,170 of OY855903.1, forward strand.
TTGAATGTGCTTCTGAGCCAACAAGGATATATTATATTGTAAAAATGTTACCAGACATCTACCAGTACCTTTAGGAAATGATCAGCAAACATGAACATATGAAAGCCACAGTTGTTGCTTCCTGCTAGTTGTTGTGGTACCTGCATCAGAATCACAAAAGTATGATCAAAGCATCAGCCTGCATGCAGTTCAATGTTGTGGTTGTAAGATGTCTAAGATTTATATTGAGCTTTATGGGGTTAGTTTGAATCAGTTGATTGACTAGTCAGTCACTAAATAATTCTTAATTGTTCTCAGATTAATGGTATCAGATTCCACTATACAGAAAGATTACCTTTAGCACATGATTCGACCGCAGGCTTGTCGTGGAGGGTTTACCACTGGCCTCGCATAGATGATCCAAGAAGCTGATATCGATCAGCAAATTATATTAGTGCAAAATGTATTACTAAAAGTCAAGCAATCATATGCACTTTTAAAGTTTGTTTTTCAATTTGTTACTGAACAGTTTTATTCTCATATTAAATTAATAATACCGTTGATGTTGTGAATTTCATCATGCCTTATGTTGATGTCCCATGTTAGTGAATCCAGAATCAGAAGGTGCCTTTAAACAGAAATGACATATTTATAATAAAAACTAAGTATATCTTAATTAACACTTTTAATTATTAGATCTTATAGCAAGGAGGTTATCAGGTAATCAAACCTCAAACTCTTTAAGTGATAAGTTATATATAAGTGATTAATTCTTGCACTTCTTGTATTGCTTACCATGGAGTCAAGACAGCCAAGAGCCAATGTAAACTGGGGAAAAATATATATATACTATAATTAGTTGCTGAATTTAACTTGGAGGTATTGGTAAGACAATTTCATTTCAATTGTTATGATTTGTACCAGTACACTGTATAATATTTCTCACCTTCTAGTAATTGGGATGAACACATATTCACTGTCCAGAAGGTCCCTCTTGAAAAATTTCTCTGCGGATGTCAACCGAACCATCCTAAAATAACAACACGAAGATTTGATGTCATCGTAGGAAGTTAAAAGCTAGATACTGTAAAAAGAGTTTTTAATATAAATTAACATGTACACCAATTGTAGACAATTTTAATTAATTAGTAATTTGAACTTTAAAAATAATTTGTTTAATCTTTACCTTGAGGATCTTCGACCAACATCTTGTTCCCCACACAAAGTGGTATAGAAGAAGCTACTGACAATTGGATATGGACACTGGGATAGTTGCTTAAAAAAAATATATATATATATGATGTGACAGGCAGAAAATTAATATTAATACTAAACACACTCACGTTAAAGTGCACCTAACCCCAAATATTTTTTTTAGCCCCCAAAAAACTCCTTTTGCTCCTGATTACAACAGTGAAAAAATTATCATCATACGACTTGTCTTCGATTTTTTGTGAATTTTCAAACTTCGCAAAATTCGCGCCACTTTGGTTCACCGCCGAGTCCCAAGGGAAACTGGGCCCTAGTAAGGTTGTGATGTCGGCTGGGGAATCCAATACTCCAAGTCTGAGTTGTCTGATGACATCTTTTGAAGGCCTTAAATTATTTTGGTGGCTCATTTTCGAACTAAGAAGTTTTGAAGCGAGAAATTTCACGAACTGCAGATTTGTCGCACCATCGGCACGAAAGCTGAAATTTGATTCCCCCGCTGACGTCACAACAACATTGGGTTCCAGATCTCCTCGCGCGCGGTCGTGAACCAGAAAATCCAAACTTCAAACCTCCATAAATTCGCGGGGATTTCATGGATTCGCATATATATTTTTAAATCTTCATCAAATTATGCATTCTTTTTGAAAATAAGTAGAAAAAATTAGGGGTTAGGTGCACTTTAAAGTATTATATGTAGCTTATATATATACTCACTTGAACAAAAACAAAACTATTGTGTCAGTGATCATTTCCTTTGGTTGGACTGTTTGCAAGTCTGTTTTGTAGATTTGAAGTCCAGAAAGTTCAACACTGTCTGGAAGTGTGGTAGGAGTACTGCTGTACTGTGGATCTGACAAATCTACAATGTCATGAATGTCTGATTGCTTAGGACAGCTGGTGTCTGGAAAAGTGCTGTTGTGTACTTCTGAGCTGGTATCTTGTGAAATACTGGTCTGCTGAGTAGAGCTGATGGTTTGTTGTGAACAACTGGTATCTTGAGAAGAGGGTACCTCCTGTGAAGTACCTACATAAAAAAAATGCTTTTTAATTTTAATAAAATTTTATTGAAGTGCTTACTGTATATTGTGATATATATACTAACTGTGTTTTGTGCTTGATGAGAACACTGACAATTATGTAGGTTAATTGTAAAAATAAGGGAAAAGTCTATCATTTACCTGGAAATGCTGTCCTGGAAACCTCAATCATCATGACAGGGAGAACGTGACTGATCCAAAACTTCTCTAGTTTGAAACATACATTTGACATGAAGCTTGGGTCCTAGGGGACCTCAACAGTAAAGATTCCTTTTCTGGTCCACACTACCAAGACATTCAAGATCAGCTCACTGACAAACATTTCAAGCTGAAGTTGGAAGTAATACTTTGAAGTAGGCTTCAACGCAAACTCATTACCATTTCTTATGCCACCAATTTCTGGTGTAAGGAAGGCTTCTTTCGGGTGTAGATCTCTGTGTTTCCAGGGGCATTTATATTCAACAACTTTGTTTGGGCAACCACTAGAACACTCACATTTCTGAATGTTATCTGGACTAGCTCCCAGGAAAGGCTTAGACTTTGAAATTAGAAAGCCTTTTGGGACAAGTTCTAATTTGTGGTGGGTATGGCTAGCAACGCGCTGATATGCCGTATGGGCACTCTCTTCATGAAACAAACCCCACTCTCTGGCATTTTGTGGTTCAGTTTCTGGTTGTCGAGAGTAAATGTGAGGTGTCTTGGCTATTGCAATGTCCTCTACCAAATTTGCTACATTTTCTGCATTATTTTTGTCAAGTGTCTCCTGCCTGGTGAAGACTCTCTTGCACTTAGAAGCAGTTATAAAGCCTGCCTTGTGAAGGTACCACTCTTCACATTGCCACTGCTTTGAGGTGATTTTCTCAACATTCTCCCTTTCTGCATCACTAAACGACAACAACCTCAAAACTTCTTCAGGGGAAATGTTAGGATTATTTCTCAACATCACTTGCAATTTAGTACTCAAAATACCCATCTCTGCCTTGTTATCATCCGATTCCGCAGGCTCATCACAAATATCTGTATTTTCTTCAGAACTGCAGTAAAGTTTTCTAAACAGTGGCAAGATAACAGGCTTATCACTTTTTAATCGGGACAACTTTTGGGTAAATTCTCTAAGATATTCCTCGCCTGGTGGATTGGTGTCTTCAGGAGCACGAATATCTCTGTCAATATTTTGGGGGAATGTGTATTTACGTTTTCTGTTTTTGTAGGATGGTTTCTTGACTTTTTTGATTACCAAATCCTTCACTTCACACGGTTGAGTATTCGCTCGCGGTTTTTTAACCCAGATGCATGGGGCACTAGTTACACTGTCTTTTCCACGAGAATTTAACAAATCTTCTAGGGAATACATGGCAGCTGCAATGTGCTTACATCCACCATGGTGACCACCTTTACACTTACATCTTCCCTGAAGTACACTGCCTCGATTTGCTCCTTTACCTTTGAGAATGAACCAGAGATCGTAGCACTCCTTCCCTTCATCCGTTTTGATCTTCATGAACGGCCGCACTTTGGCAACGTATACGTGAACACCCGCTTGATTTAACTGAGTGGTTAGTAATGATTCCACATAACCATCGTCAAATAAGCGATAATCTTCAAATGATTTGTAAGCGGCGAGTCCCTGCTTGTCGTAATCGGTAGAGTGGTAAATTAAGTAGTTGAAAATGTCGTACAACCCAAACGGCGGCGACGAGTTGAAGTTGTTCACGGTCTTCAGGGAAAATGGATCGCGAATTACCATATCATGAATTATTAATTCGTCTGCATCACTGGTTTCATCTTTTTCGAAGTTTGGATCCACTGGCAAAAGCATTCTTTCGACTGCGGAAGCGATTTCAACTAGCGAAGCTTTCAAATACCCGCTTACTGAAACTCCGCGTTCCTGCAAATATTTTTTGAGTTCTGCCACATTCATGGCTTTGAAGTCGCATTTATTCTTCTTCTCAGACATTTTGAACCGCGATTTATTCGGGTTTCAAAAACTTAAAGCAGAGGGAAAATTATATAGTAGCAAGAATTTAAAATACCGGGTCGGAAGTTTGTACATCTGTGTGCGTGGGTTACTAAAGGATGTCCGAACTTTCGCGGTCTGTTTACATCAGAAGTCACGTGACACTCCACGTGAAATCTAAAGCCGAAGTGGTGAATTGTTTTTGACCGTGCACCATGCTCAACCCATGAAATAAACCATCCTAACAGGACTAACACCCAGTCTTACCCCAAGCCACCGAATCAGTTGAAAAAATAACTCCTGCACACTTAGCGTGCCTATGTTTTATTTTGTCATCAATCCATGCCTTCAGAGGGGAACAATGGAGGTAACATTTGTTGTATCAATGATTTACCGTAACCTGTTGGAAGTACAATTACACTGTCTTTACCGTACAGTACAATCTTTTCCAGCACCTCTCTTTGCTTTTGCTTAATCGTAAAACTCCCTTGTCCTTTAGAGTTAAGAACAGATTGAATAACTCTATCAAAATCCATTCTTGTTTTCCCGGAAAATTCACAGCAAACAGCAACATTCGCTGCATAGAACACAAACATGCGCAGTAATAGCTAGGCTTAAAAATCGTTCCTAGCTATTACGGCACATGCTCGAAATCGAACTTTTCCAGATTTCCCTCCCTCCTGGCCATGGGAGATCTGGGTATGAGATTAACAAAATTGTTACATCCTTTGTCGTTTTTATACATTGGGCTAATTTTCAGGCCATTTTTTATTTAAAGTGCAAGAATAGGCTCAAACTTGCTGAAGGGCAATTCCTCCTTTGCTATTAGATAAGCAGTGTTTATTTTGGCTGCAATGTCTTTCCGGTTTTTTTCTCCAGAAGCCTTTATCCCTTTTTGAAAGCTTGTACAATTGTGGAGTTTTCCTCTTGCTTTTGCTTTGCTAAGACAACATTTTGGGTAAAAAGATGACCACCACTTATACTATGTTTTTGTAATGACTCCTTTTTAACCGATGATGTCATCTTATGACGTCATCGGTTAATGCTATCAAGCCGATGGAGGATTCATGTTACGGTGTAACTTTTGTGATGTGCAATTACTCCATGAACCAAAGGGCACTGGGAACAAACAACCATGCAAGTCGCGGTCCCAGTGGAAGATGAACAAAACACTTTCTTGGTCTTCCTTACCTATCTGCTCTGCTTTATCCACACACAGGAGAATTTGTGGCATCTTTGTGATCCTTCTCACATGCGTCATATTTTACTGTTTGAATCAAACAGGGACAGTGCTTTTCTGGTCACTTGAAAACATGATGGCAGAACATTGTCTGGTGGTAGAAGTGCTCTTGCTGATGGATGGGTGGTCGGAAAACCTGGAAAAGGGTTGCAGAAGTGCATCAAACAGAGTCCTTGTCGAACCTCCAAACAAGGGCTCTTTAAGTATTGCACTTGATGCTGGCTCTTCTGGTCTTTTTTTGTAAATTGACCATTCTTGCACTGTTTCAAATTTGTTATGTACAAAAAAATGGCATTATGAGGCGATGTCGGTAAGGATTGGGAACTGAAAATTATTCTCAAAAAAATCATTTTTTATTTCACCAAAACATTTATTTGGGTTAACTACAACCCTGGTCCAAACTCTTAGGACACGTAAGCAATAGCTAGCCAAAACAGTGCATTTTCCCAGGTAATTTTGTATAAATTGCACTACAGAGTTTTTGTATATCAGTCCTGAAAACATTATCCAGACATTTTTTATTCAGGAAGAAATTTTTTTACAACTCGCATTTTCAGTCAGCCATAAGAAATACACATTACACTTCATACAGTGAAGCAGAAAATAGTACACACTAAAACGTGTTGGAAAATATGTTATCTTACAGAATTGCTATGCATGTCTTGTTTCAAGGAAAACATCACACCATAATTCTGCTTTACACGGGCTTGCCTCACTGTGCCCTCACCCTCTTTGAACTTGGGGTATGTTTTTTTGTGTCTGCTGTATACCTCTGAACCTGGTGTAAAAAACAAGTGTACATAACAATGTGCGAAAACAAAGTGGTAATAACAAGGCAGCCAACATTCCACAATGTGACTGAAGACCTCTTTAAGTAGATGACTGATAGAGTAACTTTTCTGTGTGTGGAATGGGAAATTAAAATGTATAAATTATATGTAAAGGATGACCTCTTAATTCAACCATACTCTAGTGTATTTGATTTCCAGGTACAAGTGTATCATATTAAAAGGATACAATCTTAATGCATGCTAAGCTTCTGGAAAGGGCCGTCATTACCTTTTGTAAGCCACAAGCGTTGAGTAGTAACCACACCATGAGCACATTTGTTAAACAACCTCTCGGGTATGTTGGTGTGCTGATTAAGAATATGGTATTGGAATGATTTAAACTTTGCAATGATGACTTGCTGGAGCTTAGCTCGTGTGGACGGTACTGACTAATAGAAGTGACGGACACAGGCTTTCCTCCATCGACCAATTGCCTCCATCCCTTTCTCTTTAGTAAGCTTCGTTAGCAACCATTACCATGTGGTAATAAAACTATATAATTTGTACAATACATAGACTGTTTGTGAGAAATACAGTAAAACATCGTTATTCAGAGAAAACATATATACCTACAGGGTTTTTCAATTTTCGTGTTCATTTTTGAGTTATAGCGGAGCTCCACAGCGGCCCGAAGGGCCGCAGAGCAGAGCCCCATAACAATTGTGCAAGGGTAGAAATGAAGAAAACCATGCATTTGAGTTTTCATGGTCATCGGTGGCAAGTGGCATGGCTCGCGGGCGCGTGCGCTCTACATACAAATGAAGTCATGCAACATGGCAGCCATACTCCAGAAAAGCTTGACCTGGGCAGGCCTCCTACATGCTTGATATTGAGCATCCCCCTTAAGTTAAAAAAAAAATCGTAGAAGTTTGTAGGACACTGTACATTTTTTTTTTCATGTTGAGAATCGACTAGGGATATTTCATTTCATTACACAAATCGATTGGGTGAAAAGGCGGCAAAAGCTCACCGCGGGAATGAAAACTTGTGAAGAAAGTCAGCAGCAGAAAATATTTCTTCGTTATTACCCCATCACATCTAAAGTTATTATGTATACTTCAGAGATTTTTTCTCACATCAAAAAAATGATCTGGACATTTCATATCAACTTAAATGAAGCAATTACATGAAAAGGCGGCAAATCTATGGTACGTGCTGTTCACCTTTGCACTGTAAGCTTAATGAAAGACGTGAAGAAAGCTGTTGGAGAACTTACAGTAAGTCTTCGTGAATATTGCTCACTCTATTTACTCATCTACATCATGGAAACTTGTGCCAAATGATTTAGGACAACCTCGGGTGAGTGGGAGGCGCGGTGGCCCAATGGTTAGTGTGCTGGACTCCGGATCGGGCGGTCCGGGTTCGAGCCCTGGCCAGGGCGCTGCGTTGTGTTCTTGGGCAAGATACTTTAATCTCATAGTGCCTCTCTCCACCCAGGTGTATAAATGGGAACCGGCGAATTTACTGCTGGGGGTAACCCTGCGATGGACTAGCATCCCATCCAGGGGGGAGTAGCAATACTCCTAGTCGCTTCATGCTACGGAAACCGGGATAAGCTCCGTCATGATGGGCCCCTAGGCTCGTATACAGACTTTTTTTACCTTTCGTAACGGGGAGATCCGAAATAATTGCCGACTTGAACATTATATATAGGACTACAAGTCAAAAAGAGCGATGACCAAGGTTCGAGCTGCAGCTGAGCAAGGCTGAAAATCACTGAATTGAGCTCAAATGAAAGTGAACTCAGAGCTGATCACGTTCAGTGAAGTGAAGCATAAAAGACTGTCAAAGGCTACACCGATGGAAAGAAACGAATTGATCTTCGCTGAAAATTCATATAATTTATGCGTGGTGGTGTTGGGGTAATCTTACAACGAAATTGCCGTGTTCGTCTCCGATATTTTTATTGGGCTGGTTTGGAAGCTTTGCCCTGCAGAATTTACAAGCCTTCTCCAATAATAAGGTAACAAACGTAAATGTGTGCAGTAAGAATAAGCCCAATTTTATATTAAAAGAATTATACTTCATTTTTGAAGTTGTGCCGGTTTTCTGATCTTCCCGTAAATATTTATCAAATGTGTTCATGTTTGTACATTTTATACAGATTGTTTATTAAATATTTCGCTTAGACGAACTGTTTTCTGTTTCTGTTACTGGAGTTAACTGTAATGTTCATTATTGGATTTTTAAAAACAAATTATTGACATCAAAATCACGATTTCGGCTCGCTTGCATTTTTTTTGTTTCTCTAATCACTTCTTATCAGTGAGTGTGTTGAAATATCTTAGATGCGTAAATGAATATTTCGCCGGTTTCGTTGCGAGTTACCTGTGCTTGGCTGAGTGAGTTCAGGCTTCACCTAACGCATATTTACTTACCAGAAATGAAGAAAATTCATTCGGTTCTCTACATAAAATCTTCTTAGCAACGAGTACGATAAAACAACCATGCAACCAAACTGCAGCGAAAGGAAGTCGGTTCAAAACAACATTATTGTAAGCTTTTTCTAAGTTAGCGTGCACCACTTCCCAAATCACAGACTGCCCCAATTCTTACACAAAAACTTCCTTAAATTGACTTACATAACCGGCAACATCAATTTGCAGAATTTGTTTTGCCGCCGTGATTTTCTCAGTTTGTCGTGGCGTGAGTTCATTTTGTTTGCTGTGTTAAGCAGCGAGTTCACTTTGTTTTCTGTTTGTGCCTTGAGTTAATTTTTTTGCCCTGCAAACAAGGTCAAGATTCTTTTTACATTGAATAAGTTATAAAGGTCCTAGAGGTGTATTAATTTAATAGTGTACAGTAAACGTTGAAAACAGTTACAAAGATTTGTTTTGCGCCGACGTGCGTGCGTGAGGAACCCAATAAAGTGCACTTGTCAATTTCAAGTTTAGAACCTGTCACAGGCAAGAAAATTCAGAGTTTTTCAGACGGGTTAACGGCAATGTATTGATGTCGCTTTCGTCTACAAAACCATGAGAGGTTTTTAAGATATTAAGCTAAACCATGAGCGATTAAAATTTATTTTATACCTATATGGGCCACCGTATAAAGCTTAGAAATATAGTGTGTACTTATTTAGCACCACTGTAATTAACTCGAGCAAAACAATTAATAAATGGGAGCTCTGCTTTTAGGCCTGCCTAAATCTATATATTACCCTTTTACTTACACCTATATTGACATGTTTTCTGAAGGGGATTTTGTGCTAAAAAATATTTCTGTGGTCCATATTCTAATGTGTCTGACATCACAATGTGGAGTGTTTGTATTCAGCAACTTGCTTTTCCCTATGTGCCAAAGGTCAAAAAAGTGGTCAATGACCAGTTTTCCAAGATCTTTGTGCTTTTTAGGACACTCCACCCTCATCCACTTAGCAATTTGAGAGTGCTGGTCTGAAATAAAGGCCTTAATTATCACAGCAGTGCCAAGTAGGAATGCCAGTGCCTCTTGGAAGCCCATGAATTCCATGGCTGAACTTCTTACTGCCTGGTTTGCCTGGAAAGCAATAAACAGTGTTATTATGCATGAATAATTATAAACCCAGCTCTCCCACTGATAAAACCAATTAGTTCATTCTTCAAAACATATGATCAAACCACTCCATGAATGCTATGATAGCATAGGACACTTTTTGCATAAAAAATTACCTGTACTAGTACAATATGGATAATGTAACCAATGGTACAACAGAATATTGTATATGTGCCATATGTTTCCTGCAATCACCACTTCTTCTCCACCTAGTTTTCTAAGCAACTCAGCCTGGTAGCCTAGCCAGTACTTTATGATGGAAGGAACCAGAAAATGTCATTGATGGTAGGAGTAAGTTGGATAGTGATAAACAAGTACCCCATGTGCTGGAAGACAATTAGGATCTTGTTTATTGATGCACCAAAACACAGAATGGCGAAGCTTACTAACAGGTTTCCAGCAGGGAACTTCCCAAGCATGTATGGCTGGCTAGTCCATGAAAATGACTCCTTGCACTGGCTGCAGGTTGATGTGATGGTTAACATTGTGCCAGACTGAGCCACAGAGAGGAGTGGATTCTTAGCAAAGCACGAATGGCAGGCTTGGAAAAGCATCAGCAGTTTCGATAGGAACACTATTGCTTTAGTTTTTCCCTCCACAATTCAATCTGAAACATACAAAATAAAAAAGAAAGATATTACGACCAAAATTTATGAGTGAATGCTTTGGGCAAAAACGGTTGCATGTCTTGTTTTTAAACCATTTCAAAGTTTATAATCAAGGGAGGAATTACTAATATTGGTAAAATAATTTAGGAAATTCTCGGAGATATGAAATAAAGTTCAAATCAAATTGAGGTGACAAGGCAAAATTTTGGCACTCAATATTGGCAGTATGAGTCATCATTTAAGAAAAATGAAGCCAAGACTAGGCATACATTATTTCATTAATATTTTATGTTTAAAATATTATAATAGCCATGCATACTTTGGGTTTGGCTTCTGGTCACATTCATCATCACCTGCTTGCTTGTATGCATCTGCTTCTTCTGGTGTCCAGTCTGGGTCCCCTCATCATCTATTGCCTCATCTTCCTCTTCCATGGCTTCATCATACTCTGGTCCAGAGTTCTCAGCGTTAACCTCCTGTGCATCTAGCATCACCACTTAATCTGTTTGAGACTCTTAAATTGAAAATAGCAATTGTTAATGTAAAATGATGATTGTAACCAAATAGATCCCAGTTTAGAGGGCTCTGCATCTGTCTGATTAGTTTCTTTTGGCTATACTTTATATCTAAGTATAAACGAAAGGGACAAATTATATTTGATGTGTTTTATTAGATTTAGTAAACAGAAATCTTTACATTTGTTAAAAGAAAAGGGCTAAACATTTTCAAGACAGCAGTTGACCTTGTATCGTATGCCGTCAGTATCGGATGTCGTGCTAGAAGATAGCGCAACTTTTGTCGAATAATCATTCAACACAGAAGTTGTTAGCTACTTTTATTTACTTTTTTGAAATTTTCTGTCAAATTTCCTGAAAATTCTTAAAGACCCCTTGTGAAATGTCATCGCTTCTGCATGCATTGTGTGCCATTTATTATGAGAACTATACACACAAACCAGGAATAAGCTATACCGCACATGCTACACCATCCCTTGATGCAACATGTTACTCATCCACCATACGTCTTGTACTAGAAGGGCTTCTTTCTTGACTCACAGATTCATATGCCGAGGCACTTTCTATGGCATTTTGAAGACAGGCTCCACAAGCTTGATCTTTTAGCTGCAAGCCGGCTGAAGGCGATCTTTTTACTGCATTTGACTGTACAGCAGAACAGTTCTAAGTTGCAGATAATCCTTGAAGTGGTGCATTTGATATTTTTTGTGTGCTTCAAGGAACTGCTGAAAAAATGTTCTCAGTAAACATGGGTTAATTTTAATGTTTTAGAACCTGACACTGTATAGAACAAAATTAATAAATATCCAAAAAAGATACCTGAAGACGCCTTTTCCTTCTATTTAACAGCTCCCTTAATGTTAAAACAAAACAATTAAAAATAAAGTAAGCCACATGAATGGAACACTCAGCACCCGTACGATTTTTAAGCTTACGATTGTTATGCGAATCAAAGAGCAGTCAGTGCGGTACAGTTGTTAAGCCTACGATCATTATAGGGTCAGATAAATTAGCAAGTTATTATTAAATTATTATCATCAGGTTTACAATAACCAACTGTCAAAAAACGCTATGCGTGTGTACAATTAGTAACCCTACAATGTTAAGCATCAGGTTAAATGTGGAATATGTGCAAAAAAAAAGAGCAATTGACACAAATGCAAGAATGTCTTAAGAAGCATTTTCCCTTTCAATATGCACGTTTATGTTTGAACATTGCAAGTGCAAATTTCAAAATATACAAAATTTGTTGCTTTTGTGCCTTCCGTCATCCTGTCAGATGCCCTTTTAAAAGATTAAAGCCCTCCGAGTCTTCAGGCAGCCAAGTTGGACTAGTTGACCATTTCTTATATTTTAATCTGGCTTTTCCGTCAGACCCTCTGGTGATCTGAAGGTTATAGCAGCAATGGCTGTTCTTGTTATGAACCACAGCAGTTTTAAATGAAGGTATTTGTTTCGTTCTTGATTTTATTTGTATCTAAGGTACATGAATAGATCGTACTGCGTTGACTACCTGCTTGATCAGCTTCATATAGCTCAAGAACTGAAATTTCTGAAAACATCAACTAATGACGACAGTAATTGTTGTAGTTATAATGATAATGATAATGATAATAATATTAAAACACTGTTGTTTGGTTTTCCCAGGCTATTTCACTAGTAAACCCTGAGTTTGGGATCAATAACTTGATTTTATGTAATCTATTTAATCCATTCTCCTCTGTTTCACATGTCCAGGTTGAGAAAAAAACAATGACCCCACAGTTTGATAATTTGTTGCCACCTTGAAGTTTTCAAACTTCTTTAAATTGGTGCTGTTTGACATAGTTAGAGAGATTGACCCTAGTAAATCCCTCCGCCAATTGCTTCACATCAAACATAAATGTAAGAAGTGTAGCATTGATGAACGGAAAGTAACTTTGGCCAATCTTCCTGATCAGCTCCATAAGGGGCAAGGCGTTCATCTCCGAAATGTGCAGCGAAATTCAAGAAAACATTTGGTCAATGTCGTCATGGGTATGACCAACCATTGGGAAACAGGCCTTGATCTAAAAGAAAGGGGAAAATGGAGCTTGAGGGAAAGATGCTGGGATTCTAAAACAGTCTGTATTACACTGATTAAATTTTACAATGCTGTATTACACTAGAAAGTGAGTTATTTTTAACGATTTTTTTAAAATGGAGAAATCCCATACAAAGCCTTATAAGATAGTGCCTCTATAGACTGAAGCTATGTCTTCCCGTTATTCCATCTCAATCAAACTCGGCCAACGCTTCATATTCCCCAAGGCGACCAACATGCCGCAAACGGTCTGGTCAACGGCAGTAATGGGCCCGAGATCTGGAGGCTGGGCACTCGTGGTCCCGGCCACACCCATTTTAAAAAAGTCTTAGGGGTTTTATCCCACGATCGCGAAACTTGGCATACCGACACAGTTTTAGGTGGGCAGTACCGCAAAACTCGTACTTTTTCGATTTGTCGAAATCTCTTTGAACTACGCAGGCGCAAAGTTCTGAAAAGTGCCACGCCCATTTTATTTTATTGAAATAAAAGTCGCAGGAAATGTAGTTAACAGACATGCTAAAAAATACCTGTAATAAAATTATGTCTCGATGCATGCAAAACTGATTTTAATCCTGAACTTTGTGTAAAAAGGTATTCAGCATAATTTTTTTTCTCACCTTTTTTAAAATATCCAGCTCCACTAATAATGCCAGGAACGCCAGATCAAATTGATTTTTGCATTCTCTCCAACAGTTGTCCATTTGCAAGTACAATGTTGGTGGCAACTGTTCCAGCTGGCAGTGGGAAATGGAAATGGAAATCATTCAAAGGCAGATGAGAGTGTTAACCTTTTAATGCATTTGAATTTTTGCAAGAATGTTAGAGGTGCTGGGAAGGGGTATGTTGCTGTTCAGTATGGCTGCCTTAGGTCCTGTTGTTCAAGAACCAATTAACACTAATCTCGTATAAATAGACAACAAGAAAAGCAAAGCTCGCCAATTCATTGTTAGGAGATTGTTGCTTTTCCAAACACTTTTGATGTCCATTTTCCTGCAGTTGAGTTTCCTTCACAATATTTCCTTTCCATTTTTAAGGCAACAAAGGTGCATTTTTTAACGAATTTTATGCATATCGTTGTTTCATTGGACGCCATTGGAAAATTGATCTGGATTATTAACCAATCTATGCCTCTGTACTACCCCCAGATATATGAACAGAACAAAATAGTGTGGCTTTGGAGCAAAAAGGAGGATACAAAGCAGGGGTGGCACGGTAAGATATGTTTAATCCAAATTTAATAAATAAATTAATTGTTTAATGGGAACAGCAAAAAACCACCAACCAAACTGCATAATGCACAATGACCATAACAATGATATCTCACCGCTCTACATGCATGTGTTGACATATGCTGTCACTTGGCTATGGTTGTTCACTAACATCCTACTGGGGACGGATCTACGATGGTCAAACGGTAAACGTCCGAATACTTTCCACGACTCCAGATAACACGAGTGATTTTTTTCTCCATGCTGTAAAACACGTTCTCTAAGCTGAGACAGAATGAAATGAAACTCGCTTTCAACCCCTTTTTATAGTTCTCCATGGCGTCATTAGGATCAAAATAATTCAATTTTTCGAAATGCATTGTTTTGAAAACAATAGATTTAACATGTTTGCGCGTGCCATTTATATCTTTTTATATGATAATTATACAGTAGTCGCGAGTGCTCTAATTGGGTATTGTTTGTATTTTTCAATACTAACGTGGCAAGAATTCATAAACATATTTTCACTTTGAAGTTTCCTTGATTGTTAAGCCGTGCGCGCTGTTAACTTTCTGATGAAATAAAACCAATTTTTTCGAACATTGGCTGACGTTCGTTTGCGCATTTCACAGAAAAATTAATAAGAACATTGGCGGTCTTATTTGAAAACTCATCTTTTGTGCACAATTAAAGAACATCAACTTTAAGTCGCATCGTACAGACGGTAAATTTAATTAGTTATGACATAACATCTGGCTGGCTGTGTGGCATTTTACTGTCAGTTTCTTGTCCCAGGACAGGCTGCGGTTCTGGTTCTGGTTGCATTTCAATGGTGATGGCAGTCACTGTGGCACTATCCTGCTCAAGCATGTATGAAGACCTGAAAAGTGGAAAAGCATGTTCTAATTATTTGCATAATCCCATTTTAAGGCTAACAAAAGCCCACATGACACCTGCCACACCAGCAGGGTCTCTTCTCAACAGTGAACCCTCAATCAATGTCGATGAAAGATTCACAAGCAGCACAGGGCATTCGAAGTTTACACAAACGTGCTTAATAGGGCCCAACTCAAGCTAGGCCCAAGTCTCAAAAGAGACCCTGTTCTCTTCCCCCTGCTTTCGATGACAAGTCACCAGCCAGGCACCAGCCGATAGGCCAGACCCTGGGACACTTCACCAGACCACTGGTGACGGAGCCTCCTCTTCAGGTTAAAGGCACCAGCTGTTCTTGGACTTGGGCGTGAAAACCTAGCGGCCAGGTTTCTGCAAATTCGCTCAGATATATTATATTTATCTCAATTCAATGATTTAGACAACAAATACTAATAATATTAAGTCTCTCGAATATTAAGAATAAAAAGAATAGCGCTCTCGACTGTCAGGGGTCTTAATTGCAGTAAGGTGAATGTCTTTGTCCTCGTTATATGCTGCCTCAAAAGTTGACCACATCGTTCCGTAACTCTAGCGTAAAACAAAGCTGGAATAATTTTGTGGCTCGAGGTTACAATCAACACCAAAGGTTAAAATAATCTTACCTGGTTCTTCTCCGCTAAGTGTTAACTGTTAAAAAGATCTGTAAAGACAAAAGTATCGCAATTCTTGCAAAAACTTGTTCCTTATGACTCGAAAGGAAGTGGAAACACGCTGTTTCCCGATGTAACCCCAGTCTCTGCTCGGCCTCGTTGCAACAGCATCTGTTTCTTGGAAATCAGCGAATACTTTCTTTACATGTTATCCATCATGTCACGAGCGTGTTTTCATTCGTTTTGTAGCAGTCTAACGAATAGCATGATTAAAACGATCGTGGAGTACAGAGTGTTTAAAACTTGTTGAGGACGGATTCATCTTCCTTCAATCTTCCTGCTACTTCCACGGCCATGGAGACGTGGTGTCAGGGCACTTCGAAATGCATTTTGAATACAAATCACTGACCTGTGCAGGGACTTAATGCAGCTTCTCAAGACCTTTGAAACAAATATGGTAATACACAGTATTGCTTTGAATATGATGGAATTTTCAGAGGGACAGTTGAGCCATTGAGTGAAGAATTGACCACAAAAGCCGTCGGCTAAAATTAAAACTTTTGCTTTCAGCGTGAACATGTGAATAATTTACTCTTGCGTGCAGAATTGCACGGCTTTGTAATTTGCGATGTTTTGACGCTTTCGAATACATTTCTTGGCTTCATCTTAAATGAAATTTAATTCAAAACAAAGTTTCTTTCAAGTTTCTTTCATTTATCAATCCTTAGTTCGGATTTTTAGGCTTGTGAAGTGAACAGATTTGACACAAACGTGTTGTTATCTGATACGCATGTTTTTCCGAGACTTCCTTCAGTGTGTACCAGCTGCTTTATTTTGAGTTCTGTTTATAGCTTAAGAAAATTACTAATAGAAAGGAAAATAGAAAAGGAAAGCGCAGAAAGCGTTGCTTGTGTTCATTTAGTGGTCTGAATTCTGTAGTTTTGAAAGCGATTTTACGCTGTTTCACGCTGCCGTGATATGTTAATATTATTGTCATTGCGAATTGCCGCTTCCCTCATGTTTTCTGCACAAAGAAAATACCTTAGTACTGTTTATCCACTTGATCAATCTTTCAATGATCAATACCGGTATGTAAATATCATTAGCTTCAGGTTCGTCAAGCATTGAAGCACACAGTTCGCCGAAAAATTCCAAGCTATTTTTCATGTAAGTTACATAACCAGGAGGTCGTGTCAATCGCGTGTTGAAGACTCGCAAACAACCCTTTAGTGCGTAGTGAAATTTCG
This sequence comes from Meandrina meandrites, assembly GCA_963693305.1. Taxonomy (NCBI): domain Eukaryota; kingdom Metazoa; phylum Cnidaria; class Anthozoa; order Scleractinia; family Meandrinidae; genus Meandrina; species Meandrina meandrites. Next base: position 43,594,125 of record OY855903.1, read on the forward strand.
TAAATGGACTTGCGAATTTGCACTATTGATCGCGAATTGTCGTTGAGGACATGGAAATGCGTCGAAATATTGTCCTTTGTTTTAGCGAATTGTCGCTCCAAGCACCGCGAATTTTTGCTTGAATTTTCGCGCGTACTTTGAACGAAAAGTCGGGGAAACAAAGAATGAAATTTGCGCATTTCGTTTGCAATACTTTTGCACAATACTGTAGTTGCTCATGTGTGCAATGGAAAGAGTAATTTCCATACCACAGGCACCAACATATGGAAAACATATGGTGTGATTAGGGGCGCGGATCTTGCAATCGTGATCGAAATTTACGGTTATCTGTACTTTTTTCCCATTCATCTCTCTGTGTCGCTGGCCAGTCAGCCAGCCCATGACTCCTGAAGCAGTCAGTTCAGGGGAGTGAAATTTTTCAATTTCAGATGACTCTCCGGGGAACTCTGCTCTGTCCTGAAGCTGGCTATCTTCAGCGTAATTCCACGCTATTGGGGCGGAATAGCCTGTGATGTTCTCGTCTTCTAGGCTGAGAAGAAAATCCTGGAAGTGATCAACAACCTTCTCCTCCATGAGTCTTTTTGAGGAGCCTTCAGGTGAGTATTGTGGATTAAGTGCTCCAGCCAACTAGTTGGCATCAACATCACTTATATGCCCTTTGACAAACAATGGTTTGCAGGCATCTGGACTGTGTGAAAGGATACTTGCAAGTCCATAAGGATCCATTCTTTGCCTAAACTCGTTTAGGCAGAGAACTCTTTTATGCCAAATACTGACCAAGATTGATCCCAGGATGTTGTCAGTATGTTCTTCATTTATTACTCCTGTGTAACTGTGCTCTAGGATATAGTCTTGGTGTTTACCGACATCTTCTCTAATGGTGTCAAACAGTTTCTTCTCATCAGAGGTAAGATGTTTGTCAGGTGAAAGAGCTCTTATGTCCATGTCCAAGTTTATCAGTGAATCAAATGCCACAGCATTGAGAAAGTTGGGAGGTGGGCCGTTTTGCACCAGGCTCGTGGCAACGATTTCTCCTACTGTTCTGAAGGTTTCATTTCGGACCAAAAGATCGATGGCTTAGCAGGAGATGTATGGTTAATCAGTCAGTAAGGGGGGTGCAACAGATGTAGATTGCAGACTGGCACTTCTTGAAGAGTGCGATGCCGCACAGATTTGCCCTGGCTTTATCGAACGTAATAACCGTTAACTGATCTTTTCCTCCGCGAAATAACTCGGAAATTTCATCTTTGTATGTTGTGACATTAAGATGGTTCTTAGAAGCTTCCTCAGGATCAAGTAATGTTTGTAATGACTGCACATCAGTGGATTCTGCAAGAGACTGGCCATCTTGTTAAATCTGAGTGAAAATGAATAGCACACAATACAACCAGCGAATTACTAGACATTCACTAAGTAAAAGAAATATTATAAGTAGATCGTTTATCATAAAACATTAAAAAGCCTTCACTTTGCGCTTTGTTCTGTTACAAAGATGTAAGCCAGAGCACTCGAATAGAAAGTAGAGATGAGAGACCTAAGCATGGTCAAGGCTTTTTATTTATCTGACAATTAACGTGCAGAACAATTTCTCTGATATTTTGCAATGTCATAGACACATGGGAAGGAGCCTTTAACAAAAAACATTACCGCTTCATGTACACCAGACACAAGCAGAAACATTCAGTAAGACACTACCTCTCTGGAACCTCTATTTTCATTTGCCCGCTGTAAACACTACCTCTATTGTTATTGAGGGCTAGGAGCATTGTTATGACCTGTTATCTATTGTTTTAAGAACCAATGAAGTAACTTGTTCCGAGAGGTAGTGGGCGACCCGAAACATTTGTCACAGAAAAATTGTGACATAACACTTGTTTCGAATTTGTTCCTTTCTGGACGCGGCTTCAGATGTGGATCATATATAAATCAACACTATGAGTCTCGAGATCAATAAGAAATAAATAGATTACCTCTGTTTAGGCACGGTAGTATTTGAAGCTACAGAAAAGAATTCAATCGTCAGCGAATATTATCTGTGGTACTATCGAATGAGGGTTTATTAGGAATGAGGGTTAAACGGGTCAGTTTGCTACGGCACATCTGTATCTTAATAACAGAAAAGTGTATAGGCCTGAAACTTTGTATGAAGGGAATCTCCATTCATATTAAACACATCAAGTTCAAGAGTTTCGGGACCTTCGACAAACGGGCCCCTGGACTTCGCAATGATCTGTGATCAGGCCTGTATACAGCTATTTTGAGAAACGTTGTAGTATGGGTATACGTATTGAGCTACTGCTCATGTTGAGTACTAATGAGATATAACAACAAAATAAGCGTGAATCTCAGGTTTTCTTTCTTTTCAGACATTTTCAAGACATTAACTTACTTTAAAAAGTCTTCTCTATGATACAATTCTTCCATATAAAACCAAGGGTAATTGTCTGAAATTTAGAGAAGGGCCTCTCCGAGGTAACATAATCTCATTTGGTGGGTGTGGCTTGAAATCATTTTTGCCAATGATGACCTCAAAGGTGCCAGAAAAACTTAGCAACAAAGGAAAATGCACAAGAACAAATAAAACTTTGTTACAGCTGTTTTCAATTGATTGTTGTAAAACCAAAGTTATAAAACATTTAAAAGCAATCGCAAAGGACAATCTTCTGAACCAACCATTACTGAAAGGAAACACATGTTGTGAAGAGGGGCCATAGGGGTGTTTCTCATGAAACATGAATGCATCTTTTTCTTGTCTCTGATTCATAATTAAGAAAAAATAAAATCTGTGAATCATATGCAAAAAAATAAAGCGAGAAATATTTTTTTGAGTCTAATGTGCATGCGCTTTAGACTCTATGTAGTAGAAAAAAGCTGTTAGCAATCCCAAGGGAATGGTTCGGGATCGATAATCGTTCGGCGTAATTGTGCTTAATTAAACAATAGCCCGCCTCAATGCGGGCTTGATGCGATGATCGTAATCTAATCAGGAAGCAAGGATGTTGTTAACGAAGCAACGGTCGAATGGAGCTCGAGCACGACACGCACTTGTAAAAGAAATTGTCATATATGTAATTGGAGTAAATGTTTTACAGTGCAAAATAATATGAATCCTCGTTTTCAAGTGTGAAGCCACTGAAAATGTTCTCCTTCCAGCTGCATGTTTTTTGTATAATCCCTGGGAAACGCAACGTGAAATCGACATCCTTTGATGAAAAAAATCCGGAAGTGACATTTGTGTTCATAAACAAAAAATAACTTCGAAAAAAAAATGGAAAATTAAATAAGATTGTAGTCAGCAATTGATTGTTCAATTCAAATGAAGCAGGATTTCATTCACAGAATGCAACTTTCATTACAACGAGTTTTGTTTTCACGATACAGGTTCAATCTAGAGCTTTTAAACAAGACAGTGTAAACAAATTTCATTTTGCACGAAATTTGCATAAATATTTAAACTTGCCAAAAAGTAGTTAAGACAGAATGCAAACTCGCTTTAATAGTCATTGAATTCTGATCTGATCGTTATTTCCATGTATTGACTATTTGAAAGCTGTTCTCAGTCGTGAAAACAAAACTCTTTCATTCAACTGCTTGCCGTGTTTAATAGACTGAAAATATTTCGCTTAATTAAATTACATTCTGCACGCAATGTTTTCTTTGCTCTCCTGTGTCAAAATGTTTAAGGAAATTTAAATCTTTGTTGAGCACTATTGCATAAATTGCAAAGGAATAGAAAAAAAAATATTTCGGCTTATTTTGATGGGATTTAGGATATTTAGAATACTGAATAAGTGGCTGTATCTTGTCTATCTATGGGGCGGACCATTATTTTTTTGGAAGCTGGGGGATGAAGATTTTTCCAAGACAAACAATTTTTTTCTGTATCGTTGTCTGTGAAAACATTTGTTTTCCGGTGTCATCTTCCTGCAGACAATTTTTTTCATGCCTGCAAAAAAATTAGTTGGGCTTTTTTTTTTGCAAACAATTTTTTTAAGGATCCCGCCCCCCTCTCTAAATCTGTACGATCTTCCTATGGTCTACAACGCACTAATCTTTGAACATGAATCAATGAACTCAAACCCTAAGTAACAAGTTTTTCCTATTTCAAACATAACATTTCGTCAACTTTCTGAATATATATCCTTAAGAGAACAAATATTATCGACTTATTCTGAACCATTCTTACTACCAAGCCTCCACTACACCTCTTGCTCTATGCCATAAATACCGAAACTACTTCAACATATTTCAACCGCACTAACAATGTATGATGCATTAGACTCATGTACCCATTGGGAACTTTTTTCATTAACTATGAAACTCGATTGGAAATCTTTATTTTTTTTCCAGGAGTCTGCTAAGATTCTTTTGGAGGTTTGGAAATTGCCTGTCTGATACCAGTAACTGGATAATTTAACTCAAACTTGACATTTTAAATTAAACTCTAATTGAAGGGTCCAGTGGAAAAGCGACACATTGAAATTTTAGCTAAATTGAACATTGTCAAAACAACTCCAAATTTCGCATGCAAGTTTGTTTACATGTCTTAAACATGGCGCTGTATTTGAATCCGCTCATCTCTGCTTCGCTCTAAAAAAATAACGTAGCAAAAATGAGAATAAAGTGTTTTGCAGCTTACATTCTCCTCAGTCAACCAGTAGTACGAGTTTTTCCACTCGTCGCATGCTAATCTTTCCTTGTAGTGTTCTGTAAGTGTTTCAGCAGGCCAAAAGCATTTCAAACATGCTCACACGAACGCCATGTTTTCAATAGAATTGAATCAGGCAGAGTAGGACTGGATACTGCATTGTGACGTGGAGGTCACGTGTGAGAAAAGAAAAAAAAAAGATGGCGATTTGCTCGTGAAAATAAGAGTCCCTCTTGGTCTTTTCACCACTTGTGTAGCCGCTTGGTGGCTGAAGGACATCATTAAGTCTGGATGCCTGCAAATCAAAGCATCTCTCGAAGAACTGAGGGCTGTTCTGACTTTTGTTTTGCACAATAGCGCTGTTTAGGCGCTCGAGTGAACGTTGTCGTACAAAAAGCAGATCGATCCAAGCGGAAAGTCTAAAACAGTTTTCTTGTCGGCAACTTTGTGAGCGTCAGTTTTGCAGTATCCGCTTGGGTGCTGCGGCAGCAAAGTTGCCGAGAAGCGAGCTGGTTTTAGACTTATAAAAATTGACTGAGTGTTGAGGGCTGAACCTGCCCTGTCGAAAGATTTTTCGGTGCCTCATTAAAAATTCAACGATCGATCGATCAATGCATGCGAAAACCAAGAAGTGTGTGCGATCTTTTCTTTTCTTGATTTTGTGGGATTTTGTACTGTGTGCGATGTGATGATGTAAGGATTGGAGAAGTGAGAGCATATAGCGCTTTACTGAAAGCACAAGTTAGATGTAATGGGAAACTAACGGAATGTAGTTTTGACAATGTCCGCCACGCATGTCACAGCACGCGTGCCACATAAGCAGAGTGTTGTACTGGCTAATTCAGATTGAGCAAATTCGTGAAACTAGTGTTGACCCGAACAACAAAAAATAGCTAACCGCAAGCAGACTGGAGTGAAAGCTAACCGCAAGCAGACCGGAGTGAAAGCTAACCGCAAGCAAACCGGAGTGAAAGCTAACCGCAAGCAAACCAGAGTGAAAATAACCGCGAGAAGGCAAACTGCTAGCTCGGGGTTAGCGTCTAAATCCTAACCCTAAGCCATTTCCTAACCCTAACGTTAGGGTTAAAACAAAAACCCTAACGTTAGGATTCGCGTTTAGGGTTAGGGTTGAGGTTTAGCGTTAGGGTTAAAACTGTAACCCTAAAGATTATGGTTAAAACAACAGCCGGTTAACCGTCGCTGGTTTCATTGTCACAAGAAACAAAGGGTTTCTTTTATTTATCGTTTATCAAAGAAAATTCTCAAAAAAATTTTATAACTTCTAAAAAAACATTAACAATGATTGGTGATCTCTGTAGGGTAAAAAAAACACACCACAGAGATTTAATTTGCACAAGACTTCCTTGTCAATAATGTTTTGAAAATCTGTTGCCTTGATTCTTATTTGCTATCTTTAATAGCCGTGGACTGTAACTGCATTACCCCCTCCCCCTTTAGGGCCCCTCTGTCAAGTAACTGAAATTTAAAGCAATGCATGTTGCTGACCTGAAGCATGACCTTAATTATGGTCATTACATGTAAATGTACTTTGTGCACAAAATTGAATACTTCTTTACATGCACATTTGACTATGGGGCTTCTACTGGGGACTAACATTCGAAAACAACTTGAGGTATCTAATTTCCTTTGAAGGACAAGCAAGCATTCTGGACACTGTGTAAAGAAATCTGAGAAAATGCATTAACAATAGCAAATGGCATGCTGGCTCTTAGCAACTCCGGCCATCTTTTAACATACATTTTGGCGCTACCAAAAACTAATTCTATAGGATTAAAGTCGTAAGAATATGGCGGCAGCTTAACAAGAGTTATATTTTTAGATGCCAAAATGTTTCCGAGGTCTCTTTCATTGTGAATGGATGCATTAACCATTACCAGAAATGAGTCTCGAACCATTAAAGGAACAAAATATTGAGTCATACCATAGTTAAGTGCCGTTGTCAGAGTAAACTGGGCAGAAGTCACGGATCGGGGTCGCCCAATTTCTTTCATATTTTGGCTGTTTTATACATTCGATCAATGATGTTGAAAGGCAATATTCGTAGATTTCAAAAGCTTTTCGTTTTCGAGATCAGACCACCCCCCCAAAAACCGACCGTTAATTAAAAAAAAATGCCGTTTAATAATACACTCAACAATTAAACAAGCTTCACAAATGAATGCGCTTCTTGAAAGCTGCTATCTTTAAGATTCTATCACCTTGACTTATATAGACTTGTGATAAGCCATTATCGAACTTTCTAAACTATTTTTGAAGTTGCAGTACAAAAAACAATTTGCAGCAAACAAACTTAATGCTTTAATAAGATACTCCTTAAACAGTAAAAACTATACTAGGAGGGCTAAATTTACATCAGTGAAATATAATTCATAAAAGCTAATTCTTAAATAAAAATAAAATCTAATTAATATCCTAATTAAATTAGTGGCATCATACCATAGATTTAATGGTTGGCATAATTGTTGATTGGAAATTTGACAAAGGTAGATTACGTATAGGTAGTTGATTCCACATCACGATCGATCTTGGATAGAATGAATATTTATATATATCACAATTAGATTGGATATGACAATAGGGGGAAACATTTGGAAGGCGAGAGGTCCTATCCAGAGGACACACCTCAGGAGGGAGTGAGATACCTACTAAGCCCTGTTGGATCTTGTAGAACAAGTTCAGTTGCGACAATAATCTACGTTGTTTGAGAGTGACCCAGCCAAGTTGTTTAATCATGGGGGAGACATGGCTAAATCCAGAATAGTCGCGTAAGACAAATCTAGCTACTCTGTGCTGGACCGTTTCAATTTGATTAATGTTATGTTTAGTGCGTGTATTCCACGCAGAACTAGCATATTCTAACTTGGGACGTACAAGGGTGGTATATGCTCTTGATTTCACGTACCTGTTACAGTCGCACAGGACTCTTCTTAATAGGCCAAGTGTTCCATTAGCCTTGCTGCAAATGTAATCACAATGCTGATTCCAATTAAGTTTCTGGTTTATAATAATACCTAAATATTTTGTGGAGGTTGTTTCAGAGATGGCACGATTATTCAATAAATAATTATAAGAATGTGGAACAAACTTATTGGTGATTCCTAAGTGGTAACATTTAGTAATATTAAAATTCAGTTGCCAAAGGTCTGCCCAAATACTCAAGTTGTCTAAATCCCACTGGAGTATCAAGTGGTCTTGCTGATCGTTGTGTGGCAATTAACCTACCTTTCCCTATCCACAAAAACATTTCTGGGATCTACAGATTCAGAAGCGACTTCAGCGAGTATTCGAGGTGTGTTTTTACAACCAAAGCGGCAATTTGTCACGTCATCCGCTATGGTCACGCGCTCTTTGTGTGCACAAATTACGAAAAAATGTTAGATTCTAACAAGGAAAATAGCCAAAAAGTGATTATTTTATATTTTAGATTCAGAGTTTTTGCCAAATAAACAATTCTCTGCTTCAAAATGTGATTTGCGCTTTTCGATAGGTATCTCTTTTTCTAAGAATTTGCATAAATGCCAAACATTTTAGCGAATAATAAGCAAAGGATTTTATTATGAAATTTCTTGCGTGATGGTGAAAAAAACTGTTTATTTGAGTCAGGGTGCAGTTTTGCATTCTCGGGAGACGAATAAAAGAATACACTGTACGTATCTGTGGATTCTATTTGATTAAACGATAAAACTGATATATTTACTTCTCGGTTGTTCCAGATTGTCTGTGAGAGAACGTCAGTTGTGATCCTCTAGATGTGTCAGTGAATAATAAGCACTGTATAGTGTGATCTTAGTGTTAAGTAAAATAGCCAGGATGTATGTAGTGTCAGTAAAATTTTCAATAAAAAAATAAAACATTATAGTGTCCAGTAACAAGGTGTCCAATAACAAAGTCCGTGTGCTGAACATGCATGCGCTACATTTGGTTCCTTATTGTGGCAAAATTATCCTTGATATTCTGTAAGGGAGGGTTCATTTTTCAATTTTCATTTTTCAGCTATTAACCCATTGGCGCCTGTGCCGGCTGTAGCTGGCCGTGCGAAAGCCACCCCCAAAATACCTGTGCTGGCCGTAGCCGGCCTTAAAAAGCTTCGTGTTGACAAATGCCCTTTCCCTCCCTCCCTGAAGTTTTTTTTAGTTCTCCTATTGTTCTATAGATAATAAGGGCAAATAAACCAATCAAATCTGTTTTCTGCGCACATATTTAGGGAACTCTTGGGGTCCTAGAACGAAGGTTTTTCGTCTTAATCTATGCGTTCAAAATGTACAAGAAATTTGTTACGCATCGCGGCTTGTGTTTACAAATTTCAAGGTCTTGTTTTTCATTCTGAACACTGACAATTCCTTCTGTGGTGCTAAAAATGAAAAGGAGAAACACCGGTCAATTTTTGAGTACAGAGTGCTAAAACCTTGCTGATGAAGGATTCATCTTCCCTTTGCGGCTGTGAAGACATGGTGTCATGGCTCTTCCAAATGCCTTTTGAATGCAAATCACAGACTTGAACAAAGACTTAATGCGGCTTCTCAAGACTTCTGATAACAAAATGGTAATGTTCATTACTGCTTCAAGTTTGGATGGAATTTTTAGAAGGATCGGTAAAGCCGTTGAGTGAATAATTGACTGCAGAAGCCGTTCGCTAAAATCAAAACTTTTGCTTTAGTGTGAACAAGTAAATAATTAATTCTTGTATGCAGAATTGTACGGCTTTGAAATTTTCGATATTTTGCCCTTTTGAATACATATCTTGGCTTCTTCTTAACTGAAAATTAATTTGAAACAAAGTTTCTTTTTATTTTTGTATCTTTAGTGTGGAATTTTAGGTTTTTGACGCGCTGAAGTGAATTAAATTTTATCGCTGTCTTTAAGTTTGGTTTGGGATCAATTTATCAAGGCTGATAAACTCTTTAAGTCATAAATTAGTCTTTCAACATGTCTAGTTGGAATAAACGTTTACTTCAGAAACTAATTATTTGTCTGAATTTACTGTGCATTAGTTTATTTTTTCCACTCCTCCATTTGCAGTTAATGCCGTAAAAGACCCAGGTATTTAGGGGTGGGTGTGTGCGAAAGACCTTCAGGCGTCAATGGGTTAAAAGATGTTGTTGTTATTGTATAAAATGAATTCAGTTGGTGTTTTAAAGGTTGTGTCTATTAAATGCAGACTTGAGCTTAATTCAGTTTAGCTCTAGCTCTGTAATGACATGATTTCAGAGATCACTGTTTTATATCAATCTGTATAATATTAAAAAAATGAAGTGACCCGCTGCATGTTGCATTAAATCTATGGTGACCCTCCCTTTTTGGGTGGGTAAAAAACTAATGACCCTCCCTAAATTCCTCAACCCACCCCCCCCCCCCCCCCTTTCTAAAAAAATGAATGCTCCCTAAACCTTCAGTTTCAAAACTGTGTTTTTTGTCAAAGTGATAATAAATCCTTTAAGTGCTACTGTGATGAAATTTGCATCTTTTCTTTTGTAGCCATTTTAAAATAATGACAAGTACTTTATATGAGAAGCAAAAATGCTGTTTACTGTTTTCCAATATCTCTTTTCTTTCCAGATATATTCAACTTTTTAAAATATGCAAATTAGCTCAGGAATAACATCATAGACTGAATAAATACGCAGAAAGTGAAATCTCAGCCAATTTTTATTGAAAGTCTCTGATTCTTTGCAGCAACACTCTGCTAGTTGTGCTTCACAATACGAACTTTACAAATTGGTTACCGTGGCAACATACTAGGTTCCAGATCCCCCTAATGCTAAAGGCTTTTCTGGCCAATTCTGGGATTCTTTTTTACTATTTGTTAAAAAAAATGCTTTACATGTGAGATCTGGCAAGCATATCAATGGATTTGACAGATTTCTTGCCTGGGTTTAATTTTTCTGAACTGAAAAATTCTAAAATATTAAAAAAATGGATGGGGACTAGAAAGGAGTAAGTTGCCATGGTAACATGATTTCATTACACCTGTAGAAAAATGACTGAGATTAATTTTTGTACTTGACAAACAGTTGGATCGAGTAGATGACGTCATCAGTCCCCTTATTAACATATTTTACGATTTTTTTAAGCTTAAATATCTCCAGAACTAAACTAGATGTTTGAAAATGGAAAACGGCATTTTGAATCTTTCGTGAAATACTCTTCGAAATGCTGAATTTACAAGGGGTGAAAATTTGATCATAGTAGCACTTTAACAGCCTTTGCTGTGTCCAAATCTTTCCTTGTATTTTGTTTTAGTTATGATTAATTGATAAAAAGACTTCATGTCCTCCACTTTTATTCATCAATTTGCTTCCCAGCATAAAATCAATAAAATACTGTATAATGCTTTTTCCTGCAATCTGTTCTCTGTAAATATTGTATACGGCCGTTTTGGATAAGCAGGAAGGTAAAGTCTGCAGTTAGGCATGCAGTCTGCAGAGTGTCATACAAAGTCACCAAACCAGTTGATGGCCAGCTGGTATACCAGACTACATTCTCTTCCTTTGACTTCTTCCTCTACTCCTTCCTTCTCGTAGTAACTAAATGAAAGTAGAAATAAATAATTGTGGAAGTTCTGTGCCCCTATTCAAATCCTAAACAGTTTTAGGGCCATTTTACTTCAAGTCTGTGTGTGAGCCAAGTCACAACCACTTAACACCCCACTAGCAATACCTTTTAGGACATGTTTGATGTATCAAAATTTTGACACTAACTTACTGGAAGAAAATGCAGCATTCTCTGATAATTCAGATAATTTCTTAGAGATTCAATTAAAAGAATATAATTCCAAAGATTGAAGTTATACAAGAAAGCCTCTGCATCCTGTTTGAATGTTGATATATCTAACATGGGATACTTTTGTACTGAGCTTGCACATTTGGAGTCGTGTTGAAAGCTGGATTCTAGTCTGAAGTTCACACCTGAAATCCTAAATGTTTTTAACTCAATTGCTATGTCCCAATCTACTTAACAAAACAAAATATGACTTTTCAATGTTCTTAGGAGGCACGAAATATTTTATTTTTATGAGAATTATACACACAAACCAAGAATGAGCTATACCGCACATGATACACCATCCCTGGATGCAACAAGGTACTCCGTCCACCATATGTCTTGTACTGGAGGGGCTTCTTTCTTGACTCAAAGATTCATATGCCGAGGCACTTTCTATGGCATTTTGAAGACAGGCTCCACAAGCTTGATTTTTTAGCTACAATCCTGCTGAAGGCGATCGTTTTACTGCATTTCACTTTAGAGCAGAACACTTCTAAAGTCACAGATAATCCTTGAAGTGGTGTATTTGATATTTTTTTCCATTTGGAGGAACTGCTGAAAAATGTTCTCAGTAAACATAGGTTGATTTTAATGTTTTAGGATCTGACACTGTATTGAACAAAATTAATAAATAACCTAAAAAGATACCTGAAGATGCCTTTTCTTTCTATTTAACAGCTCCCTTTATGTTAAGGGAGGCGCGGTGGCCTAATGATTAGTGCGCTGGACTCCGGATCGGGCGGTCCGGGTTCGAGCCCTGGCCGGGGCATTGCGTTGTGTTCTTGGGCAAGATACTTTACTCTCATAGTGCCTCTCTCCACCCAGGTGTATAAATGGGTACCGGCGAATTTACTGCTAGGGGTAACCCTGCGATGGACTAGCATCCCGTCCAGGGGGGAGTAGCAATACTCCTAGTCGCTTCATGCTACGGAAACCGGGATAAGCTCCGGCCTGGTGGGCCACTAGGCTCATATGCAGACTTTACCTTTATGTTAAAACAAAACAATTAAAAAACAAAGTAAGCCATATGAATGGAACGCTCAGCACCCGTACGATTTTTAAGCTTACAATTGTTATGCGAATCAAAGAGGACTCGGTGCGGTACAGTTGTTAAGCCTATGATCATTATAGCGTCAGATAAATTAGCAAGTTATTATTAAATTATTATCATCAGGTTTGCAATAACCAACTATCACAAAATGCTATGCGCGGGTACAATTAGTAACCCTACAATTTTAAGCATCAGGTTAAATGTGGAATATGTGCAAAAAAAGAGCAATTGACACAAATGCAAGAATGTCTTAAGAAGCATTTTCCCTTTCAATATGCACGTTTATGTTTGAACATTGCAAGTGCAAATTTCAAAATATACAAAATTTGTTGCCTTTGTGCCTTCCGTCATCCTGTCAGATGCCCTTTTAAAAGAATAAAGCCCTCCCAGTCTTCAGGCAGCCAAGTTGGACTAGTTGACCATTTCTTGTATTTTAATCTGGCTTTTCCATCAGATCCTCTGGTGATCTGAAGGTTATACCAGCAATAGCTGTTCTTGTTATGAACCACAGCAGTTTTAAATGAAGGTATTTGTTTCATTCTTCATTTTCATATAGATCAAGAACTGAAATTTCTGAAAACATCAACTAATGACAACAGTAATTGTTGTAGTTATAATGATAATAATATTAAAACACTGTTGTTTGGTTTTCCCGGGCTATTTCACTAGTCAGCCCTGAGTTTGGGATCAATAACTTGATTTTATGTAATCTATTTAATCCATTCTCCTCTATTTCACATGCCCAGGTTGAAAAAAAAAACAATGACCCAAAAGTGTGATAATTTGTTGCCACCTTGAAATTTTCAAACTACCTTAAATTGGTGCTGTTTGACATGGCCAGAGTGATTGACCCTAGTAAATCCCTCCGTCCATTGCTTCACATCAAACATATATGTAAGAAGTGTAGCATTGTTGAACGGAAAGTAACTTCGGCCAATCTTCCTGATCAGCTCCATAAGGGGCAAGACGTTCATCTTCGAAATATGCGGCGAAATTCAAGAAAACATTTGGTTAATGTTGTCATGGGTATGACCAACCATTGGGAAAGAGGCCTTGATCTAAAAGAGAGGGGGAAATGGAGCTTGAGAGAAAGATGCTGGGATTCTCAAAGTCTGTACTACACTGGTTAAATTTAACAATGCTGTATTACACTAGAAAGTGAGTTATTTTTAAGTTATTTATTGGAGAAACAGTCGGAGGAAATGTAGTTAATAGACATGCTAAAAAATACCTGTAACAAAATTGTCTCAATGCATGCAAAACTAATTTTAATCCTGAACTTTGTGTAAAAAGGTATTCAGCATATTATTTTTCTCACCTATTTTAAAAAAACCAGCTCCACTAATAATGCCTGGAACACCAGCTCAAATTGATTTTTGCATTCACTCCAACAGTTGTCCATTTGCAAGTACAATGTTGGTGGCAACTCTCCAAGCTGGCAGTGGGAAATGGAAACCCAAATCATTTGAAGGCAGATGAGAGTGTTAAACTTTTAATGCATTTGAATGTTTGCAGAATGTTAGAGGTACTGGGAAGGGGTATGTTGCTGTTCAACATGGCTGCCTTAGGTCCTGTTGTTCCAGAACCAATTAACACTAATCCCGTATAAATAGACAACAAGAAAGGCAAAGCTCACCAATCGATTGTTAGGAATTTGTTGCTTTTCAAAACACTTCTGACGTCCATTTTCCTGCAGTTGAGTTCTCTTCACAATATTTCCTTTTCATTTTTAAGGCAACAAAGGTGCATTTTTCAACAAATTTTACGCAAATCGTTGTTTCATTGGACGCCATTGGAAAATTGTTCTGGATTATCAAGCAAATCTATGCCTCTGTACTATCCCCAGATATATGAACAGAACAAAATAGTGTGGCTTTGAAGCAAAAAGGAGGATACAAAGCAGGAGAGGCATGGTAAGATATGTTTAATTCAAATTTAATACATAAATTAATTGTTCAACAGGAACAGACAAAAAAAAAACACCAACCAAATTGTATAATGCAAAATAATCATAATGATATCTCACCGTTGTTTGGATCCAAAGAAGGGCAAGGAGTAAAATGTTGATGGTTAAATTTGAGTCATGTTTCTACTTGCATGTGTTGACATATGTCAAGACATTGGTTCTATATTACTTGAACAATTTACTTACCTTTTCTTTTGCTCCTGTTGATGCTTCTGTTTGAAGGAAACCCTCTGTCTCTTCCCTTTTTCTGTCTTCTTTCTTTCCAGTCTCCATGTCCTTTCCTCGTTTTCCTTTCGCACAATATTGTCCATCCCATCCATTTCGGGAAGACCCATCAAAGCGAACAATTCTCTTTGCCAGTGATAGGTTGGTCCTTTGTGTTTTACAAGATATGTCATATTGCCTTGACAAAGTCCAAGATTAGTTGAAAACTCATAGTGCTGGTGCAGGTTGATGTCTCTATCTCTGGCAGATTTGAATGCCCTCTACCCATGTTAGGATCTATGACCTCATTTGCCTTCTCTGCCACACGATCACACTCGATCTTATAGAGAAGGCTATGGAGGTCACATGTAAGCACTCTACCCCTAACCTGATAAGGTTTGCCTGAACAGGTAAAACCAGGGTTTTATTCCCCATCACTGTCATCACTATCTCCACTATCTTCACTATCTCTAAAACAAGCATGAGCAGATTGACAAGGGCACCCCTTCTAATATCATTTGGCAGGGTATAAGCAAATTGTGTGCCAAATGTCATGCTTTTATCACTATTGGCAAGATCAATTTGTTAAGCCACCTGACTATATCTTGTTTTTCATGTGAATGCTGATTGTACATTTGCTGAAATGACTTTGCTGTAACAATAAAGAAGAGTGAACATGAATATTATGCATCCATTTATCCCTTCTCCATCTATCCATCCCTAAATTGATCTAAAAATAATGTTTTATTTATTCTCACCTTCGGAATCATAACATCCGGATATACAAGAAAGTAAGTCAAGGTTGAGAAAAAATGTGCACAAGTCATATATGATTTACTGACAGAGAGGCATTGAAGGCAAGAATTATCATCTTGGAAAGATCCAATGCATTTGTCAATGAATCTAATGAAAATACCCAGTGAATACAGTAACAACAAACAGAAGAAGAACAAAGTTATTATCATTAGAATAAGAAACATGACTTTTATAACAGGGGTGCAAGCAGTGATGACCTGTACAAAATGCGTAGACATCTATTAGGTATGCCTTTAAAATTAGCAGTGTTACTATTTCAAAATACCTGCTAGGTGTTATGTGATCAGATACACTGTGGATACAATTAGGTGTCTGTTGCCATCTAATTAATTAATTAATTAATTAATTAATTAATTATTTAAGACGGAATCCACCAGGAAGTCAAGTAATATTTATTTAAGTTGGACAAAAATCGATTACCAGAATAATTTAAATCCTATTGCGTTATTTTCTACCCTAAATAAAAGTTAAAGATGTAAGTAATTATCATTGATAACACCAACAACAATTTCTTATCAGAGTCTTAGAAAATGAATTTCAAAGTTCACAAGCTATAGGGAAATTCTCACGTGCAGCCATTTTGTAAAATCGTCTTTAAGCGATTCAGTGGAATTCAGTGAAATTTCAAAATTTGTTTTCGGTGCTTGGTGTTATTAGAAAAGATTTCTTTTGATAAGATATTTGAAGCAGTAACGCAAAAGTTTGCAATAAGGTGTAAATAATTTTGGTACAACAATTTCTTATCAGAGCCTGAGAAAATGAAATTTAATGTTTACAAGCTATAAGCAAAAGCTCACGTCTTTTAAGCGATTTTAGTGGAATTCAGCGGAACTTCGAGATTGGTTTTCGATGTTTGGTGTTGTTAGAAAAGATTTCTTTTGACAAGATATTTGAAGCAGTAACACAAAAGCTTGCAATAAGGTGTAAATAATTTTGGTACATAATTTTGTCCAACAACTACTCGAAGTCCCGGCGGATTCCGTCTTAATTACTTAATTAAAATTGCACTTAGGGCAGAAGCTCTCTCTTTGCAAATACTTTGTATATGGCATTCCCAATTTTTTTGACAAGATTTGGTAGCTGATACCTGCTCTACAGGCTGGTCATTTATATGTAAAGAAAGCCTTGATAACTTCTGCTAAACACAATCACCAGGACCATTTCACCAAGGAAAATGAAATGCAAAGTCAACTCAAGTAATGGTTACTAAATGAGCAGCAGTGTTTTATCAAGTTTAAAACACAAGGCCCAGCCGAGTGTTTTAGACTTGATAAAACATGACCTGCGAATTTATTGAATGGCTTCAAAATCTTGTGATGTAGATCAACTCATTCTTGCACTAATATTTTGATTTGGAGGTATTTTGGCCTAGAAAATTGGACGTAAAGTTTAGCCGTGTCTTTATCAGATATAAAGACACTCATTAAACATTTATTTTTGTATTTTCTTTATGAATTATTAAGAGAGGGTCCATCTGAAAACCATGCAGTATTAAAATTTGAGTCTAAATCGACCCTCTCAGATTTTGTTTATATTTTGCATGGAGTTACATATTGAGGTGCTTATACTATATGTAGAATATTATCGCCAAATTATATAACGTGTGGAAGATATCGTGGTTAACGTGTCCAGGATCGGTTTTCAGCCCCAAAATACCCAAATTTTGACCAATCTTTCAGCGAAAATATCTCTAAGAGCATTGAAGCTTTCCACATCAAAACACCAGTGTCATTAATATAACCAAATACAATTTCAATGATTCTATCAGGATTATCAAACACTTTCTGGTTTGGAACTAAACCTATTTTAAAAATAAGGTCTTGTGGGCAATGTGTGACAGTAAAGATTTTAGGGTAAAATTACGTTTGAATATCGCCGATGCGGCGTTGTTTAAAGACTTTCGTTAGCCACTATTTTATGAAAATCTTATCGGATAACAAATTAAAATCAACAAAAGTCTGTAAAGTTGAAACTACACGTGTGATTTTAACATACAAAGATGTGCTACACGAGTGAGTGCGGGAACACAAAGCTTTGCAACGAATTTCATAACATGATGGATAGGTCGGCTGAGGACACAAGAAATACCGCTTAAATAAATCCAGTAAAACTTTTAATATCTAAAATAGCTATCGATGTGAAGTGTCTTGTTATATAGTGCCTTAAGAACAGACTTACGCAGTGGAATGAAGATAAACAAGTCACTCGCTATGTTCTTCGATCGACTTCAAGCTTATCTTCTCGAGTAGATTGATTCAGGAAGAGAAACCTTTTGTCACTTCTGTCTTGCCAGTAGTTATAACCTTTACAAACAATCCTGCAAGGCTTATAGATGCGACTTGTCCCGCGAATGAATGTCTCAGTACAACAAATTTTACAAGATTCTTTTCACCCGGCGCCATCTTGTTTCAGACTAGTACCCAGTCTCTCAAAACTCGCTCATTTGGCCGCTGGCATGCAAATAACAGAATTAAACACGGAGCGATCCTTTATAACGAGGCTGAACTGTTCAGCCTGCCAATCCCTGCCAATCACAAATTCCAATGAGACGATTTCATTGGTTGGGAAATGCAATCAACTGGCTTTTGGTGTGGCGTGATCCAGACTGATCTCGTTTTCTAAACTAAAAATAGATTCAAAGCAGTACAAGAAATAGCATCAAGATTCTCGTGTATAAAATCTTGTTTTGTTGTTTGGGTGCAAACAATCGAAAGCGAGGTTTAGAAATAGCGAAAGATACCTGTAGCTATCAGTCACTGTTCTGCGAAATCACGGAATTTCCTGCCCGCAAGCGACCTGAGCTTAGCGCCGATACTGAATACAATTACATTGGATAAATGCGTTGCAAGTAAACAAATAAATATTTATAAATTCATTTTCTCAAATCTTAATCCGCTTCTTGCTGAAAAATAAGGTTTTAGTCAAGGATATGCCGCATAAAAGCTAGCCAAAGAGCAAACGAACCTTGTAAACTTGAATTTGGTATTGTTCCCGTTTCACGATAGTATAACAAGAACGTTTGTAAAGAGCGTAGCTCGTAGTTCGCCAAATTTCGAAATGTAGAGATTTTTTCCAAAGCATTGTTATCTTTGTTGTTTGAATCCTTGACCCATAAAAACAAAATATGGAAACGTTTGTCATTGATGTGTTCAGCATTATCTGTTTGAGCTTTCATGTCGTAACAGTGTTTGCGTGGTGGACATCAATTTTGAATTTTCAGGATTATTGCATAAATTCTGTTTAAATTTTCTTTTAGCTTGTATGGAAAGAATTATTGGTAGTTTATATTGTATATTAGCTTGTTAATTGCATATAAATGAACTGGGAACGCATTTAAAAAGCAAAATTTGCGGAGCTCTTCTCTTTCACGACCGTTACTCTGACACGACTTTCTAAAATTGAAGCCAACAAAGTGCTAGACGGGGCCTTTTTATAGGCTCGCTCCGTGTTTAAGGAGGCTAGAAGGGGTTTAGATATTCCCGTCTTTGGCATTCTGTAGCAGCTACACCAATAACCCTTTGTAAAAGTTTTACCAATGAACAAATTGTAGTTGCTATGACGTCAAAATTCGTTGCCATGGCAACGTCATATGAGCTCAAAGATACCTTATTTTTTACCTTTTGAGGCTAATAACTTAAAAACTAGACGGTGAAAGTTTTTGTTTTTTATTTATTTTTGTCTACTGGGCAAAACAAACAATCTAACAATGTTTTAAAAAATTCTGTAGGTAGGGTTCAGAGCCACCTTAATTTAGTGAAAAAATGACGTAGCTTCGAATCCTACCTACAGATTTTTTTAAAAATTTGCAAAAATGTTTCGTTTGTCAGTTAGATAAACATATATCGAAAACAAGAATTTTCACTGAGTAGTTCTTGAGTTATTAGCCTCAAAAGGTCCAAAATAGGGTATCTTTGACCTCATATGACGTTGCCATGGCAACGAATTTTGACGTCACAATGATCTCAATTTGTTCATTGGTAAAACTTAAATAAGTTCGTACTAAAAGAGTTTCCTAAACATTTTTGGTATAGCTGCGATAGAACACCTGAAACGGGCATGTCTATTTCTGACTAAACTGTTATGAGCCACCTTAATTAGAAACATTTGTCACCCCATGACAACATGATATTGACTAAAACGCTACGAAGATTCCACCAGTAACATACGGGTGACCAGGAGTTGCCGTCGAGATTTCCGAAGTATTTCCTTGGGTAGTGGAACATGTTGTGCTTTCTAGGACAGGTATGGGCAGTAATTTTGACCAATTTCAGCGAAAATTGCATAAATTGTCCCAGCTGTTGGCAAATATCATGGTAAATCAGCAAATTTACGGCCTAATTTGATACTCTAGCAAGGTTTAAAAGAACTATTCGCGAACTGATCGTAATCAAATTAGGCCAAATTATAGTTCAAAGACTGCTCTATCGACGACCGGGAGCTCTTACTAAAGCGAGTAGGGGAAAGATATTTTTTCGGCGGTACCCGATTCTTGGATGTGGAAGTTGCACGCCTTATGTAAATATTAGTATTCTATACACGGGTCAAAACCTAAACTCATAGAACTGCTCTCGCACGCCTCAAATCATCAAAAAAATTGCATTAAAACAAACTTAAACATAGCGAAAATGCTTCTAATTTATTTTATTGCAAATAGAAAGTAGTAATAGCCAATTTTAGGAAGCTTAAATATTTACAATAGCAATTTGCGAAAAAAATAATTGAATATATTTATGGGGCGTGCTGTGACCTCAAAAACATAGGCTGGTAAGCCTGTGCCTCGACATAAGGACCTGTGAATTTTGTCTTTGTTTTACAGCTATTGTTTTCCTGCTCACTTGTTCCATGATTCCTTGTTGTCTTAGACGTTCTTTGTCTTGCGTCACTGGTGAGGTCCATGTGGGTTCATATAAATCGTGGATCATTTATTTGCAGTTGACTACACACTAATGCTCTATTTCCGAAAAAGTAGGGGAGTGGGGGGAAGGCTCCGAGCCCCTCCCCTGGATCCGCCACTGGGAGTGATGAAACAAATCGGACAACCGCGGTGCGGTCGTCCAATTTTGTCAATCACGCGTATGATTCCAAACCATTACTTTTACCACCTCCTCTCTTGCTCCACTCACGAGACACGTCATATTGCGGATCAACGTGTTATATGGAAATTTTAAAACAAAGAGTTTATATATAAATTGAAGGAAGTCTCAAAAGTTGTACAAAGAAGTAGTAATAAACTGTAAATAAAAAGGATAGTTACGAATGAGGGAAATTAATGCGGATAACGAACGCCAAACTTGAACGGATGTAGCTCCTCTGAATTATCACCAACCTTTATTGAGTCACGTGATCTGCTGATTGCCAGACATCTCCCCTTGAATAGCTCACAAAGAAGTATGGCCCTCCCCATTTGGTGCTCACTTTCACTCCCCTCTGAGGCCCTAGCCCTCCCCCCACCCACCCCCCCTCCTCCCAAGAAAAAACGTACCTTCCCTTAGTTACAAGGTATTAACGTCCTAAAGAACATTGAACAAAACTAATCATTTGTTCCAAACGGAGTTTCATAATAACGTGAAGAAGTGGGTAGGTGTTCCGTTTTAAGTCGCTGACATAACATAGATCTGAAAACCACAAATACCAGAAGAAAGGCTCTTTAAAAAGCCTTACATCCCCCGGTCCCTTACCCCTCGCAATAATTTCTCTTGCACGCCACACATCCTTCACCCTCTTGCGCCCCCCGCTTGGGACGAAGTTCTGTGATAGATATTATATTGTCATGGGATGTTTGCATGCTTTGCTCGGCCGAAGTCATCTTTGTGAAGGGGAGAAATGGTAAAATAATCTCCCTCCTCGGCAAATAAACCAATTCTGAAAAGGCAAAGTTTCTACTCCATTTCAACACCCACGGATGTGGTTTTATCTTTTGTGCAGTTCTTCAACGGTACAAGCGTTGGAATAACCTCTATACGAGTATTTAAACGAAGTCAAGGCGATCGCAAAATGATCTAATTTGAATTGAAATTTGAGACAAGAAATTCAAGACGAACAAAATACTAATGGTGCCACAAGTCGGACTGTCACGCAATCGATCATTGTCGATGTTTCATCGTAAAACGACAACACCAAAAACCACTTTGGCCACTAATTTCCACCGGATGGAAATGACTTTGCGATAGGAAAATGTTTTTTTTATATGTGAGCAAAAGCACGGGACCGGATACTAAAATAAGCTGGTTCTCACGACGGTGCATTTTTGATGTGACGCTGCCAACGTGTTTTGATAACATCAGTTCAGTATAATAACTATGGCTGTGGAAATACCATAGAATGAAGTTTACACACCAAGTGGGCTTCGCCAAACTCCCTTTAAGGAATGACTTCTTAATTCTACGATGCTCGCTTGTGGGAAATTAGCCCAGCTGTCATCTTGGTGCGGCACGACCAACCGGTCGGTTTGAATTTGTTTCAATATAATTTGTTGTGTTCAATACTACCAGCTAACGGCTTTTAGTAGTTAAAACTTCTAACAATTTAAATATTTTCTTACAAAACGATGTCGTGCTTCTTTAAGCAACACTCTATTTAGTAAATTATTTATGAACACTAAGTTATCACGATTTCCATGTTGAGCTCATTTGCATATCGCCCCGGAGTAACCTGTATTTTGTTGAGTGCAAACCCGTCATTACTCTTACCTTTACAGAGTTTTTACTTTATAAACAGAATTATCATTCCCTTGGCAATCTATAGATAGTTTTAAATTCGATTTAAGAAACGCCGCATCTCTACAAACAACGGCTTTTGAGACCCCACTTTATTGACATGAATTGAATAGGCAGAATTAAACTTGTGCTTATAGCCAAACGAAATAAATTTCACAAGTAAACATAACGTCTTCCTATTGTTAAGGGCTAGGACTGTCCTGTGTAGAAATTTCACTGCATTTCTCCTCATTTTAAACTTGTAGCAGGTGATCAAACATGCTGTATATTTTAACCTCAAATTTGAACACTTTCCACTGTCTGACAGTTTGATTGACATTTCTCCAAAACAATAGACAGTTGAACCAAACCGTTGCACCTGGTTGATGTACCAGTGAAGTTACACAAGTGTGCCAAATTTGAGGGAAATCGGTGAGGTGCACTGTAGACTCGCTTGCATGGTTCTCGTGTGGACTCACTCTTAATGAGTGTTTAAACTTGAGTGAATTTGAGTAAATCACTCCACCCTTGCTAAATTTACCTGTAAATCTAAACAGTGTAATTGCTTCCTTTACATGTATTCACTGTGATAAGACAATTTTTATCACAAAGACACCCGCAAATCTTGCTAAAATAGAATTGTTGCCATCCACAATAGTTTACATCAGTCTTATTATGCTGCTATGATTCACAGATTTTTATGAACAAATCCGACGCGTAGGAAGTATTTTGCAGCTATAAATTGTAACTTGGTTCTTATTATACAGTATAGACAATTCACATAATCTGATGACCTCTGATTGGGACTTACTGGCTGAGTTTTCTTTCTTTGCTATCAAATGCAGCAGCTTCTTATTTCTTTCTTTATACTCAGCATTGTCTGGTTCTGGGTCTGGCATGCTGTATTTAAATTCTAAAAGGTCAAACGTCTCCCCGCCAAACCATAATCTTTTTCAGTCAGCGAAGCCCATTGTGTAACCTTCTCTTCCTCATCTTTTATCATGTTCTCCCACCAATCACGCTCTGATGTGGACATTCTAATTTTTAATTTTTTGACAGAGTCTTTCATTAGTTTTACAGGTGGGCATTTTTTTAAGTAGGTCGTAAAATGGCTGGTTTCCCAGGGGGGATGTCCCTTAAAATAATAAATGGCCCTTCTTTTGGAAGCCATTCCTTCCTTGCTACTTTTGCCCAGGGTCTGTAGCTCATCTCCACTTTCCCATCATCGTTGACGTTGAAACGGAAAGCGTGGGAATGGCTGTGATGCTGTAAAGTCAATGTGTAGTCGTGAGGTCAGGCCTTTGCATTGTAGATGTTTTCCACAGTACACATTATCGGGGCTCGGTAGTACCTGCTTTGTATTACAGGTAGTAAATCAGGTAGAGTCGCAACATTTTGTTTCGCAAGTGCAATGGAAATTCAGCTGAAGACCTGAAAGAAAAAATACTTGTCATAATTTAACTGTGGGGCATGCAAAAGCAATGAAGGAGAGATCATCTTTCCTTCATTACTTTGATGCAAGAGTCACGGTTTCACTAGTTATTACAAAGACTGCTTTACTATGTACTTGTCTATGTTATAATGTTGTCATATAAAAGGACAAATGAAAAAACCAATTAACTACCGCTGCTGATCTACCTTGCTTGCCAGCAAAGTTTTTTGGTTAACGTTTGAAATCTTTGGTGAAGGGTTTCTTAACTCTGTATGGTTCTATCTGAACTTGCCGAAACGCTTACATGTAAATCAGTGCTTTGTTATTCCCTAACTTACCATTTCTCCTTCATGCATTTAATCGTGAGTGATGACATGGATGCCTTTATCTAAAATTCCCGGCAGAAGCGTTTAATGGTTGAAGCCATGTTAAGACAAGAAGAAAAACTTGTAGAAAACTCTGAAAGCGTTTATGTCTTTTATTGTGATGTCATGTAACTAAATCCGCACGCTAAAGTTTGTTACCTGGGTTCTTACCATTAACTAAAATCTGGCGAGACACACCCTATAACGCTGACATCCAGCAAGACACACCCGCTATAATGCAAACATCCAACTAGACACACTTGGCTATTATGACAAAGGTAGATTGACCTGAAGGAAATGGCAATGGGACTGTAATGATGTTGTGTATACATTACTTTCATGGGCAGTACATGTAAGTTTACACCGTTGAGTAAGTCGCAGGTGTGCTGACAAAAAAGGGTGTGAATTTAACGTTAAACTTAAACATGTTTAGTGTGACTCGCTTTTTGTAAGAGTGCTTATATCAAAGAACTGGTCAATGTAAAGATATTGAAGTGCTGTAAAGAAACATTGCTGGAAGAAACACAGCCTAGATTTGTGCTGATGAAGTGTGATTTGTTGAGGATAAAGTCCCAGACTGTCGCAGAGAAAAGCTGTTCAAATGGACCAGGAAGTGTGATTAAGCTTTTTTGAGGCAAGGCCCAAGTGCTGTTTGGTTGTTTTCGGAGCTACGATAGGCATGGAGTAGACATTTTTGACTGATGTGGCGATCTTTAATGATGTGGTAGTCATTAAACCTTAGGTAGATTGACCTGAAGGAAATGACAATGGGACTGTAATGATGTTGTACATACATTAATTTCATGGGCAGTAAGTTTACACAGTTGATTAAAGTCGCAGGTGTGCTGACAACAAAGGGTGTGAGTTAAACGCTAAACATGTTTAGTGTGACTCACTTTTTGTAAGAGTGCTGATATCAAAGAACTGGTCAATGTAAAGATATTGAAGTGCTTTAAAGTACAATAATCATCTTACCCCAACAGGAATTTTTTCTGAGCTTTTTAGGTGGAGTAGTTTTCAAATATATACAGCATAAGCCATACACATTGTCGGGAAGATACAGATTCTTTGTTGGCTGTATCCAGATAGTATCACTTTTCACTGTATTTATCAAGCTTTGTGGGAGCTCATATCTTTGTTTGACAAAAAGTACTCCTTGGTTTTGTGGGAAAAAAACGCACAATGTTTAAATTTTCTTCGGGGATCCGAACAAAAACCCAAAACTGTTTTACAATCATAAAAGAAAATTTTAAGCTTAGATAACAGAAAAATCAAGAGCCGAGTCATCATGCAAGCCTCGTATTGAGAATCTCAATGCATTTGTTCCATGGACCCCTTTTACATGATAAGAGCTTAAAATTCTACTTTTGAACTTTTCAAGCTGAAAATTGTAAATTGTAAAGCATAAACAAAGAAGCCAACACACAAAAGGATTTTAAAACCATATTTACAGTGTTTTGAACCGAGAGTGAAACGAGCTTTCACCCCTCAAGGAAAGCATGCATATCAACATATTCACAAGTAGAGTCCAGATATTTTGAAGCATTTGGAGCAAAAACCAAAATATCGCATACTTTTTTAAAAATATTAAGCAAAATTATGAAGTTTTGATATCTGGATGTTGAAAAGGAAGGTAATCAGAAGCTGAAATTGTAGTTGTGAAACATGATGTTAATTATAAACTAAACAAAATTAATTAATTCATGACCTATTTACTTGCCAATGTATTTAGCATTGCTAATTGAGTCAAGTGCTCTAATCACTAGGCCACACAACCTCCTATACCAGGAAGCGATAATAGCGGAGCTCCCGCGGGCGGAGCACCATTGCTATAGAAATTGGTAACCCATCAAGCCCAGAAAATTTGGATGTCACGTCTGTACGTACGTACGTCCGTACGCACGGATTAGGGCTGGGGACGAGTTTGTCTTTGTCCTTGATTTGGAGTCCTTCTCTGGCAAACGGTAACACAAAAATATTTTTTGGTTTGTCGAGAGTTAACTTATTTGTCGTAGAAATTTGTTAAAACACTGTGTCACTTTAGGTTGTTTTTTCTCGCGTTTTCTTATGATCTGGACATTACATTGCAACTTAAACGAAGCGATTGGATGAAAAGGCGCTAAAATAGTTGGTACGTTGTTCACCTCATTTTAACCCGAATGAGAGACGTGAAGAGAGCATGCTGGAAAACAAAGTGCTTCGTGAATATTTCTCACTCTATTTACTCATCAACTTTATGGAAACCTCATGCCAAATGAACTAGGACAACTGCTTAACGGGATGATCCGAAATAATTGCCGACTTGAATATGATATACATCGGAAAAAACTGAGAATTGAAGCACTGCGGCTGACCTTGGCTGAAAAGCTGCTGAAAAGTTAATTGAACTGGAATAAAAGCAAGCTCAGAGCCGGTGAAGTTCACTAAGTGATGGACAAAAGACTGCTAACAGACCTAACAGCTACACTGAAAGGAAAGAAGAGATCGATCTTCACCTATAATTCAAAACACTGTAAGAACTTATATGTCGGTGGTGTTGGAGTAGGCTTACAACGAGTGGCGTGTGCGCTTCCGATATTATTGTGCTGGTTTGAAATTTTAGCCCTGCAGAATTTACAAGCCTTCTTCAAGCATGAGGTAACAAACGTAAATGTATGCACTAAGCATTAGTCTTTTTTGTTGTGCATGAGAATCTGTTTATACTTCATTTATGAGCGAATTTGAAGTTGTGTCGGTTTCTGCTAACGGCATTTTCACACTGATGAAGAGAAAGAAGTTTCCAAACATCCGAAAAATATTGTTTTATAGCACATAAATAATACCTAAGTTTAACTGTACGCCACTGTCGTGAGAGCATTGCGTTGACGTTTGTTGACGTACTTAATGCCTTGATGAACTCACATTAGCGCATTCTAGGCGAGACCCAACGCGGGCAATCAGCGTATTGACATACCACAAATTTGGGGTCGCCCACTACCTCTCGGAACGAGATACTTCATTGGTTCTTTAAACAATAGATAACAGGTCATAACAATGCCCCTAGTCCTGAACTACAATTGAGGTAGTGTTTACAGCAAGCGAATGAAAATAGAGGTTCCAGAGAGGTAGTGCCTTACTGCAAATTTGCAAGCCTTTCGTGTGATTCCATCTTCCGCAGCAATCCCTTTGACGTTGGCTATCATAGCACGCACCAAAATAGTGAACCTTTAGTGCCTTAATGACATTTCAAACTGATGAAGACCGAAGATGTTGAAAGAACTTGCATAACAAGGACCTGAACCACATTCAAGTGACCAGCAGTTTTTCTCGTTTCAGTTTAGTTGACGTGCCCACTGCCCATTATCGCGGGCTCAAAAAACCTCATTCAGTTCCTTGTTATTGAACATTTTCCAAAGAGGTTTGGTCGCAACATCCTCTCTACCGGGAAAATGATAGTTTTCCAAGCCAACTTACAAGAAGCATGTTGTTCTTCAATGGCGAGCATATCGAACGCACTACATAATCCACGATTACTCCCAGTAATTAATGCTAATTTATTTTCTCTGTAGTTTCTACTCTATCACATACTTCATTGACATACAACAAAACTTGTTATTTCAACACTAAACAGTTGCAGTTTTATCATTAAATGTATACTTTCCAGCCGTCTAACGATGTAACTTCATACTGCCATAGTCAATTTAATTCTTTTTCAAAACCAGGATACAATGTTATTTACTGATTTTCTACAATGTCAACAGGAACTCCTGGATGTCTTTAAACAAATGTTAGCAATTTTTTGGACGGCCTGTTACATTGTAAAGGTTTCATTCTCCAAATTTTGAATATCGATTTAAAACGCACTTACGGTACTTCGTTGAGTCCGTTGGAGAAACAGAACAAGGATCTTGGCGCTGCTTCGCAGACGTTACTACCCTCTGCTACATTACACCTCTGGCTCAGGTTAGAATAACAGAAGATGATGAAATTTCATCGTGATTGTCGTTCTACTGAGAGAACAAAATTTACTTTTCATGTTACAAACACTTAAATCTGCTGAAGTCCCAATTTATTGAACCCTCATTTTTTTGAAACTCTAGATAACTCCAAATACTAAATACGTATTTTGAGAAGACAGACTACTATTTTATTTCTCCTTCTTTGCAGTCTCTCTTTCTTGCTTTGAAAGTAATAAACAGGGTGCAAATAAGATGGATTTTCCAGCTCGCCCTTTGGACAAGTTGGAACCATTACACGCAAGTCTGAAGCCTTTTCTCAGTAGCGTTACGTAATTAACATCCACTAGCCTCACAGAGAAATCCACTAGCCCCAGGCTAGGGGAGATGCATTTCTTGGTGCATTCAATAAAGATGAAACTCTTTATTGCTTTGAAAGAAAGATGTAAACTTAAAAAGGCATTGCGTGTAAAGGTGGTTTTTAATAGGGTGATTTTTGAGTGGCTGGTCACCGTCAAGTTTACTTCAAAATTTGTGTTTTAAATTTCCATTCAAAAAATATCGTGCAAGAAAATGGAGATTAAAAAAAAAAAATCCTGCATCGCTGGAAAAATAAAAAAAAAATCTAGCAGCCTAAAAATCTTGCAACGCCCCCATCAAAAATCAAATGGTTCACCCCTAAACCATGACTTTTCAGAAACAAAGTTGTTAATTAGCAAAAATAGACTTAATTTTTAAAAGTGCGGTTATCGAACCGTTGCATTCAAAGGGAATATTTAATACGCGTAAAAAACATATTATAAAATATATTATCAGCCATGCACAAGTGACAAATAAGATTGTCCTTTCTTTGCAACTTTCTTCCACCAGAAGCGACGGTCATTCATTTATTTCCAATTTGGCGAGTATTTCTTGTCGGTTTAGGCAATTGAAGTGGACCCTTTAGCTTTTTCATTTCAACGAGTTCACAAATTTGAAGGTAAATTCAATATTTCCTAACCTCAACAACTGAACATTCCCGAACGTGCAAAGGTTACATCATTAGTAGGGAAAAACCAACAAGCTAAAGATATAACATAAACCTCCGATTGTGTGACTCGCGCGACTGCTTTGCTAGTCCTTCACCTATAGTACAAACAAATTAAATTAAACCGTGACTTTCAAAAAGCAAAAAATAAAAGCGTGGTTTTAAGTTGCTAGTAACTTCTTGTTTGGGGTAGTTTTAGCATTATATGGTGACAAACGAAATTACCTGGTGTACATTTCAGTTTATTTGCTGTTCTTTCTAGGTTATATCAAAAGTTTGTTACGATCTACCTGCAATGCAAGTATGCATGCCAGATCCAGGCTCCCAGCAGCCTGACCTGATGAGAAGTCGTTACTGGCATCAGTTGTGATCCTCTAGATGTGTCAGTGAATAATAAGCACTGTATAGTGTGATCTTAGTGTTAAGTAAAATAGCCAGGATGTATGTAGTGTCAGTAAATTTTCCAATGAAAAAATAAAACATTATAGTGTCCAATAACAAACTCTATGTGCTGAACACACATGCGCTACATTTGGTTCCTTATTGTGGCAAAATTATCCTTGATAATGATATATATTTTTTAGAAGAGGGGGTGGGCCGGAGGAATCACTATGAGGATAAATGTAAAATCTCCTGGCCCTCCCTATATATTTTTTGTTAGAAGATGTGACCCTCCCCTGAGAAGTAGATAAATTTATAGTAACCCACCCCAACCCCTCCCCCCCTGACAAAAATGGTTTGTAGTCAAAATGTTTGGATTAGCTCACTAGCTTGAAATCTGAAGTTAACAATCTCAAAGGTGAAGCCATGGATCAAGACCTTTTTGATAAGAGTGGTAGGAGACTACTGACTCTCAGAAGCTGCTAAAGCCTTCATTTCTGATTGCTTACAGTCAGCCTAGGTCTTGTCCGATAGTGAGAGCATCGGAGACTGACACTGATCTGTTTCTGTGCACCATATTCAAGGTGGAAATGGTTAGTATGTTCAGCATCTAAAAACTCTATACTTTCTATACTCTATACCTTTCCTTTTTATTTTCTTTGAGCAGATTCAATGCGTAATGGTGGGAAATGTTTGTACAGTGACTTTCCAAGAAAGGGCGTTCAGCGTAAAGCAGAGCGTTTACCATTTTGAAGACATTTTAGAATTGCGTGCCCTTTTGAACGGTTCAATAGTGCAACTTGATTCCCGGTTGTCATAGGTTATGTCATCCCATTTCCGCTGAAATTTACATAACCACAGCAGATTGCTACCAAGTTGAATGTACAGCATTTCTCTTTCTGGGAAAGCGCAATCTGCTGCTTTACCTGCTAAATGCTGATTTTAGGGAAATCTTTGTGAACTTCGCCGTTTTCTTTTTTTCTTTATTATTTCTAATGAAAATTTCCACATGCTTTCTCCAAGACGGTGTTATAATTACACCGGCTAGCTGCCATGCATCCTATCTAAGACATCACACTATCTCCATTTGTTCGGAATCTTACTTTGACAGTTGTCTGTTGTTTTTTTTGCTCAACCTATGGTATCACTCTAATAACTTCATAGTAGGTCTGCGTTATCTATCCAATCTTTCCTGAATGACCGGTGTTTATTCTCAAAAGCCTCATGGGTAAGAGTTCAGTATTTTTTTGTTTTTATGGTTTATTTTTTCTATCCTTTAGCGAGAAAACGTTTCGCTTTACCCAGGGGCGATGACGATTCCACACCAGCTCGTACAGCAATTCAGATTTTCCCGAGGCGTTGAGATCATGAAGAGGGCACCGGGGCTGCCAATCCCTCCGGCACACCAGAGGAAGAGGAGGACCCAGTGCCCGCCTTCGACTTTTGCCTTTGCACTCCATACATTACCAGTTCTGCATTCAAACCGCAAGGACGAGGTAATGCACCAATGACAAATCACACAAAACGGCACAAGAATTACAGATGGTACTGAAAAACGTTGAAAGACTGTGGCCTCTGGGAAAATCCCACCTACCTTGATAGAAAGCAGGAACTGGGATGCTTGATAGAGGACGTTAGGGAGGTGATGCCACATTGTGTCATAAAGGATGTTCGTGATAGGTGGCCTAACCCCCCTAACGTTCCCTATCAAGGGCATTGCCGTGCATAAGCTAATAAGCTATATCTCATTAATGCCATGTCGATTTCTTGTTGATGGATTTTAGCATCGCTAAAATCTGTTCGCTTATACTTTCACCATTCAAACCGTTGAAGGGGTATCTTTCACTTTGAGACAGAGAAGTGAGATCATTTAAAATAGAAACCGTTTGCCATAAAAAGATTATAAAGATCTAATGGTATAATCGTTTTACAGTCGTAACTTTCGTCATCTGATAAGGAATGTGTGTATACAACAAATTGTAAAATGTTTGCCAGATTTCATCCTTGAAGTGGTATGTTTTATCTGGTAACACCCAGTGAGGGGCAATTCTGTTGGGTTCACGGCTTCTCTGATAGAATTG
Organism: Meandrina meandrites; assembly: GCA_963693305.1. Lineage (NCBI taxonomy): Eukaryota > Metazoa > Cnidaria > Anthozoa > Scleractinia > Meandrinidae > Meandrina > Meandrina meandrites. The sequence continues at coordinate 43,625,509 of OY855903.1, forward strand.
CTCGGAAGTAGGCTCATGTAGCCCGTTCTCATTCTAGAAAATGGAAAGAAAACGAGAAAAGTTATTCCTGTCCATGTTCAGTTAGGTAATAGAGATCTATGTGTTATTGTGATGTTACTGGTGGAGACTTCACATTTATTGCAGATACCCAGTCAAGTACAGCAAGCTGAATTCTCATTTCATAGGTATCTTTTAGGCTGTAATGGAGTTTCTTTTGGGCATATATGAGCATTACAAGATGCAATGACTCAATCCAGAATGTATCGCGACACTATAATGAAAACAAGTGACAAGTGCAAAGTTAGTTGTGAATTGATCATATATGCATCTTTCTAATACCTATACTTCATTACCACTGAACAAGAATTTGTAAGAAAGCTGTTCTTTTGGCCAGAATATCACAACCCTTGTTAAAGCATATATGTTGCAAATAGAATATCATTTATGTTACATGTAATTATATATACCTTCTAATTGTATTAAATTCCACTCAAAGGAGTTACAGAAAAAAGTATATATTTTTTTTTTACCAGGGCATAATCATGAGCACTCTTGATTATGAATGTGTAGAACTGCAAATTGGAAATATAGGCCTCGAATTGCGCACGCGAGCGACAGCCTGTGGCTTCACGTATGGATCTTGGCAGGTTGTCGTCAGCTGTGGTTTGTGACCCCCTCCTACGACTAGAGTTTTCCCGAGGTGTACCCTCCGAAGCGCTGTCGTCATCATCTCTTGTAGATGGTTCTCCCTTCTATTGCCTTCCTGTAAGCAGCAATAGCCTGTGCAGAAACAAGTGGTTTCTTGCTGCAGGCATAACCTGCTTCATGACATCGAGACTCCCGGTAGCAATTAGAATGGTCACCCTGTAATTATTTAATTCAGCAATCAAAGAAATATTAAAAGGTAATTGAAATTGAAAGAAAGATAATATTGGACTCATTCCTATGACAGTCACAGTTCACAGCATTTTTTCACCTGATAATGGTCTACTATGTTCAACATGTATCACCTCAGCTCAGCGGCATCACCATTGCAATTCTTCATGGCATAATAAATATGCGTCTTTGTGCACTTCACTGTAAAGAACGATATTCCAGTGATTTTATTTCATTTGAGGCAAACCTTTTCCAACTATTTTAGGCAACAATCAACCTATTATGCTCAATAAATACTTCAGGTAAAATAACAAAAGAATGCAAAATGACCTGGCCATATCTGGACTCAAGTACAGGTACCTTTGTCAGACAGCCCCGAAAACCCCATATCTGGACTAAAGTACAGGTACCTTTGTCTGACAGCCCCGAAAACCAAGTTTTCTCCGATTCTCGAACTAGTCCAGATGCCACCTTTTTTATTGCCTTCTTTACCCCCTTTTCACCTTCAGTGAGGTAACACTACTGCAAGAGGAGCCCATCCTCACCTATATTAATTTTAATAATAATATTAATAAAAATAAATAAAATGCTATAATTTGAAAACAATGATAAAGTGAATAATGACAATGATGATGATGATGATGATGATGATACTAAAAAATAATAATAATAACAATAACAGTTATTGTTATAATGATTTGTATTGGTATTATTATCATCAACATCAGACAAGTTTTGAATGTTGTACACCTTGGAGTTTGTCAATTCCAATACTGAACATAACAACTCACCAAGGGCTGTTAGGGACTCCACCAATACTTTGGTCATGGGTATTTCCTGTGACGCTGCTGAAGCCATATCTGTTTTGTCCCAGTTTAGACAGACCTTCTTACTGCTGCAAAATTAATGTTTGACAATTTGCATGGATGCCATATTATTATATAGTAAATAGCATGGTTGCATGACTTTCAGCTCTGCTTCACACAGTACTCTGTAGCACAAAAAAAATTACAAAATTGGGAGCATACCAGTAAGATAAGCCAGAAACTGTGGTGTGTTGTGCTGCATCTGTAATGATCACCTAGTTGTTTCAGAAGAAAGGCAAATTAGGCAATTGGAAGAATGAAAAGACAGATAATATAAAACACCTATGCTAAAACAGGGTCATAATGCAGAATCTTTTGGCTGTAAATTACCATGAACAGTAGACTATATTCAAAAGTTTTGGAGACAATATTTGTCCGTCAAGCTGATTTGAGTGATGGTAACTTACGTCTCCATGTAGAATATACTGTATGTCCTGGTGTGCTTCCATCCTAGCTTCCTGTAATTTTATTTCATATATGGATTTCACAGCATTCTTGTACCCTAAAGTAGAAAGTACTGGCAATAGAAAATAATAAACACTAATAAGTTACTCGTGGCAAATTGCAGTTCCATAAAGAGTAAGGGGTAAACAAGGCTAAATAGTCTCACTAGACAGACAAAAGTATTTTTGTCCAAATCACAGAACCTACAAAGGAACATGTATACAGAAGTGAATAATTTTATTACCGGTCGAAGTGTATGTGTCATCCACATTCCCAATGCCAGCAGCTCTACAGGTCCTGACGTACTGGGTCTCAGTGAGGCCCGAACTGATAAATCCATGTAAAATTCTATAAAAGAGTAAACTGTGCTAAAAACATTACATTACATCATTTCACTCCTTTCACAGGAAAATATGAACTCACAATTGACCTCGCTCCCAATGTGTGGCTTCATAGCTCAGTTGGTAGAGCATCGCACCGGTATCGCGGAGATCACGGGTTCGAATCCCGTTGAAGCCCTGATTTTTTTTTCAGGCTTCTTTATTCCATTTGCTTAAATTGGAAATTCACTGCAAAGATCACAAATCACCTTCATATATATCCGCAGTTCACATATGAATCATTTCATATACATTACATCATTTCACTCCTTTCACGGGAAAATATGAACTCACAATTGACCTCGCTCCCAATGTGTGGCTTCATAGCTCAGTTCGTAGAGCTTCGCACCGGTATCGCGGAGGTCACGGGTTCGAATCCCTTTGAAGCCCTGATTTTTTTCAGGCTTCTTTATTCCAATTGCTTAAATTGGAAATTCACTGCGAAGATCACATATCACCTTCATGTGCTAAAAATATAAACATGTCTGATAATCAAATTAGACAATAAGTGAAGTTAATTTTACCTAAATTGGCTGTAAACTTTCCCCCAATGATGCTTTTTTTTATTTCAGAATCTTGGCTTTGTACCATTCTGTTTCTATTTTTTTGCCTTTGCCGACAATTCGCCAAGCGACCGTTGCCTCACCTCCTTCTTCCACATCTCCCCTTATATCTGACATCTGGACCACAGAATATTGGTCCTCATCAATCCAAAGGATGCAGGCATATTGTAAATTACTCATTGCTGACCAGGAGACTTAAACTTTTGACTTTTGACTCTGTGAAGATGTTCCACGGCACAGTTCTGAACTAGTTAGCTCATCAGCTCCATCAGAGAATACTGCTGAAGAGAAACCAGAAAATGATCGTTCTGTTGATTTCCAAGTGGCATTCAACTTAGAGGAGGAGTTTGAGCCAGTGGGGCAGGATGAAAACTCGATTGAGTCTACAACTGATATTACCTGCATAATTGAGCAAGGACAAAGTTCTCATTCAGAAGACGATAAAAATGGTGAAGATCCTGACTGGTTGTATGAATATCTGGCAAAAATACAGGACACTCTTCAGGAAGAACTTGTGCATATTGAACAAGAAATATATACCGATGATGTTACAAGAGAGGGACCAATTTTTGAGGGGCCTAGTGTCGAACACTTTATCCAGAAGGAAAGTGATGAAGACGACAACCTAGATTTCAAACCCTTGTATTCAGGAGCGACTATTACCGTTGGACTCAGTGCTCTTTTAATTATGACATTTGCCCTCAGACACATGTTAAGCGGGGAAGCTTTATCGGACATGCTAACTTTAATTAGCCCTCACTGTCTTTCTCCAAATCTGTGCACGAAATCTATGTTCGAACTCAAGAAACACTTTCACAACCTTAAATCACCTATGCGTTTCCATAGATATTGTTCGTACTGCTTCCTGCAAGTCGAAAATAACCTCACTGTGTGCCCGAATTCCCTTTGTGCTCGTGACTTAACATGCTCTGGTAACACAGCTTTCTTCATTGAAATACCAATCGCATCACCTGGGTTTTTAAACCTTCTCAAGCATAGATTCGTTCGAGTTAAAAAAGATGAACATAACATTGAGGACATATACGATGGCGAGCTTTACAAAAGACATACAGGTATCAACGGAATACTGTCCGATGAAAGAAACATTTCATTGACGTGGAACACGGATGGCATCCCAGTATTTAAATCATTGAAGTTCGCCCTTTGGCCTCTTTATTTTGTAGTAAATGAACTTCCTTACAAAGAACGTATTAGTAAAGACAACCTGATTTTTGCAGGCCTCTGGTTTGGCAGTTCCAAGCCAAGCATGTTGACATTTCTTCAGCCTTTTCATTCGTCTCTGTCCATTCTTGAGAATGAAGGTTTGCTCGTTAAAGGCTCGGATGAAAATTATTTCACAACATGAGCAATTCTGCTAGCAGGCACATGCGATCTTCCTGCTAAGTGTTTAGTGTGTAACACAGTGCAGTACAATGGATTTCATGGCTGTTTTAAATGTAAACAGGCTGGACAAACTGTAAAAACAGCGAAAAAAGGAGGACATGTACACGCTTTTCCCTTCGACTTTGACGACCCCAAGGGTCCAAAACGCACTCACGAGGAAACGTTGGAAGAGTCACGTCAAGCAGCTGCTCAACGAAAACCTGTCAATGGCATTAAAGGGCCATCATGGTTCGGTGGACTCAAACATCACGATATCATTGATGGGACAGGGATAGATTACATGCACTGTGTTTTGCTTGGTGTATGTAAACGTCTTCCCGGGCTCTTGTTTGATTCAGGAGAAACAACTGACTATAAAATTACTTCTCGTATATCAGAGGTTGATGCAAGACTCGCCCGCATTAAGCCACCAAACAATATATCAAGAGTTCCTCGGTCGATTGAAAATCACCGGAAATACTTTAAAGCCTCCGAATTACATTCATTTTTATTGTTTTATGGTCCTGCTGTTCTTTATAATATTCTTCCAAAACCATACTACGAACATTTTCTGCTTCTGAGTGAAGCAATTTTTATCCTTTTGCTGGAGTCTATAACCGAAAGGCAATTAGAACATGCTGAACGCTTACTGCTTCACTTTTGCATTCTGTTTGAGGGCTACTATGGATTGCGGTTTCAAACAGCGAACTTTCACCTTCTTGTCCATTTAGCTGATAATGTACGGTCACTAGGGCCATTGTGGACACATTCATGCTTCCACTTCGAGGACAAGAACGGCTTTCTCTTAAAAACATTTCATGGAACTCAAAACATTCAGTTTCAAATAATATCAGCCGTCTCAATAGCAAAGAAGCTTCCCCAAGTCCGAAGAACGTTTCTTCCTGAGGGCGGCCCAGTCACTGACTTCTACTGAAAAATGGTATCCTCCTACAGATTTTCAAATGGAATCGAATTATTTGAAGGATATTTTGCTCTTGGGGCAAGTTCAGAGTGGAGGTTGTCTGGTTTTCAACTTCAAGCCCTCGCAGATTTCTTAGGATCTGCACCCCTTTCACCAGTGGTGAAGTTATTCAAACGGCTGAAGTGTGGAAGTGGAATTTTGTACTCAAGATCCAATGAGCGTGTTAAAAGTAGAAAGAGTTTTACAGTAAGCATAAGGAGACAAAACGTCCGAGAATATGGCCAAATTGAATTTTTTTCCAAGTCAAACCTATCTGTTTCTGCCTAACAGTGACCGCTTGTAACTGTACCATTCGCAACTTGGCTGTGTTAACAAGATTGCGTGAATGTGTTCCCATTAAACTAATTGATTCCTCCAGTTCTCATGTCATGGTAGTAGGAGCAGCAAAGGCAGAGGATGTTATTGTGCTAGACATTGAACAGATAGACCGCAAATGTGTTTTTATGTGCTTTGAGGACATGCCGAATATTGCCTTTGTAGCTGACTTCCCGAATTCAGTTGGAACAGGTTAACCTTTGTACAGTACATCATGAACGGATCACTCATCCAGAAAGGTATCAAGTAATTATTTTCACATCAATGACAGGTAGCAACAAGGCTTCCACCGCAGAAATCTGTGAATACTTATTTATATAGAAAAATATGCTGCTTGTTTGAATGTCTTTTCTCTTTCATGAATAGATCACGATTGTACAAAATGAAGTAATGAAACAATACATGTTGTAATATTTCTTGCTAAATGAATCGATGCTAATTGTTTACGGGTAAGTGTATGCACAATACGAAATACATTTTTTATTTTTCGTGTACGTTAATTTATAAAGCGTTTCTGAAAGCAGTTTGTAGCATTTACACGACGCTTTGCCTCTTCTATTTGATAATCAGCCAACAATTTATTTTTTTTGCTGATTTCCTTTATCTTTTGTGATAAGAGAGAGTATTCCGAAAGCTGCTACATAATTGTTTGTTTCGGCTCGGGTTTATATTTAGCACACGGTATTTCATTTGTTACACTCATATACCACAACGCAAAAAGTTTCCGTGAACTGAAATGTATGGAACGTTTAGTTTTCATGACATTCTGAACCTCAGAATTTATTTTGAGTCAACTGTCGTCTGTGTCAAGAGTGAAGAGAACTTGCCGTCACGCAAACTAATTAAACGCTCCATGCATATCATGACCCTTGCGTATGACTCGAAACCGGGGCAAGTACGCAATTTGAACTGATTTAAAGGTTTTTTTTGTTCACAGCATATTCAGATATTTTCTTAGAAGTGTACTTTTCAACACCCCAGCAGTTCATTTGTTTCTTTGCGATCATTCCACTTGCGAACGGAAAGATAAGAGAAACCCTGGGACGACGTTGCTCTTATCCTCAGCCGAAAGAACTCCGCTCCAAACTTGCGTTAATTTTATTGATAATGGAAATAGTACCGTTTCTTTCCTGTTTATTTTGTTTGGTTCTCAACACCTCACGCAAATGTCTATCGTATGTCTCGGATAAGTCAACCTTCAAGACAATTTTCAGGTATGCTAACTGAGCGGCAACACGATACCTCAGAACATCTGGCCTTGTAACCATTACCGGCCAGAAGAACAATCTCAAGATCTAGTCAAGATCTATTCCAGACAAAACTTCAAGACTTTTCCTAGACAAGCAGAAGAAGCAGCACTGGAAAAGTCTTTCAAGACATTTGATTTGTCTTGGAAAGGTCTAGAAAATGTCTAGAAGACTTTTGCTAGACCTAATGTAGACAAATTTAGATCTAGCCGTTTCGTACGGGTTCATTAAAATAGTAGCGGAGCTCTCCAGTGGCCCGAAGGGCCGCAGAGCGGAGCCCCATAACTACCGTGCGAGGATAGAAATTAAGAAAACCATGCGTTTTCATGGTCATCGTGGCTAGCGGCATGGCTCGCGGGCGCGTGCGCCTAGCGACGTCGCCCAAAATGGCGGCCATACTCCAGAAAACGCTTGACTTGGGCATCTTACGTGTTTGATATTGACCATCCACCTTTCGTTAAAGTTACCTATCGTAGAAGTTTGTAGGACACTTCAATGTTTTTTGATCATGTTGAAAATCGACTAGGGATATTTCACTTCGCCTACACGAATCAATTGCGTGAAAAGGCGACAAAATATTTGGCAGTTGCTCAACCGCGGCAATAACAACTTGTGAAGAAAGTGAGCAGCAGAAAATATTTCTTTGTTATTATTTTTCACCCCATCACTTCAGAGATTTTTTCTCACATGAAAAAAAATGATCTGGACATTTCACATCAACTTAAATGAAGCCATTGCATGAATGAATGAAACACGCGAAGAAAGCTGCTGAAGAACATAGATCTTCGTGGATATTTCTCGCTCTATTTACCCATTTTCATCATGGAAACTTATTCCAAATCATTTAGGACAACCTTGTAACGGGAAGATCCAAAATAATTGCGGACTTGAACATGATATATCGGACTACAAGTCAAAAGAGCGATGTCCAGGGAAATCACCCTTTGAAATTTACTTTGGCCGAAAGCCAAATGTTCCAACTGAAGCAGACAGTTCAAGTGCCTTCCTTTTTGTAAGAACAATTTAGGAAACATATCTAAATTTGCCAAGTGCATGAATGTACCTCCATTCAATTGATTTGTATTAAATGTTTTTTTTCTGATTGTGGTAAGTTTCTACCTTTTAGCTTGAAATATTTCATGTACAGCTCTTCATCTTCCACAGCACCACCATCATCAGCAGCACCTCCATCTGCATCTGGCAGCTTGTGTTCACTCTCCTTGTCACACTGTCACTTCACTGAGTTTTCCAGATGGGAAGCCACATTGTACTCCCTCATTTCTGATGCGTGGATAATAGCTGCAGTTGCAGTCGGCAAGTGAAATATTGAGCCAGGACATTTCTCGGATTATGTTGTCCTCTTTGTAGTTGTCATGTGGAGGGAGATGCACGGCAATGCTTGTTTGGTTCAACAGAATTCCGATATCGAATACTAGGAGAACATGGTGGCCTTTATCTTTATCATCTTCCAACTAAGTCAAGGTAAAACATAAAAATGAGTGTGAATATCTTACAATGTGTGAAAAATGTGTGTGAAAATAATGATTTTTTTCGATCGATTCACTTGAAATGATAAAATGAAGACAAAAAACTAAATTGGTATAATGAAAATCAGATATTAGCCAATCAACAGTAGGGGGAAGGGAAGGCAGTAATGCGTGTACCCTGAAAGCAGTTAAGTTTGGAGCATACTGTCTGAGAAACAACCTTGATATCCCACTCTTTTGGGACAACTTCCTTAACTTTGGTCTGTATCCTTCATAAATGCAATTTGTGATGGAAATAACCTGTATGATGAGTTGTATGCTACATAGAAGATGTTGTTAATGCTGTTTTTGTGCTGAATGTGGCAATCAATCCACTTCCCCTGAGTTTGAGTTTACAAATGCGAATGACTATAGTGATGTTCAACAGTCTTTAACCAAAGATAGGTATGGCATGCTCATAGGCTGTGGCTGATCTGTGGGAATCTTTGTAAACCAAAATGGTATTTGTGCACTGGACACAATAGTGGTGCAGTCATAGCAATGTCAAGTACGTAACTAAGCTAAGGATGTAAAAATGTTAATCAATGTTAATTGTGTACTTCATCTAGGAACACTGACATGGATAGAATATGTTTAAGAATTACTTTTCAAAGTTTATCAAAGAAATGCAGTTTATGCAAACACAATTATTAGAATTTCCTCTTCCGAACTTTTGAATGAGAAATATTTACATGAATTTGTTTCTTGACATTGGTGAACTCTCATACCTCTCTGTGGACTGATCGCAAGAAAGGTATTAGCTCCTCCCTTGAAAAGGTAAAATTTCCTTCGTTGAGACTGAACTCAACTCAACTCAACCCAACTCAACAGGAATGGAAGCTCTTTTTCCATTGATGGCCTTTGAAAAGCCAGCTGGACGCATATTTTTTTCTTCACAGCCAATGTTTCCCTACGCAGTTTGATCATTCTTTGCGGTGGAGCACCGCAGTATTTAGAGACGGTGCATCAGATTCCTGGTTAAGTTGTACTTCGTTGTCCTCAGCTGTCTATCACTTTTCCTTTTTTCAATGTGGCCGTGAATGATTTTTATAGAATAGCTTGTGAATAATGCTTAAATTGAAATCTTTAGGAGGAAATGACTGACTAGAAGACTGTATCAAGCGCTGCAAGATCGTTCGCTCCTGTGTCTTTTTTTTTTGGAAGCTGCACAAAACTTTCATCCATACAACCACGAAGGCAGCTTTTCTTTCTTTCTTTCAGAACATTATTTTTATAACACTTGTTTGCCAGGGTGGCAAATGTTCTGTAGAAACCAATGTTTAACAGACTGAAATTGCCTTCTTGTTCTGGCCCCAGTTGTTCAAAGGGTGGATAACGCTATCCAGTGGATAAGTGTTGACAAAACAAACTACGCTATCAACTGGATAGTGATTTATCCGGTGGATAGCGTTATCCACCCTTTGAACGACCGGGGCCTGGACTAGTAAAATGCACAGTGATGAAAATCCCTCTTCAAAATGCCTCACTCTGGGTGATATCTGGGGAAAGGGTACATAAGGTCAACAAGGAGAAGGTGTAAAAACATTTACTTCCCCCTTGGCTTGTTCTCAGTGGTTAGGTTGGTTGAACGTGACCAGCTATTAGTTATGAATAAATGAATAAAGCAAAAAAGTGAAATTAAATAACTACATTATTCGTACAGCTTGAAAATAAGACCTTTCATAGTAAACTTTAGTGAAAAGTTTCTCCGTATTACTGGTATCAACTATATTTTGGGGTCTTGCTTGAATCATTTCACTGACAGCCAAGTAATCAGCATTTATGTACAACATACCCACAGTCCATGGATGGCACCCACGTACCTGTATTACTCTTATTTCAATTTGGGAAGAATTCTGGCTATTCACAATTTCATTGGTCATTGTGACTAACATTAGTGGATAACATGACCATAGCTATTCAGTGTTATCCTGTTATTGGATAACATGACTCTCACTGGTTATAACAGACTTCTTAGTGGATAACATTAGTGGGCCCCTGCATCTGGAGAGCTGGCTTTTTCTGATTGGCTCTAACAGCCAATAATGGCCAATAATGATTAACAGCCTTTAGTGCCAATTACAATGAAAAAGTACCAATTACCTTGAAATACTGTTTCAGGAGAATTTCGTGCATGGTTAATTTAAGGTACTTAGTAACGATTTTAGCACAGAATTGACCTACTAATGGCGAAAATGACCATGACAGTGCCCCTTTAACCTTAACTGACTCTTTAACACGACAATGGTTCAACCACTAACAAAAACATATATGCACCTATCAATGTTAACTTGTAGGGAATATGAGTGAGGAGACAGCATAGGGAAAGGAATTTTGACTTTCTGAAGAGCTTCACATTAAAATCTCCACCTTCAGGATGAACACATGGGTCAAACCAATCTCCCCCAATTGTGGAAGCTGTATTTCCCTTTAGAGTGCACGCAAGTCATAAATTTGACAGTCAAAGGCCCAAGAGTGGGGATAGGCATATTGATCAAATGCACCGTGCATCTGCCTGCTCATCCCACCTTCCTCCAGCTTAGTACTGTTGAGGTGCAAGCAATCCTTGCAAAATAGAAAATCCAGCACCAATACTATCAGAAAGATTTTCCATATTGGCAGACATTTTTGCCATATTGGCCTGATGATGTTCTTCCATTTTTTTAAGGTGATCCATCTGCTGCTTTTTCATCTCAATGTCTTTGTTTGTATTCTCAAGCAACTGGCCATCCGCTGGAAGCTTTCTCTTTAACTTATCCTGCTTCAGCTTGTTATCAAGAAAATTTCTCCTTTGCTTCACACTCACTGACTGTGATCTGTTAATGAATCATTTTCTGATACATCACCTTCTTTAACGGAAGAATCAGAAACAAAAGTAGCATTCAAAGTGTTGGAGATGGGTCCTCAGAGGTCACTGCTGTCCCAGCATCACCACTTCCTTTCAAACGTGCTGTAATATCTTCATTTTCAAGACCGCTTGCAAGCTCCTGTATTGCTGGAGACCCTCCCCATATACAGTTGACTCTCTGATAACTCGAACCCTCAAGGGAAAGTGAAAAGGGTTCGAGTTATCGGGAGTTCGATTATCGGAAGTCAAGAACAAATGACGGAAAAAAGGGAAAAGTGGTGTCTACTGTTTTTCTGTTCATACAATGTACAGTTTAAACAAATTATTTTAGAGTAAAGAGAGGCTGAGTGAAAATGAAAAAATACATTTCTAAATTACCGTTTGAATCATAATTAATGTAACAGCAGAAGTGTGCTGTGAACTTTGCAGGTTTCAAAGAGAACAACGTTGGGCTACTACTACAGAGTTCATGTGATTTACTTTCAATACGCCCTGACACTTCTCAACTTATCTTTTACTATCGATTATCCTTGAAAGTTTTCTAAGGTTCGATTTGAAAGAAACGGTATCCAGTCCACCAACAATCTAAACGTCTGTAGCATGTCAATGGCGTGGCACAGTTTTGAGCATAGTTCGATTTTGAGGCATTCAGGGGCGGCTCTGACCCTAGTAGGTGTTTATTTCAAAATAAATTCAGTGTTTTGGACTACAGTACACCGTTTGCTTTGACTTGTCATGTATTGACAGACATTGTTCGAGTTATCAATGGTAAAATTATATACAAAATGACCTGAAGGGAAATAAAAATTGCTTCAAGTTAGCTGGAGATTCAAGTTATCGAGGGTAAAATTACAGTAAATGTATGATGGAAATCCAGGGGAAATTGATTTTGGTTTGAGTTAGCAAGGGCTCGAGTTATTGGGAGTCGACTGTACTTTCACAAAGTTTGTAGTACAGTAACATGACAGGTCCATGTCCACTCCGTTTTTGTGTATCTACGGCTTGTCTATACTTCAGCCTTATCAATTTCAGCGTGTTAGTAAGACACTGCTTGGTGATTTCCTCAGCCTTGTGCGGGTAGTTCTTTTCAGAGCCACTCCTGATCACCTTCTCCAGCTCTGCCTTAATCAATCCAAAATGTCCATGTATTTTCTATCAACCGACTCCTAATACACATTCTCTGCAGTCTTGCTGACCTACACTCACTTGTTACTTTAAAATAGTTCAACTTTGTCATCCCTCTGTGTAAACATGGTGTTTTTGGGGGCCATCTTCAAAAACAAATGGTAGGGACTTATCTCATTCCCAGATTCATTTAACAAAGTGCAAGTGCCTGGGAACGAGATCACCATTATGTAAATGGTAATATCGGTTCTGTTTTAACGCTTTGAAACCATGTTGTTTTTGATGCAGTTACAAGGTCATGAAGCTGTGTTGATTGGAAACTGCATCTGTTTAAACAATGCCTTATTTAGTGACAGCGCATCCCTTGTGGTTTCTTCCTCTAACTTGAGGGGAATATTGATGTCCTCCACAGATTTCTTTTGACGCAGATCCCTTGTGACAGTTTTAAAGACTTGAAGGTTTGTGCAGAACCTGTGAAATTTAAAAGGACAATCAGGTGCAACTTGACATCTTTTTTTTTATTGATTGATTGCAGGACGCATACAAGTTACATTACATTGAAACTTACATTTAAGTACATCGCTTACACTACTTACACAGGGGTGCTACTTACAATACAACGTTAACAGTACTCTACTTACGATACACTACTTACAATAAAAACACTACATAATTACTTACATTGAAATACCTAAAAGGCGACTCCTCTACCAATGACTAATAATTAATAACTTATCATAAATATAGTCAATAAATAGATATATAAATAAATAAATAATTTAAATAATTTAGCAGTGCAGAACGATTTGCGAGATAAGTAATTTAAATAAAAAATGGTGGTGGTAACTCTCAATTGCACTTGACCTTGGTTCGCTTGCAGAAAGTAGATAGATGACTTTTATGGTACCGGAGCCGACGTGATGTTGAGAAGTGGAAGTAAAGGATTCATATAATAAAAAGAACATTACACGTTGGCTCAAAGATATGAATTTTATGTTCTCGTGGCAAAAATGACATCTCACTTGTTCACTGCTTTCACTTGTGAGAAATCATTTCTCCCACTCAAACATATAATTCATATCTTCTCCCCGCCATTTAATATCCTCTATATATGCAGATTTTGTTGTTATATAAGCAGTGTTTTGTCATTATTTAGGGTAGTTTACGTATTTTATGGTGTACTAACGAAATTACCTGTTGTACATTTTGCTTTATTTGCTGTCCTTTCTTGGTTATATTAAAACTTTGTTACGATCTACCTGCAATGCCAAGTATGCGTGCCAGATCCAGGCTCCTAGCAGCCTGACGTGATGACAAGTCGTTAGTGGCATCAGTTGTGATTCTCTAGATGTGTCATAGTGAAAAATAAGCATCGTATAGTGTAATCTTGGTGTGAAGTAAAATAGCCAGGATGTACGTAGTGTCAGTAAAATCTTCAATAAAAAAATTAAATAGTGCCCAATAGCCAAGTCCGATAAGAGGTTTTGTAGCCATCTGTTCTCTGTAAATGTTGTTTAGGACCGTTTTTTCACAAGCAGGAAGGTAAAGTCCTTGTCTTGCAGTTAGGCATGCAGTCTGCAGAGTGCCGTACAAAGTCGCTGAACCAGTCAATTGCCAAGTGGTAGGCAAGACTACATTCTTTTCCTTTGGCTTCTTCCTCTAGCCCTTTTCTCTGTTAGTTTTGGCTTCTCGTAGCAACTAAATAAAAGTAGAAATAAATGATTGTGGAAGTTCTGTCCCCCTATTCAAATCCTAAACAGTTTAAGGGCCATTTTACTTCAAGTCTGTACCTGAGCCAAGCCACAACCAGTTAAAAACCCACTTACAATACCTTTTAGGCCAGGTTTGATGTATCAAAATTTTGATACTAACTAACTGGAAGAAAATGCAGCATTCTCTAATAATTTCTAAGAGATTCTATTAAAAAAAAACAATTCCAAACATTGAAGTTATACAAGAAAGCCTCTCTGTCCTGTTTGAATGTTGATACATCTAATGTGGGATACTTTTGTACTGACCTCACACATTGGAGTCTTGTTGGAAGCCAGATTCTAGTCTGAAATCTTTAATATTTTTAACTCGATCGCTATGTCCCAAACTGCTTATTGAAACAAAATGTCACTTTCCAATGTTCTTAGGAGGCACTAAATAATTTTATTTTTACGAGAACTATACACCCACACCAAGAACGGGCTATACTGTACAGCATCCCTTGATGCAACATGGTACTCCATCCACCATACATCTTGTACTGGAAGGGCTTCTTTTTTGACCCTTGCAAGTGAAAATTTCAAAATATACAAAATTTGCTGCCTTTGTACCTTCAGTTTTCTTGAAAGAAAAGAGGACAACTTTAGATTTAGCTGTGATGAAATGGATACCAGCAATAGCTGTTCTTGTTATGAACCACAGCAGTGCTAAATGAAGGTATTTGTTTTGTTCTTTATTTGTATTTGTATCTAAGGTATGTGAAAAAATCGTACTATGTTGATTATCTTCTGGATCCATTTTATATAGATCAAGAACTGCAATTTCTGAAAATGTTAACTGATAATGGCAGTAACTGTTGTAATTATAATGATAATGATAATAATAGTAAAACACCATTGGTTGCTTTCCAGGCTATTCCACCATTTAAATCAGAGTTTGGGATCAATAAATTGCTTTTATTTAATCTATTTAATCTATTCTCCTTTATTTTGCATGCCCAGGTTGAAAAAAAAATTAACGACCCTAAAGTATGATAATTTGTTGACACCTTGAAGTTTTTCGAACTACCTTAAATTGGTGCTGTTTGACATGGCCAGAGAGATTGACCCTGGTAAATCCCTCCATCCATTGCTTCACATCGTACATAGGAACGCCAACTCAAACTGATTTTACATTCTCTCCAACAGTTGTCCATTTGCAAGTACAATGTTGGTGGCAACTGTCTGAGCTGGCAGTAGGATATTGAAGTGCTGTAAAGTACAATAATCATCGTACCCTAACAGGAATTTTTTCTGAGCTTTTCAGGCACAGTAGTTTTGGAATATATACAGCATAAGCCATACACATTGTTGGGAAGATACAGATTGTTTGTTGGCTGTGTCCAGATAGCATCACTTTTCACTGTATTTATCAAGCTTTGGTGGGAGCTCATATCCTTGTCATGCAAGCCTCGTATTGAGAATCTCAATGCGTTTGTTCCACCCCTTTTACATGATAAGAGCTTAAATTCTCATTTTGAACTTTTCAAACTGAAAAATGTAAATGGTAAAGCATAAACAAAGAAGCCAACACACAAAAGGATTTTAAAGCCATATTTACAGTGTTTGGAGCCGACAGTGAAACACAGCTTTCACCCCTTAACGAAAGCATGCATGCCATGTGACTTGAGGTAAGCTGTGTATTTGGCTTGTTGAAAACCAGGCAGATCCAGAAAAAAATTGCTGAATACTAGAACCCTCAAGATCACTGATTGTATTAAAAGTAAAGCCATGGTAAAATAGTTAACAAAGGTCTTACCTTGATGTTTTTGGGTTATCATCAACAACAATATCTCCTTCAGCTAAGTAGCCAAAAACTGCCCTGGAGTTTTTGACCCACAAAACCAGTAATTTTGAAGTCAAAATTGGTCATGACCTGAAAACCTTCCTCTTTTTCGTAGGCAATGATGCCATTTTTAGAAATAAACTTCTTAGGGTCAACATCAACCACCTCTTTCAACTTGAGTAGAAGGCTGGCTAATGAACACTGAAGCACCAGTTTGCGAGTTGTCTTTCTACTCTTAAGCCAGGCCAAACTTGCAGCTGTTCCATATGCCCCCATCTGACTGCCTTCCATTTGTACCACAGTTCATCCAGATCACCACATAATTTGGGCCTGCCAGTCCCGTCAAAATTATTGAATTGGTGGCCTTGTAGTTGTAAAAAGTAGAGCCTTGTCGACATGACTGGATTACAATATGCTTTCCATCCAGTGCCCCAACACAATGTGGAAAATTCCACCGCATTTCAAATCCTTCTGCAATGGCCAGCCATTCCTCTCCTAAAGCAGGAAAGGGTAGACATGGCTGTCCGAGTTCATCAAGATTGCCTTACACACGTACCAAACTAATCAAGGGGGCTGAGCCTGAGGATTTTTTGCAAAGTGATTTTGGTGGGGGGCTATCAACATATTCATAAGTAGAGTCCAAAAATTTGGAAGCATTTGGAGCAAAAAACAAAATATCACATACTTTTTAAAAAATATTATGCAAAACTATGAAGTTTTGATATCTGGATGTTGAAAAGGAAGGTAATCAGAAGCTGAAATTGTAGTTGTGAAACAAGATGTTAATTATAAACTAAACAAAATTAATTAATTCATGACCTATTTACATGATAAATACATTGTTACTGGTCAATGTATTTAGCATCGTTAATTAAGTCAAGTGCCTTAATCACTAGGCCACACCACCTCCTATACCAGGAAGCGATAATAGAAATTTTAAACTACTGGTCACGAATCATCTTTGCATGGTATGAAAGGACCCACTATTACTTCACTGTTTTGGTGTTACAAATTTCTTGAATAGTTGCTTTCTTAATGTTTGTGTAAGTCGTGATAGTGACTAGTCATTTAACTGAAGTAAATTCCAACATCTCGCACAGTACTTTCCTTCTCTCTTGCCCTCGAAACAAATGCCTGGACTAAGTCTTGAACTACTTTAAGTCTGTTCGTAATTTTGTATAACTCGGGCTCAAATCGATTAACTATTTGCTAGATATAATTAAAAAAATATTTTGTATGACATTTTTGGTGATTTCCTCAGTGACACAAGCAAATTTATTATACTAATGAACATGTACACTTTTCAACATCTCCTGACACAGTGAAGTGCAGTGGCTCATTGATGGAAATAATTTCTGCTTTGATCAATGAAGCAAAATGCAAAATACGTTTTGTTTCGCTCAGAAATGAATAGCAAATGATATTCACCTCAAGTTAAAAATGATTGAAGCGATACTGAATGTATAAATATCGGAAAGTGTCAAAAAATGTTCATGAAAACACAGACGTTTCGGGTATGTGACCCTTCTTCAGTATTAAAAAACCATTTAAATACGCAGTAAATTTGTAACTACTTAAGATGGGCGCTCGCACGTAGAAAAATTGTGTGCACACTGTTCAAATGTAGCAGAAGTTTATGTTAAGTCCATGTTGCTGCACTGTTCCAAGCTGAAAAATCAGCTGCATCTCCTGTTGTTTTTGCTGGATGTTGGTGCCACTACACAAATTCATACCACGCACCTGGACATCTGTAATACTGTGGCCCGTAGAGTCGAAAGGTTGGGCCACAGGAAATCCAGGAGTGTTCTTGCGTATGCTTTGCAAATGTTCACCAAATTGACTTCTGAGGCTTTGCCCAGTTTCAGCAATATAAAGATGAAGCACCTGCGGTAGGATATGTAGTACAGAAGATTTTCCGACGTAAAATGTTCTCGGATGGTCAAGGTGCTTTTGGGACCTGGTATCTCAGTGAGAGCATTGATGTACTCAAGAGTGTTGTGATGCACATGACCCAGGCTGCTCAGTCCAGCAGTTGTCAGTGGAGCATACCAGCGTGTTTCATTGGCTGAGGTTGCGTTTGTATGACACAAAATATTGTCATGGGAAGATGTCACGCATTTGCAATCAGGTACAACTTGACATCCTGTTGAGCCTAAAGTATTGGGAGAGTTTTTGGATGCATTTTTTTTAATTGGACTATTGTTAAAAGACAGTATATTATTTCAGAAATGCATTTTCCTCTAGAAATAATAAAGGTCTGCTTAATCTGCTATTGTTAAAGCCAACAAACAACTGAAAAACTTACAGACTAAAACCCCAAAACTAAATTATGAGAATGGCCTGCATT
Source organism: Meandrina meandrites (assembly GCA_963693305.1). Lineage (NCBI taxonomy): Eukaryota > Metazoa > Cnidaria > Anthozoa > Scleractinia > Meandrinidae > Meandrina > Meandrina meandrites. Next base: position 43,643,945 of record OY855903.1, read on the forward strand.
GGTATTAACTCGACACAATGAAAGAAGGAAGATGTTTTGATTTAGAGATAATTCATTGGATATAATGTTGCTATCCCTTTTTAATAGTAACTTAACTTTACCTTAAAAAGTAATTGTTGTCTTTGCTAACACTTACATCAGCTTCTCCAGATTTCTGTGCGTCATTCATTGCTTGAGTTACTTCCAAATCAAGAGTCCTGAACTCCTGGTACACCTCCTCTGTAAACTCGTATACTATGCCCCCTTGCTGATGTTTGTTCCAAATGATCTTGTAAATGTCCGTTACAGAATAGACAGAACAAGAAATTATGATCGTTTGCCTATTTCATTCAAATCAAATTAACTGTTGTAGCATGGAATTTGAAGCCAACGGTGAGGGAGTGGATGGGAACATCTCTTCTCATTCAAGGGAATACACTCAAGGGCTAAATACCCGAATGAACCCCAAAACCACTGGAGAAAGTGGTCAAGATATGACCTGTAGCTTATCTGTTCTACTAACTGCTTTCTTTCTTGTCATGCTTTTGTCATTATATGCAGTATGTTTATTGTTATATGCGGTGATTTTTAAAACCGTCTAATTTCCTTATACAGATAATTCTTCCTTTCTGAATCCAGGCCTAATGGTTTTATGACAGGACGAAGCGTATCAGGTGGAAGTTTTGTTTGATCTTTTAGTAAGTCAAACTCTACTTCGTCAGAGTCAGCGTAATGCTTACAGTAAACCCACCCTGGTGCGTCTTTACTGGAGCGAAAATGATGGTAGCCCTTAACTCCTGGCAATTTCTTGAAGTAGGGATCAAGAAAACTAGCCCAGTCATAAGTAGGAAGTTTTTCGGCTCGCCTGCTTAGCCAAGCCAAAACACCAGTCTGGAGAGAACTTCGTGTGGCCAGCAACCAGAAATGAGTACAGAATGCTCCAGTGCAAACCAACAATTGTTCTCCAGGCATAGTACCAAAGAAAATAATTGTTTTTATTTTGACCAGAACAGTTGTCTGTGTGAATGTAGGCATCTGTTTCGCCAAGCCCAAATTTCCCAAAATAGTAGTGAACCAAGCTGATAGTACTGTTGGCTCCCTTACCAGTGAGAACTGACTCGTCAACTAAAAAATTTATTTGACGAGGAATCGCTTCACAGCAGACACCAAAAATAGCACATTGCCGTGGTGTTTTGAAATGAATGGGTCCCGGCTGCAAGGGATTACTTGGATAGTGGACTTGTTGTGCATAATCGTACAAATAATGCATCTTGCCCTTCAAAGTACAAGGAGGGCTGTTCTTTGAAATGATCCCATTGTTTGCAGTTAGAACCTGGGGTGCGGTAGGCTCTACAGCTTTTTCAGCAGATCTGTAGAAGCTCCACTCACTACTTGACCTAAACAAATGTTCTTCCTGAGCACGTGCGACTGCTAATTGGACAATTTGAGTGTTATTATGTTGACAAGTAAAACATAAATCACTCATTGGTCGCATGATAACTACATGTGAAGTGAGCCCATTCCAAAGTTCAACGCACTTTGAGTACTTTATAGGTGTTTGACTTTGTGCCTCAATTGCAGTTGAATAGACGCGCCAAACAGAAGCTTTTGAAATGTGAGAAGGCAAAAGTCGCACATCAGTACGCTTGAAGCCAGGAACGCGGCCGGGCAAAACAAGTGCATGTTCTTCAGCATAGTTGCTGATGAACGTTGAAACTTGTTTAGTAGCCTCAAAAGAGCAGGTCTTTTTAGGCAGCCTACCTTTGTTTCCGTGAACACGAAGAGTAAGACCAAAGGCCTTATAATGTTCACACAGATTTGCATAGCGCTCCCTGCCAACTGCATGCAAAAACGTGTTTTCACAGATTTGGCGACCCATGAAATAAGTTTCAAACAGTCCTCTTTCGCTTTCTGCCTTGAACTTCGTCCCTTTGCAAGTTGCAATGTAAATGAGAAAGAACAATTAGATCTAATTCTTCTTTACTCGACTGTAAACAGTTTGCATGGCTTTCGAGAACATCGCTGAAAGAGAGCTCTGAACTGCAATGTTGCATCTTCGGCCCAAACTGACAACCGCAACCTTTACTCAGAAAATTTCTGATGGTCTGTAGCTCATCGCTGTCACTGTCTCTGAGATCAAGGCAATTGTCTCCGGTGAGCAAACATCTTGGCCTACAGAAAAAGTGTCATGCTCTGAGCAAGTGCTATCAGAATCTGAGGAATAAGAATCGGCATCATAGTCATCTTGACCTTGTACTTCAGCTGACCTGGTCCAACTGAAGTACTCGTCAACTACCGCATTCAGATCAGCTTGAATAGACTCCTGATCCGTTAAGATACAGGTGTCTAAACCCACTGAGTCCATGGCTTCTAAAAAAGCCATTTTACAATGAAAACAAATGAAAACAAGTATAAAATTCTTCTAACCTTATTTAGATCCGCCGCGGAGAGAGGTCAAGGAGAAAAAGCACAAGTTTATCCTTACTTGCCGATTTATAGCCCCGCCAACTAATGAGATTCAAAAGTAATTAAATTTACGATCGAAAGTAACCAGGAGGCAGTTGTTTGTTATTTTGCGTAATGCAGTAATACAGTTTATTTTTTTCTCAGTTCGTGAGCGGGCGGTATTCTACAAATCCTGCAATCTGATTGGTTCCGGGAGCGGGCAGTATTCTCCCATCCGGCCCGCTCACGGAGCGATTCCGCCCAGCTAGCTCGCTGTGTTTTCATTTCGCGGCGAGACGATCAAACCCATGAAAGTTTTGCTCTCCAAAATTAATGAATTTGTTCACCAACCGTTGTAAATATGAAAGGAAAAGTAAGCAGTGGAATTAAAGGCCTTGAAGTTCTCCAAAAGGCGAGTATTGATTCTCTTTATTGACAAAATCAAGTTGTACCGAGTTTTATGGCCGTAGTTTGTCGATCGTTGTTTGTGCATTATTTACACTGATTTTCACGCCATTGCGCTTACCTGCAAGTCGCCGGCTTACATACCCGATTGATTCTTTCAAAAGCTAACTTAGTAACGGAATTTAAAGGCCTTGAAGTTCTCCAGTAGGTGGGTATTTTTTGTATTTATTTACAAAATCAAGTTATAGTTTGTCGATCGTTGTTTATGCATTCGCACTGATTTTCACTCCGTAATGCGGTTTACTGCAAGTCGCTGGTTTACAGACTCGATTTATCCTTTAAAACGCTTTGCCTTTCTGCTACTTTTTCCCAAAACTGAATACTGTTTATCACCATTCAAGAAAATGACATGTTTTGATTAAAAACAGTCAAATTAATTCTCGCAAAATTGTGCCGTGTGCAGACGAACTACACAAACAAACTTCATTCAATTTCACTTTCGTGACTCGAGATATTTTTATGTTCTCTTTTGCTGCTGCATTGTGCTTCTTTTTTAATATTAAAGTTACTTTTCTCTTTTATTCTGATGACCTTTTCCGCAAGTACTGTTCAGTTTCGCGAATTTAATTTGTTTGGCGGAAAACAAATCATTCTTCACTTTAGCTGTAGCTTAGCGATCGATTCAACATGCACATTGGATGCACGCGTATATTACAATTACATTTTGCAAGACAATCTTTTTTGATTTTTTTTTTTTAACAGAGTAAGAAAAAAATAAATAAGTTATTTACCGGCTTTTAGAAAAAAATAAAAACGTTATTCACCAGCCTAGGTTGGTCCGTATTGGGAAAAACTGTGCCCTCGGTCTTGGAACCGCCTGAGGCCGCAGGCCTCGGCGGTATCCAAGACCTCGGGCACAGTTTTTCCCAATACGGACCTCCCGGCTGGTGAATAACCTATATGTCTTTACCTTACCACAAGCGGAATTTATTTGATAGTTAAACAGGAAAACAACAGAGTGACATAGTTTTAATTTTATCACGGTACTTAATTGAATTTAAATCAGTAAGCAGTGCGCTCAGCGTTTCTTCCTTTCTCGTCGTACAGTTTTTTGTCAGTGGTGTGTATCCGAAAACTTAAAAAAGGTAATAAAGTTGAATATTGTTGCTTCATTCTGTAATGTTCTTAATTACTCTTAATTTGTCGACATAATCGGAGGGTTACATGCTCATATTTACAAAATACCGGTTGTTGACACAAAGGTGTACGCAAAACCTTTTAGAATTGATATAGAACTAGAGGTAATTTTTTGCCTGTGTTAAATAAATAGTAAGTTAATGAAACAGCAGCAACAGGCTAAAAATAATAAGCTTCGAATATGGGGAAGACATTTCGCTTAGAATTATTCCATTCCTTTCATGTTGTTTACACTAGCGCGAGCGATAAACATGACACGAAACTGTTTGCGGTTGGGATCAATTGTCAATTCCTCTAAAATTCATTTTCATATGGATACAGAGCAATACAAAACTCATTAGAATGTCAGGTTTTATATTGGAACACAAACTGTGCCCAACTTTAACAAAAATCAAGCACATTCAATGTATCTATTTGAAATAAGTTAACTATGTGATTGCGACTGTTAGAATTTTGTTGGAAGTGCATGAAAATTTGATATGCGTTTACTTCTCTTATCAGGTGGCTTTTAAATTGCCCAAGCTGGATTTTTTATATATTGCACTACAATAACACTACTTTAAGCTGATATACTTTTTGCTTTGAATTTCGATGTACCAGGGCACGATTTTTGACTTCAAAGTTTCCTCATTTTCCAGTGTTTGTCAAAGTGCTCAAAACAGGAATCTTCAGGCTTTCAAAACGGCCAATTAAAATGCATGTTCTTGCAATATTTTTACATTTCCGTGTTGTATTTTGGATACCCCAAATGCCTGCCAAAGATAATTTCGATACGTTAAAAGGTCTTTCCTTCCGAGTGATTTGAATGCGCACCAATTTTCGGCAAAATTTAGTGGCGACTGTGACGCAAACACGGCATTTGACATTTTGCCGAATTTCTCAAAAACGAAAACTCTTTGCAAAGTGTTATTGTAATTTTCGTAAATAGTTCACCAAAGGGTTTCTTCCGACTGAATATGAAAAAATTCGAATTTTCGCTTTTGACAGCGATTTCTCGAAAATTAGAGTCAAGCGCTCTTAATGAGTCTTCCAAATGAACTGTGGCTCTTATCGTTAGCTTGGGCTGCCTGTGCTTCCAGTCATATTTTGCTGTAGCTGGAGTTCAGGGCTTATTGTTGAAAATAAAAATAGAAATTCCAACAAAATAAAACGCTTCTGTAACATTTTAACAACATGTGGATACAAAAACCCACAAACAAGACGGTCAATAAATAAATAAATAAATAAATAATTGAATAAATGAACAAAAGCACCATCAAATTTATCAATACTTTCGACAGGGAGGAAGGCCATTACTTTCTGAAATTTTACCTTTTTGATTTCCTTGCCTTTTCTTCTTTGTGCAGGCCCTGTTATCATAACATAACATAACATAACATTACACTTTATTTAAAACTAGCGATGGTATATCGCATTTCCTGAGTTTTGTTTGGCTAACAGCCAATGGTGTATGAGCTCATATACCATTGACCACAATTATCGTAGCCAATACGCGTCAACGAAGACAGCTGGGGAGGTCAAATATTGCACCCCACACAGCGACGAACGCAGCGAAGAAAATTTAAAAAATTCGTATTCTTAGAAAATGACGAAAAACGCAAGGGGTGGACGAAAATGACGAAATTTATTTGCGAGCTGAAAGGAGAGGGGCAACGAAAACGACGAGTAATTTGACGACACTGACGTAAAATCGCAAGGGGGTCGACAAAAATGACGAAATCTATTTAAGGAAGGCAACGAAAACGAAGAATTGAGATCGTTGACATGACGAAAAACCGTCAAGGTTGCGAAAAATCGCAAATTTTGTCAAATCCGCAGGCAGGCTCAGGTGAAGTGTTAGAATTAGCATTTCAATGCACTACAAGACGCGGAAATTTGCAAGACAATAAACTGCAGAACTGCAGAAAAACCGTCAAGGTAGCGAAAAATCGTTACGCAGAATTTCGTCAAACAATACTGGACATAAGTGAACGAACGAACGAACGAACGAACGAACGAACGAACGAACGAACGAACGAACGAACGAACTAATCCCTAGTGGAGTTCTCACCTTTTTAAAGACATTCATTTACATTGGGACACTGTTTTCTGCTTTGTTTGCTGACAACAGTTATAGTATTTTATTCAAAACTGTCTTGCGACCAGAAGTTCTTTCATCACGAGTAAAGAGGAAAAAAGGAACGCGCGCTCCATTATTCCTGCTTCCTCCCGACTGATCACAGGCTTAATAAAATTAAATGCCAACTTTATCATTTTAGTCAGCGAATAGTAAGAGTGGTTACACTGGGGCACTTAAAGCGCTTAAAGTTACTAAGCCTAGCCTGAAATTATATAATTCAAAAAGAATTTCTTGATACAAACCTTTTAACCCCTCCTGTATTTGTTTTTACTTTTCAAACAAATCCTACAGGAGAAACATAAATATTCCACATTAAAAAGTAACAAAGTGCTTACAGTACATCATCCAACCAACTTTCGACTGCTTGTTTGTTTGTTTGTCTGTCTGTCTGTCTGTCTGTCTGTCTGTCTGTCTGTCTGTCTGTCCTTCTGTATGGTAAATAGATATAAACTTTCTGATAATGATATAGTTACTTGACTAATAATAGTAAACAAACCGCGGTGATAACCGTTCGATATAGCTATTGTTATTTTCATAGTAAATTAACTATGGATATTAGATTACTATTATTAGTCAAGTTAGGATGGTCTATACAATAGTTTATATGATATAGTTACTAAACAGCAGAGAATACCTGGAGTATTTTTTCTTTCTTTCTTCTTCTTTCACTCTTAGCTCTCTTTTCTTGTTCTGTTCCCTCCGTCTCTTATGATTCTGCTTAGCTACAAATGTCTGCTCAAGAGATACATACATTATTTTTAATAGTAAACAAACCATTCTGTCAATGTTTAAATGCCAAATAAAGTGAACAATCATTAAAAAAAGTAAACAAACCGCGGTGATGAACATTCCAAAATAACGCATATTCATGCTAGGCTGCATACATTTTCAAAAGCAACATTGAAATTTCTTTGACAACTATTTATACATAAAATGGGGGTCTGTATTCTAGACTGAGAACAAAAGATGATCTTCAGGAATAGAGTATACTCTCTTGTCTTCAGCAGTAATCTAATGTAACAAAGTTAATTAACTATGAATAACAATAGCTTCTCGCATACAAATAATGCCTCCTTAAGTTTTACAGAGTAAATCAGATTTTCCCCGAACCCAAAATGTCAAAATGGTCCCATTTGATATGGCTATGACATGTTCAGCAATTGCTGAAGAAAGATCTCTTTTAACAAGACCGTTAAAATGTTCTGTCATGTTTTCCTATCATGAAGTCTTCGTTTTGTTTTAATTTGCCAATATAAAATTTATCGCTATCCAGGCAAGTAGCCTTGTAGATAACCTTAGATAACCATGCAAAAGATATCTTTGTATGTGGTATTTACATTCCACCATGCGGCTCCAATTACTTTCACCCCGAATTGTTCGAAGATCTCGAAAACGACATTGAAATCTATTCTTCCCAAGGGTTGATTCTACTCATGGGTGACCTAAACTCTAGAACAGGAAAATATTCAGACTCTGTCTGTCAAGAAGGAAATAACGTGATAACCAATGACCAATCTGAATTTGCAATATGTTCCACTCAGAGGAATAGTTTTGACAATGAGCTTAATAACCACGGAAAGCACCTCCTTGAACTCTGCCGAAGCGCGGACCTCAGAATACTCAATGGCAGAGTTAGTGGTGATTCATTAGGAAGAGCCACGTTTCATGATAGAAACGGAACAAGTGTCGTGGATTATTCAATTTGTGATCAAGATTTATTTCGACATGTAGCAAATTTTATTGTTAAAGAGCCATCCTGTTTATCAGAACATAGCCCAATAGTGACTTGGCTGAATATTAAGACGGATATTTCTAATCGGGATGCATTACCTGCAAATGATACTTTGACAAGTTTACCGAAACAGTTCTGCTGGGAGTATGACTCCACGCAAAAATTCAAAGACGCACTGCTGTCTCCAAGTACCCAAATGTTAATTCGAGAGTTTCTAAATGACGAGTCAAGCGCAAATGTTAACATCTCCCTTAAAAAAGTAGAAAACATTTCCATCGCAACTGCAAAACGCTGCTTAAAGATAAAAACTATAAAAAACATAAACGCGTCGAATTATCAACAAATGGTTTGATAAATAATGTCGTTTGAAAAGACACGAATTAAGAAAATTAGCAAATCCAAAACACAGAGATCCCTTAAATGTCATTCTCCGTGAAGAATATCATACTGTCTTAAAACAGTATAAGAACCTAAATAATAAAAGAAATGAATACTATAATAACAAGATTTCTGAGCTACAGGAAACCGCCCTCGATTCAGACAAGAAACACTTTTGGAATTGTCTGAAATCAATTGATGACTCAGTGAAATTAAAACATACTCCACCGATTTCAGAAGAAAATTGGATGAAACATTTCCAGTCTCTTCATTCAAATGACCCTCTTAACTCCGATCAACAAAACCTTACCAATGAGTTACGAAAACAAGAAGACAACAAAATGCAATCTCATCTATTGGACTTCTTCATCACAGAATCCGAAATACGTACAGCAGTAAAAAAATTAAAGAATAACAAATCACCCTATTCAGATAAAATACGAAACGAAATGATTAAAACTAGTTTAAATGAAATGATACTCGTTTATCAGAAACTTTTCAACAATATTCTTGATTGGGGATCAATCCCTCAAATGTGGTGTCGTGGGCTCATTACACCAATATTCAAGTCTGGTGGAAGAAATGACCCCTCAAATTACCGAGGAATTTGCGTTTCTAGCTGTCTAGGAAAGTTATTTTGTTCGATTTTAAACCAAAGACTTGTAGAACATGTCAACTCGTTGAACATCCTTCACAAATCTCAAATCGGATTTTTACCGAATAACCGAACTGCATTCTGAGTCCACTTCTGTTTAACCTATACATTGACGACTTACCTTTCTCTTTCGACAATATTCTATCTGATCCATTTGTTTTACCCAATGGAACCAAATTAAACTCTCTTGTATGCAGATGACTTGATTATACTATCACGATCAAAACAGGATTGCAAAATTGTCTCAATGCATTAGCCCAGTACTGTACATCGTGGATGTTACAGATCAATCCTAAGAAAACTAAAATAATGGTTTTTCAAAAACGCGTGAAAAAATATGAATGTAACTTTTATACTGACAAAGAAAAGATTGACACTTCAGAATTATACTTATCTAGGAACGTGAATTTCTTCATCTGGAAATGTCACACTGTCGCTGGATCACTTGAGAGAAAAGGCTCTTCATGCTCTCTTTGCTTTAAGACGGCACGTTGACTTTAGCAGTTTAAAACCCTCTCTTGCTTGCAAAATTTTTGACACGGTGATTTCACCCATTTTGACTTATAATAGCGAAGCCTGGGGTGTCTTTGCTAAATCAGATTTCAAGTCATGGGACACTTCACCAATTGAAAAAAGTCACTTACAATTTTGCAAACGTTACTTACAAGTTAATAACAAGGCATCTAATATTGCATGCAGGGCAAAGAAGCCAGGGTTATCTGAAATAATTTTAATGCCCTGTACACCACTAACCTGATCATGGCTAGGACCTGGCTCATCAAGCTTGACCTGAAAATAAACAACCGGTAAAATCAACATTTTGTTTCAAGCCAGTCAAACACTTAGCCGTCTTTGCTAATGATAGATCTCCAACTAAAGATCAGAAAACAGAGATCAGGCAGTTTTAATATTTCCAACGAGAAGTGAGCCAAAGGATAAACACCATTCAAGCAACACGCGTGCATGTTGTATTCGTTCCCTGTCGCGACAGGCCTGATGTGCTCGACCTAAAAAAGTTTAAACGCAGGATGCAACTCTACTCTGCGAAAAGACAGCATCAAATGCAATTCTTTCCACGTACAGCCCTTTACTAGTGTAACATCCATTCAGTATGATCATTAAAGTGCCCCGATTCTCTATCTGCTTCAGTATTTTCACATCCTGGCAGGTGTGAGGCACTTAACCAGATGTTGCGTTCAATGCAATAATCCCATATCTGTCTTGTGACTGAGTTGCAGTCAGGGGACTTTGAGCCACCCATATTGTTGATATAACAAACTGCGGTAGTGTTATCACATTGGACCCGAATGTGCAAATTTGCACATTCTCCACATAAAGCCTTTAATGTTAAGAGTACAGCCAATAACTCCAGGTAGTTCATGTGATGGAATGCTTCCTGTTGGTTCCACCTCCCCCCTGTTCTCTGTTCTCCCCTCACACCTCCCCAGCCATGGGTTGAGGCATCAGTTTGAATTAGGAGTTCTGGTTCCCCATGAGAAATAAGTTTGTGTGAGGTGTTCACATTAGTTATCCACCAATTAAGTTCTGCCTTAGAACTGGGGGAGAGGGTCATAGAAGACCCAAAGTTGCCTTTGTTCTCTCTCAAGGCATTAGATTTGTCCCTTTCAAGGCTACGATAGTGTAAAGGGCCGTGTTCTACCCCTGGCAAACTTGACACTATCAGCCCTATTACTTCTGCCAAATTTTGGACTGTGCATTTCTCTCTGTTAACTAGGGTGAAGCAGGTATTTTTCAGTTTCTCCTTTCGGCTGTCAGTAAGCTGCACAGTCATCGTGATTGAATTAAGTACAAATCCCAGAAATGTCAAGACCTGGGATGGTATAAGCACTGACTTTTCATTGTGAATAGGAAACCCAAGTTCCCTGAGCAACATAACAGTTTCCTGTACATTATCATAACATTCGCCATATGATGCTCCTTGAAGGTAGCAATCATCTATGTATGATGAAGACAAGTAACCTTTTTGCCTTAGTACATTAAAAACTGATTTTAAGAGTTTAGTCAAGATTCTAGGGGCTGATTCCAGCCCATTTGGTACACAGGTATATTGATACGATTTGTCCCGCCACGTGAATTTCAAGTACTTTTGATGTTCTGTAGCAATTGGCACCGTATAATATGCATCCTTTATGTCGACGGATGCCATAAAACACCCTTGGGTCATAAGATCTGTCACTGTCTTAAGAGAGTCCATTTTGAAGTGCCGGTAAACAATGGACTTGTTTAGCTCCTTTAAATTTAGGATCATCCTGTAGTCTACTCCATTCTTGTTAAGTCTTAGGAAAATGGATGATACAAATTCTCCCTGAGAATGAGGAGCCTCCACAATTACACCTTTATTAAGGAGTTTTACAATTTCAGAATCTATAATAACAGATTCTGTATCATTGAATTTTATGACCTTATAATCAGGTTCCTTTACCGGTGATACATCATCTATGAACTCTAAATGACAGTGCTCAACCCAGTCTAAGACCTCTGGGTCGTCAGTTATGTCTTTCCATGCTGGGACAAATTGTTGCAATGTACCAGCTTGAAAATAACTTGGTGTATCGCTTACCTCATTTAAGGGGTTTTCTGGCCCTATTTGTTTGGCCTCCTCCCCTCGTCCTTCTTGTTGTAGGGGGGGCCGTGCCTTTTCCAGTTTAAATGTTTATTGGTCTGAGTGCCTTGACCACGCGAGGAGTACTTGTAGCCAAAACCTTTGGACCCTCTATATCCATTGCTTTTGTGGCTTTCCGCCTTAGGGTTTAGCTTTTTGCTGACCCTGGTCGCTTCCGCGAGATCTTTCAGTTGTTTAGATAAGTCAGCATCATTGCCAAACAAGAATTCCGAGAATGGAACCGAGCTGGAGCACAAATGTTTGTAATCTTCGTTTAGCTCGGGCTTGATGTTGTCTCGGCGCCGCATGTTTAACTTGAAATTAGCGGCACCTATCAGAGCAATGGCATCGGTGGCCACTCTTATCAATTCTGGGGCATCCAAGGCATCTTTGGGAATTTTATCCCGTGCCTGCACCAGTTTCTCAACAATAGGAACTACAGGAATGAGCCCTTTGACAAGATTGGATTGCACTCATTGCAACTTGATGTCAGCAGACCTCGTGTCTGGTTTTAGTTTATCCCAAATGAGATGGTTGACTTTCGTGCTTGCAAGACATTCGCAGTTTTCTGGTGTGTTGTAGCGGTTCTGTGCCGCTGTCAGGACTTCGTCCGTAAGCTTTTCTCTCATTAAGCCATGGACAATCCTTGCGATCTGCTTGTTTATAGCAGGAGCCTTCTTTTGATCGAGTTTGAGGTCGTTCGCAACGCCTCACAGTAGGTCAATTTTCCCACCAGGAGCATCGCGCTGAGATTCAGAGCTCTGATTTATCAGGGTGTTAATGCTCTGCTCAGTTGTTTCAGGACTGGTAGGCTTTTTAGCCCCATTAGTTGACTCAGCGGACCCAGATTGCTGGTTTTTGTCCGGCTGCTGTGCTTGATCCGTTTTGGCGGCTCTCTCTAGCTGTTCTTCATTTTCCTGTAAGGGACCTTCCTCGATTACTAGTTGGTCAATGGAGTCCTTCATCTGACCGAAGGATTCATTCATTGTAGACTTCATTGAAGCGATGGAAGAAACTACCAACTCGCTCATGGAACTAATTGCCGCGACGATGGCCGACTCGCCGTTGTTTGGCGCCGCGCCATATTCAGCAAGTTGAGATTCTGCCATTTTTGTCTGCTCTGTTAACAGTTTTTTCTTTCCGTTTTGATTGTAGACACCTTCTAGTGTAGCTCACGGTTAAATTGTGAAAAAATTCTCAAATAACTGTGTTCTTAAACAGCGCCTTTACAGATATTTCTTCAAGTTGGTTTGAGCTGACCGACTCGGGCAAAGGCGGGAATTGCACTGACCACTTGGGTGGCTGGTGCTTTCCCACGTGACTTCGTAGTGCGTATGATGACGAGGCAGAATTCATTTTCGTGATAGATTGTACATTTCACCATTTAAGCATCAAACGAGTAAGATTATTAATAGGAAAGTAACAAGAGACACATGGACTTGTTGTACATCTATAATTGTGACTAATATGGAATATTTTACTCAGCCAACCAACAGCAAACTTGGAATAGATGCTATCCTTATTCAATGACATGTAAATAAGTGGCCGGGTATTCTGAAGTTTAGCTAACTTACCTCTTTAAACCTTTCATGTCTTCTTCTTTGTATTTGGTTAAAATCCGATCCATTTTTTCACGGCAGCCTCTTCCCTTAAGCTCAACAGTATTTGAATCCGTGGAAAATGCTTTGCCAAGTCTCCTAGCTACTACTTCCCATTCATCAGGTTTCTCCGGATTGTGTTGAGCTACTTCTCGTGTCGAGCCTCTGGCCAACGAAATGGAGCCATTCTAGGTTTATTTTTCCATTTAGAAATCAAAGAAATACCAATCAGTGAAAATAAAAGAAATTTACGGTAACACTGGGTTATCTAACAGCAAAGAGCTGTAAATTCCTACACTAGTTCTTCTTCAAATTTACGGCCGCCAGTTTGAATCTGCAGCCATGAATGGCACTGTTCTTCAAGATCCAATAGAATTTATTCAATTAAGAATTTCGCCTGAATTTCTGCCTCTGTTAATGGGCAAAGACTTGCTCCATAAGATTTTTGAATCATTACGTGGAATAAAACAAGAATTATACGCTAAAAGCTTTCAGGTAAATGACATACATGAAAACCTACCTCCTCACGTTGAAAACGCACGTCGTAAACCTCAAACGTGACGCGAAGGACTTGTCATGTGACCTCCAGCGGTTAGAGGTTCGCTGTAAACTCGGATCTAAAGGTCTCTATAAACTAAATATGCCCTGGGAGCTAAAATATTGAGTGATGTCAGGGACAGAAATCAGGGAGACCTGCTTGCAAATGGTCCATCGTCCCGTGAAGGAGCAACTCCACAAGCTACTGAACCTGCCAATAATACCAGTGGCATTAATTCAGATGGTGAGTTCTATTGACGTGTACCCCTATTTTATTCAACTAGATGTCACTTTCTACACGCAACCCTTCAGTTTCACTCATATATTGGGATAATCACATGCATGTGCCCTTATTTTCTAGGGTCAGGCATAATGCCTTCCTCTGGATCAGCAACACCCTTACACTGAGCAGTTCCACTAGCTCTGCCGCACACCAATGTTTTTAACATTAGTTCTGATGGTGAGTTCTACATATCACCTTCATATATATCCGCAGTTCACATATGAATCATTTCATATTCATTACATCATTTCACTCCTTTCACAGGAAAATATGAACTCACAATTGACCTCGCTCCCAATGTGTGGCTTCATAGCTCAGTTGGTAGAGCATCGCACCGGTATCGCGGAGGTCACGGGTTCGAATACCGTTGAAGCCCTGATTTTTTTTTTCAGGCTTCTTTATTCCAATTGCTTAAATTGGAAATTCACTGCGAAGATCACATATCACCTTCATATTTTATTAGTATATATTTTATTTATTTTTTGTTAGTATATATTTTATTATTTCATTATTTTGTTAGTGATATCACTTGGAACTTGGTCCTGTGTTTCTGAAAAAGTTACTCTTATGGGGGATATGGGTTGGCATGTGTTTCATTGTTAAGGGGGGTCCTTCTTAACTACCAACTTGTTGCTATGGATGGTATCTAGCCATCATATTTTTGAAACCAGACTTCATATGGATATGTTTTTTGCACAACTTTGTTCAATTGAAGAGCCCTTGAAGAGTTTCAAATCACGGCCATATATGGCAAGCCACGTGACCAGAATGGAAAATACCCTAAAACTGAAAGAGCAGAAAGATCTGAAAATTAAAATCAGTGCCAATAGATAAAGAAAGTCCACATGTTTAATGCTTCGTATGGGTTTTATGAAATTCGCATTATTATGAAAGTTATGACGTAATAAACATCCGTATTTGCAGACTTTCTTCAGTAGAGTTCCTTTCTTACATGTAAATGGTAATTCCTTACGTAGGATTATAAAGAAGGCTCTGTTATCTCCGATTCTTAAAAAAATATGGAACTCTACCTCCTTTCCTCCAAGTTTGAGGGATTTGAAACGCGCGGTTTGGGACTGGCACTAGTTACGCGCGGTCAATGTCAATTTTTTTAAAGCAGGGTTCCCCTCTTAAAGATTCACCCATTTAGCAATGTAAAACGCTGCAAAATGGCTTGCCACCAAAACTCGTCTACAGCAATCCCTTAGCAACTGCTCTAGATCTGTAGTTAAGAAGGACCCCCCTTAAGAGCATGATTAAGTCACCAGGCAAGATAATTGTTCAATGCATGATGGCAAAAATGGTTTAGATGGTGAGTTTTATTTGTACTAAAGCAAAGATTCTGGGCAATATTAAGTGATGTCATTTTTTACATATATTTTTTCATTTGCGATGTACTTTCTCAATGTTGTTGAGAACACTTCATCACCTTCACATTCAGATCTATAATTTTAACAATGACGAAAGACATACTCAATATTGAATGTGCTGTTATTATCTAGACCCTGAAATGAGAAGTCAGCTGGCTGCACCAAGTCCTTTGTCTATGCATCTGCCATCATCAGAGGATATGAATGACAGCGGCATTAGTTTAGATGGTGAGTATTATTTTCACATCTGTTACACTAAAGCCATGATGTATAATGTCATTAAAGATGTTACGTGCTTCAAATGGAAAATTAAGAAATCACATTTACAGCCCACACAGATATTTAAGGATTCCTAAGGGTTAAGTCTATAAGATTTATGAAAGTTTTCCAAAATGATCTCATGTTTGGAAATGTATTAAATGGAAGGGGACCGTACTATAGAAACCAATTGATTCATCCCATAAAAGAGACAGACAGATTGGCTTTGAATGAAAGAAGACTGCAACGGATCATGGTAGAAAGGTTGAAAAATCCAAATGATATTCACAGGAAACGTTTAACTCTAAACTGAACAATTTGTTACATTTTTTTACCATATATAATACATGTAGACTTTGAATTTTGTAAATTTGTAATTTAGAGATCAAAGTAAATTGTGTGTATATCTCTTTTTTCATGTTACAGTTGAAATGGTAGCCATAGAGGAAGATGATTTGATTGCTACATTAGCACCTAACAGGAGTTCGAAGAGGAAATCAAGGGGGAACTTACCGGTTACAAAAAGAGTTAAAGCTTCAGGTACTACTCATCCTTAGTAAAGATCATGCTTTGTTGCCAAAAATTCATAACAAATTACCTGAATTTGTTTATTATATAGTGCAAATAGTACAAGTCAACATGTTTACCTGATTCTCTTTTCTACAATAATTAATGGCAGCCGTTTTATGGTTGCAATGACAGTCCTATGTTTTATAGCAACTTCACAAAAACATTTAAGGATTAAGGGTTGACCTCAGTGCCCTGTTACTATTTGTTAAAGAAATCCAACTAAAGTACATCTACTGCATATGCAAAAACGTACGACTAATACAAGAACTTGTTTTAATTAAGGAGAGGATACCCTTTTGGCTTCATGCATAAAATGCAAAGCAAACTGCATAACTGACACATACGCATTAAAATCCTTAGGCGGGTTGCAAGCAATAAATATAGACATAATTGACATCAGGAAATTTAATCTGAAAAGGATAATACCAAGTATACAACGAAAATACAGTCAGTTTCGAGAGGTTCTGTTTCCATGTTAAATGAATCTAGTGACATTGCTTATAGCGGAGCTCTCCAGCGGCCCAAAGGGCCGCAGAGCGGAGCCCCATAACTACTGTGCGAGGATAGAAATTGAGAAAACCATGCGTTTGAGTTTTCATGGTCATCGTGGCTAGTGACATGGCTCGTGGGCGCGTGCGCCTAGCGAAGAGGACGAGGACGTCGCCCAAAATGGCGGCCATACTCCAGAAAAAGCTTGACCTGGGCATCTTACGTGTTTGACATTGACCATCCACTTTTCATTAAAAGTTACCTATCGTAGAGGTTTGTATGACATTGCTCATTTTTTTAAAATCATGTTGAAAATCGACTAGGGATATTTCATTTCGCTTACACGAATCGATTGCGTGAAAAGGCCACAAAATCTTTGGCAGTTGCTCAACCGCGGGAATAAAAACTTCTGAAGAAAGTGAGCAGCAGAAAATATTTCTTCGTTATTATATTTCACCCCATTACTTTAGAGATTTTTTCTCATATCAAAAAAATGATCTGATCAACTTAAACGAAGCCATTGCATGAAAAGGCGCCAACATCTTTGGCACGTTGTTCACGTTTAAAGCTGAATGAAACACGCAAAGAAAGCTGCTGAAGAACATAGATCTTCGTGGACATTTCTCGCTCTATTTACTCATATACATCATGGAAACTTATTCCAAACCGTTTAGGACAACTTTGTAACGGGAAGAACCGAAGTAATTGCGGACCTGAACACGATATTTCGGACTACAAGTCAAAAGAGCGATGTCCAGGACTCGACCTGCGGCTGAGCAAGGGTGAAAATCACTAAATTGAGCTCAAATAAAAGTGAACTCAGAGCCGATCAAGTTCACTGAAGTGAAGGATAAAAGACTGTTAAATGCTGCACCGATGGAAAGAGAGAAATTGATCTTCGTTGATAATTCATATAATGTATATGTTGGTGGTGTTGGAGAAAGCATACAATGAAATTGCCGTTTTCGTCTCCGATATTATTGGGCTGGTTTGAAAGCTTTGCTCTGCAGAATATACAAGCCTTCATCAATAATGAGGTAACAAACGCAAATGTATGCACTAAGCACAAGCCGGCCTAATTTTATACTGAGAGAATTTACTTCATTTATGAACCTATTTGAAGTTGTGTCTCTTTTCAGATCTTCCCCCGTAAATATTTATCAAACCTGTTAGTGTTTGTAGCGGAGCTCCGGCGCGCGAAGCGCGCCAGCGGAGCATTATGGGTAAGGAAATTTGGTAACCTATCGATGCGAGAAATTTTGGTTATGACGTCAGCGTACGCCCACCCGCGCGTACAGACTCTGGGGGAGGGGGAGTGGAGTCCTAAGGCAGCCCGACCGGGGGTGGGGGAGGAGAATAGGCTGTGAGATGGCACATCTTATCCCTACTTACGTACGTAAACAGAGCTTACAACTTTGACATCCATGTTATGATCAATTGACAGCTGTCAAAACAAGGTATCCGTTGACCAGTATCACGTTGCTATATCTGGACATTTCATTTCAACTTAAACGAAGCAATTGTATGAAAACGCGGCAATCTCATTTGCACGTTGTTCACTGCTGAATTGAAAGACGGGAAGAAAGCGTGCTGGAGGACATAGATCTTCGTGAATATTCTCGCTTTATTTACTTATCTACAGCATGGAAAGTTATGCCAAGTGATTTAGGATAACCTCTTAACGGGAAGATCCGAAATAATTGTTGACCTGAAGATGATATATCGGAGTACGAGTCAAAAACAGCGAGAGTTGAAGCACTGTCTTCGGTTCCTGCGTGCTCAGAGCCGGTCAAGTTGACTGAAGTGACGGATAAAAGACTGTTAAAAGCTACACCGAAAGGAAGAAAGATGTTGATCTTCGCTGATAATTCAAATTGCGTATATGTCCGTGGTGTGAGATTATTACGAACATTGGACGAAACTACCGTTTTCGATGCTTCGTCTCCGATGTTATTTGGCTGGTGAAAGCTTTATTTGCCCTGCAGAATTTACAAGCCTTCTCAAAATATGAGGTAACAAACGTAAATGCACATATTTTGTTATGAGAATCTGTTTATACTTCATTTATGAGCGAATTCGATGTTGTGTCGGTTTTCAGATCTTCCCGTCAACTATATAATATAAGCTTAAATTTCGTTAAAACGGCTGCTTTCAAACCTCTTAGCTTTAATCACTTTTGTGAACTTTTGCCTATTAAATGTTTCGTTTCAAATAGTGTTTTTTTAGTTAGTGGAGTTAACTGTGAGGTTCATCGTTGGATTTTGAAAAGAATATTCAATTATTGAGCTACACGGATCAAAAACATGATTTCGCACGCTGCATTTGCAGAAAAATCCCGCAAACAAATCAAAGCAAAAAACGAGTAAACCTTCGGCAACGATACTTCACACCAACGAATTAAACGATTTATTATCCAACTGCTCTATTTCACTCGCTTGCACTGATTTTTGTCATTTTGGTGAGTGTGTTGAAATCTCGTACGCGTGATAAATTTTTAGATTCGTAAACGAGTATTTACGCCGGTTTTTATATTGCGAGTTGCCTGTGCTTGGGTGAGTGAGTTCAGACTTTTCCTGACGCATATTTGCCTGTTAGAAACGAAGGAAATTCATTCACTTCTCTGCATAAAATTCTCTAGGGTATTTAGCAATGTGTACGAAAAAACATGCAGCGTACACTGGCGTAGTAATCATGCAACCAAACCAAGATGGTTCAAAACTACATTGTAAGCGTATTAGACAGCGAGCACCACTTCCTAAATCACAAACTGTCACAATTCTTACACAAAAAACTGCTTAAGAATGACTTAAACCGGCTCCCAATGAATTTGCTCAGTTAGTTTTGGCGCTGTGATTTTCTTTGTTGTGGCGTGAGTTCATTTTGTTTTAATAGCCGCGAGTTCACTTTGTTCAGTGCATTGAGTTGATCTGTTTGCCTTGAGTTGATTTTTTTGCCTTGACTATTTTGAAGTATATCAAAACAAATTTATTCCCTTCACCAAGGCCCTTTTTACATTGAATAACCCTTAGAGTTATGAAAAGTCTTAACACTAAAATTTGATGTGTGCGTCTACGTGCGTACGTGCATGAGGAACCCAATAAAGTGCAGCGAGATGTACCTATATGGGCAACCGTATACGCTTAGAAATAGTGTGGCTACTTATTAATTGGGAAACAGTGCAAGCTCGAGCAAAAAAATAATAATAAATAGGAGCTCCGCTTTTAGGCCTGCCTAAATCTATATATTACATTTTATACTGACAATGTTTATTAAATATTTCGTTTAGACTAGTGACGTTCACTATTGGATTTTGAAAACAAATTATTTAGCTTCACAGATCAAAATCACAATTTCGGCTCCCTTGCATTTGTTTTGTTTCTCTTATGAGCTGTCACTGCTTATCAGTGAGTGTATTGAAATATCTTCGATGTCTAGACGAAAAAAATTATTTCGCCAGTTTAGTTGCGGGTTACCTGTCCTTGGCTGAGTGATTTCAGACTTTACCTACCGCATATTTATACTTACCAGAAATGAAGAAAATTCATTCAGTTCTCTACATAAAATTATCTTAGGTACGTAGCAACGCGCACGATAAAACAGAATTAGTTAATCATTCTACTAAACCGTAACGAAAAGAGCAAAACAACATTGTAAGCTCATTCTAAGTTAGCGTGCACTACTTCCCAAATTACAAACTGCCACAATTCTTACACAAAAACTGCTTTGAAATGACTTACATAACCGGCACCATCAATTTTCAGAGTTTGTTTTGTGCCCTCGATTTTCTCAGTTTGCCGTGGTGTGAGTTCATTTTGTTTACTGTGTGTAGCAGCCAGTTCACTTTGTTTTTCTGTGTATTTTGTTTTTGCCTTGAGTTGATTTTCTTGCCCTGACAGTTTTGTAGTAAATCAAAACAAAGTCGAGATTCTTTTTACATTGAAATAAATGGGAGCTCCGCTTTTAGGCCTGCCTAAATCTATATATTATAGTTTTATAGGTGCCTAACGGAAGTCAGTTTCAGTTATTTATTTATTTTGTTTTGTTTAACTTGTTTTATTTCTCTCAATGCAATTAAGAGATACGTTTATTAGAAGAGCATAAATTTCAGTATACAAGGAAATACGGTCAGTTTAAAGGGGTTCTGTTTCTATGCTAATTAAAATTGAAGTGTTTTGCTGTTAAGACGCTAATCGTGGTTAAAATAATTCTTAACATGCAAAACATGTAATATTTAAGTTACACAAGTAATAAAAAACGGCAAATCTTGGAATATATACGCTGTGTCAAACTTTGTCAGAATGCTGGGAATTCTAAAATTTTCCAGGAATGTATCCCAAAAATTCGGGACGATGTTCCAAATTTCCGGGACGACTTAGCCTAAGACCTAGTATTTCTCAAACATCCCAGTTGACCATCTCCAAATGAAACTTGTAAAGTGAAACTTGTAAAGAAAAAACAAACACCTAGCAAAAATCAACCTGCAACATAAGCGCATTCGGATCATGTTTACTGCTGGTTGCCTCGGTCGACATATCGGCCGACAGTCGGTCGATACTCGGCCAACATATCGGTCGAGTGTCGGTCCACAGTCGGTCGATAGTCGGTCGATAGTCGGTCGATAGTCGGTCGATAGTTGGTCGACAGTCGGTTGACAATTGGTCAATAGTCGGTCGATATATCGACTGAGATGTATGTTGGCCGATATAACTTTTAGTTTACCGACACTTCGCCGATACCTTGCCGATACTTCACCCAGTATTGGTCGATAATCGGTCTATAGTCGGCCGATAATCAGTCGATGGTCTGCCGATATGTCGGTCGAGATGTATGTCGACTTATACAGTTTTTAGTCCTGTTTCCAACAACACTAAAACATAGAAAACATACATAAATATTGAATGCTTTGTTCAAAAACATAATAATAATGATCAAACGATCAAAATCTCCTAGCTTCTCATTAGTCGGTTTAGTAACTGCCAGTATAACTGCGAGTCTTCTTGGCCTAGAAAAAAAATAGTGCGTCAGCTACAACCAGTTTCAAAATTGTTGAGACACTCACCCCTTCGTCTTTCAAAGATATGCCCTCGCTTCCAAAATAAACATGTAAATCTTATTCTGAACCTCCCTCCCCATTTCAAAGTTGCTGCCTAAAAGCTTAAATATAATCCTGAAATTCGGACAACATTGATCAGGGGGAAAGGGGGCGATGCAAGGTAACAACATGAAAATATCGTAAATGGAATTCTTGACCAAGAGTGTCTCAACCCTTTTTGAAACTGGTTGTAGCTCCAGGTCATAACTTACTCAAAACCACATGTGCACAGCAATAAAAGCAACGGATGAAGGAAAGCGATTTAAGCTTCCGAAACTGGTCTTGCTGTTTTTAAAAAGGTGCTTAGAACTTTATGTCCAATTCTGATGACAATAAAGTCGTCGCCATGCTCTCAAAAATTCGAGACTGCCAAGCACCAGCGATCTGTACGATCAATAAACTCGCATATATCTATTTTAACCCTCCGATTGCCATTTATCAGAAGGAACGGTTCAAAAAGACTCTTTCTTCTTGTTCACCATCTTAAACCCTTAAGTTCCCATTGGATCAAAGGTCGTCCACCAGAGATCTCCATCTTCCCCTGTCCTTGGCCATTTTTTCCAGTTGGTTCCAACACATCCCAGTCTGTTTTACTTCAGCCTCAGTTGATCTTCTCCATGTTGTTTTCACCCGTCCTGGGTTCCTTTTACCCTGAGGTGTCCATCGAAGGGCTTTCTCAGTGTATGGCCTAGCCAGCGCTATTTCCTTTTCCTGACTTCCAGGTGGAGAGGTTGTTGTTCTGCTATCTTCCACAGATCTTCATTTCTAACTTTGTCTTCCCATCGAACTCAAAGGATATGCCGGAGACAGCGGCTGACGAAGGTAAACAAGACTCTTTGGTCAGAGCAAAAATTCCTTCACGCAAATAACAAAATTTTCGGCCACTTTGTGTTCAACACGTTTTTTCGCGACACAGGAATTAAAAGAAAATGTATTTTCTACCGGTATGCGGTCAATACAGTTCATTAGCAGGATTTGGTTATTTATTTCGCTGTGTATGACACGCCGCTTGGGCGTGTCCATTGGGTATCCCTGATTGGTGTGTTTAGGTATTTATAGATTGTTCAGAGTTGTTATAGTCCGATCACTCACGCATTCAATGCTGACATTGAAGTTGTAACCCCGCCCGCCCGCCCGCCCACCCGCCCATTTCGTTTTTGTTATCGTGTCTAATTGTTTACTTGCAGCTGTCAGTTGTCGTTTTTTAACGCCATCGGGTCGGACAGTGGGCCAAGGACTGTAGGGGTGGAAACTTTTTACGACTACAGTAAAACTAAAGTGGTCAGGAGCACTCAATGATGGGGCATCGAAAAGATATTGACGAACTGATCAAGGTAACACAGAAATCAGATATGAGCGTGAAGTTTTCAACTACACCAGGTGTGTTGCAAGAAATATACATTTCTGGTATACCATGTTTACCCTTCAGTGTTTGGATTTAACCCTATGGAAGAAGAGATAAACATTTTATGAAACAAGGATTTAGTGCGAGAACGGGAATATCACTTTGCCCTATATTAAAGGGAGTATTTTTGATTTTGTTTGGTCCTAGTGGCTATCTCTTATCACCTATCACCTATTCACATATCAACGCACATTTATGATTATTAGGTTTCGCGTGGTAATTTTCAGGGGATGTTTAGTTTAGGTACTTTGTGTTTTCTGTATTGCCATTTGGGTTGGATATTTACTCTATGCCGCAAGTCGCTCGAAAATAGTGAAGGATTCAATGGGGTCAACATTGTTCTATTCCTGGACGAGGAAAAATTGATCCATATTGATTACTACTCTTGTGCAGTCTTAGATCCGCTGTATGAAAGTTCAGATTTATTTTTAGCTATGGCGGGAAGTCCTAGTGCACCCTTGTCAATTTTCGAATGGTTTAGTATAGTTAAAAACACTATCTATAGAACAATTTTGGATAGACGATTATTTTTACTTAGCTTTTCTGTATGTGTTCATAAATGTTTCAGTTAAGGTTTTTGGCTGGTTTCCCAGGGGGGATGTCTCTTAAAATAATAAATGGCCCTTCTTTTGGAAGCCAATCCTTCCTTACTATTTTTGCCCAGGATCTGTAGCTCATCTCCACGTCCCCATCATCATTGAGCTCGAGACGGAAAGCGTTGGGATGGCTGTGATGCTGTAAAGTCAATGTGTAGTCGTGAGGTCAGGCCTTTGCATTGTAGATGTTTTCCGTGGTACACATTCTCGGGGCTCGCTGTACGTGCTTTGTATTACAGGTAGTAAATCAGGTAGAGTCACAACATTTTGTTTCGCAAGTGCAATGGAAATTCGGCTGAAGACCTGAAAAAAAAAAAACTTGTCATAATTAAACTGTGGGGCATGCAAAAGCAATGAAGAATAGATCATCTTTCCTTCATTACTTTGATTCACGAGTCACGGTTTCAC
This sequence comes from Meandrina meandrites, assembly GCA_963693305.1. NCBI lineage: Eukaryota > Metazoa > Cnidaria > Anthozoa > Scleractinia > Meandrinidae > Meandrina > Meandrina meandrites. The sequence continues at coordinate 43,668,084 of OY855903.1, forward strand.
TAGTTATTACAAAGACTGCTTTAGTATGAATTTGTCTATATATACACCTCATTGTTATAACGTTGTTATATAAAAGGACAAATGAAAAAAACAATTAACTACCGCTGCTGATCTAATTTGCTTGCCAGTACAGTTTTTTGGTGAGCTTCTGAAATCTTTGGTGAAGGGTTTCTTAACTCTGTATGGTTCTATCTGAACTTGCCAAAACGCTTTAATCAGCGCTTTGTTATTCCCTAAGTTAACATTTCTCCTTCATGCATGCAATCGTGAGTGACGACACGGATGCCTTTATCTGAAATTTCTGGCAGAAGCGTTTAATGGTTGAAGCCATGTTAAGACAAGAAGAAAAACTTGTAGACAAACTCTGAAAGCATTTATATCTTTTATTGTGATGTCATGTAACTATGATGATTGCTTCTATTTTAATCTGCGCGTGCTGAAGTTTGTTGCCTGGGTTCTTACCATTAGCTAAAATCTGGCAAGACACACCCTATAACGCTGACATCCAGCAAGACACACCCGCTATGACGCCAACAATTCTGATGAGACACACTTGCAATTATGACAAACCAGCACTCGCTCCAATCCTAACATGCAGGAAGACAAACTCGCTAAAACGCTGTCATCCAGCGAGACACACTCACTAAAATGAAAAATAATAATAAGATAATAACATTTATAATGCGCAAATTTCATAAAATGTTCAAATGCGCACGACAAGATTAAAAACAATAAAGAAATGCTAAAAGGTAAATTACAGTCAAGAGTAAACTTACAATGAATTTAAAAAGCTAAAATTACAATTATTAAAAGTAGAATATAATTTAAAAATAGAAAAATGCATGGCAGAAAAGGTGAATTTTTAGCTTAGCTTTGAAAATATTAACAATGTTGGCACTTATGTCAAATGGTAGCGCATTGCAAAGTTTTGGTGCAGCACAGGTAAAAGAACGGTCAACTTAGCAAAAAGTGTATCTCTAAAATTCCTTAGATTATATTTGGAGGGGAGCCTAAGAGAAATAAGGGATGATAAATACCATAGAGCATTTGGAAATTAGGAACAGATCTTTGTATGTCGTATTTTTTGACATTCGTGCTGTGACGTCACAGGTTCGGAAATCATTACGCAAGACTAGTATATGCTCTTTATTTAATCTAAAATAAAATATTAACTAGCTGAAGCTATCCAGTAGTCTTCAGCTTGCTATTTAACATTAAAATACATAGCTAATAAGATATCTATGGCAAATAGAAAGAATTTGTCACGGTCTACATGTATACGACGGTCTACAGCGTGTTGTGTAAAAGATTATCGTAATATTCTATTTGTATCTGATGTAGACCGTGTAGATCATTGGATCTCAGGTTTCAAGCACGCAAGGAGTTTGGTTGTAAAGTAGAAACCATTGCATTAAGGGCAGTGGGATAAAACTGTGTTTTCCGTTTTTCTGTGTGCAATTCTAACTTCCTCTGCTGAGCTCAGATCTCTGAGCAGCGTGATGAATGCTTATGTGTGGAGCCTGTGTTCATCTTCTACATCAACTGCTCATGAAAATATAACTTTGTCATGCCAATTTATACATTTCTCCTTCATCTATTCAAGCAAACAAGGAGTTTGGTTGTAAACTATAAACCTTTGCATTAAGGGCAGTGGGATAAAACTGTGTTTTCCGTTTTTCTGTGTGCGATTCTAACTTCCTCTGCTGAACTCAGATCTCTGAGCAGCGTGATCAACGCTTATGTGTGGAGCCTGTGTTCGTCTTCTACATCAACTGCTCATGAAAATATAACTTTGTCATGCCAATTTACAGTGTAGAATTACTGGTTAGCATCACCAGAAGGAGATCAAAGGACATAACACTTTGTTCATTGCACTATCGAGAATCTTGCGCATATTGTTGAACGCGCACCCTTTTCCGAACAATTTTAGAGCAAATTATGTCAAAACCGGAAATGCAAAAATTCACCATTTTTACTGTGCCATTTTTAACCGCACAAACTTAGATAAATGAAATACTGCTTTTTGAAAAGGTCGCATTGAAAGGATAAAATACTGCAAAATTCATTCTCATCATAAAGTCATGGCAACAGCTGAAAAGGGTTAATGCACTCAGACAACCAGTTTCAAAATTGTTGAGACACTCACCCTAAAATTGTATTCGTCTTTCAAAGATATGCCCTCGCTTCCAAAATAAACATGTAAATCTTATTCTGAACCCCCCTCCCCATTTCAAAGTTGCTGCCTAAAAGTTTAAATATAATCCTGAAATTCGGAACACATTGAACAGGAGGAAAGGGGGCGATGCAAGGTAACAACATGAAAATATCGTAAATGGAATTCTTGACCAAGAGTGTCTCAACCCTTTTTGAAACTGGTTGTAGCTCCAGGTCATAACTTACTCAAAACCACATGTGCGCAGCAATAAAAGCAACTGACGAAGGAAAGCGATTTAAGCTTCCGAAACTGGTCTTGCTGTTTTAAAAAAGGTGCTTAGAACTTTATGTCCAATTCTGACAACAATAAAGTCGTCGCCATGCTCGCAAAAATTCGAGACTGCCAAGCATCAGTGATCTGTACGATCAATAAACTCGCATATATCTATTTTAACCCTCCGATTGCCATTTATCAGAAGGAAAGGTTCAAAAAGACTCTTTCTTCTTGTTCACCATCTTAAACCCTTAAGTTCCCATTGGATCATAGGTCGTCCACCAGAGATCTCCATCTTCCCCTGTCCTTGGCCATTTTTTCCAGTTGGTTCCAACACATCCCAGTTGATCTTCTCCATGTTGTTTTCGTCCGTCCTGGGTTCCTTTTACCCTGAGGTGTCCATCGAAGGGCATGCCTGGTGACATTGGCAAAGGGCTTTTTCAGTGTATGGCCTAGCCAGCGCCATTTCCTTTTCCTGACAATGCTGGCACTTATGTCAAATGGTAGTGCATTGCAAAGTTTCGGTGCAGCACAGGTAAAAGAACGGTCAACTTAGCAAAACGTTTATCTCTAAAATTCCTTAGATTATATTTGGAGGAAGGGGGGGTTTTTCATATATCCCATGATGCCTCGCTTCCAACTATATTATCAACTGGCATGCGACACGTGACCCTCTCAGTTCAAGATGGACGCGCTCAAGGAGACATCGTGGCAAGCCGAACATTTCAGAAATTCAGGCCTTCTCTATCTTTATTGTGTCGATTTAAGTTATGTTTTTGACCTCACCGTTCCAAGTCTGCCTTTCCTTAAACTTAACTGTGTGTTTGCACACCTTAGTTTTCCTTGTTCGCTATCGGAACGGCGAATTGTGGTTCTGCCATGCAGTCACAAACAATTCGAGAAGCTGAAGGACATGCCTTCGCCTTGTGTTATCAAGGTTATTTCGAGCGTGGATTTTGAGGTAAATGTTTTCCTAGTGCCGATTTATTGATATTGATATTTTTGCAAAGCTATACGATCGTCGGTTTTGAACGATGTGCGTTTATTTACAGATTCATCCTGACGAAGTCGACGAAGACAACAGCGTGGTGTTGATTTGGGATTTTCAAATCAAGGAGACTTGCCTCTCTGTTACCTCTTCACAATCCGGTGTGAGACCAAAAGCTCCAAGTTCGCCACACAAAATGCCTTCAATGCCACTGCTAGAGTTGTCGCATGTCGACTGCAACTGCAGCAATTTTCCCCGAAGAGGAAATGTTCTTGTTGCAAACGAAAAGATGCAAGGTGCCACACTGGGGATTCAGAATCTGTCACTTTCCGAAGATTTTTTGCCAGAAGAGTCGAGTGAAGAAGGAGATTCAGATGAAGAGGAGGATAAGGAGGATGAGGAGTTTGACTTTGATGTAGATGTTGTTCAGAATAGTGAAAAAGCTAAAGAGTATATGCCCGGCGGAAATGGACCTTCGGATAAAGATTTGTTTACTGAGACTTTTACTCTGAAAGGCAGCAACTGTGTAAAGGAGCGTTAATGAAAAAGGAAACAGTTCCAATGAAGCTCGTTTACGAGCTCATTAATAGGAGAGACGAAAACACTGTGCTTGTCCAGGCAAAGTGTGATACGTGGAGGCCAATAGGGTACATACCTGGGATCAAGGTACCCAAAGTGACTGTGGCTATCAATGCCAAAGAAATTACCAAAATTGTTTTAACAAATATTAAGTATCAATACGTTTTCCCTATTTCCAGTTTCAAGTATTTTGCAACTGTTTCAATTTCCAAAAAGGGAAAGTGGATCAAAAACAAAGACTCTTACAAGTACAATGAGGACATTTAAATGTTTTTCAAGTTGACATAAACTTTACAAGGTTTGATCCTTGCAATAATTAGCATTGTATATATATATTATATATATTTTCTCTGCAGTTGTAACTCTTCAATTTTGCTCCATCTCAAATTTTCATTCAACCTAATACGTAATGAGCTTGAGTGCTTTCGTAGGCAAGTGTCCTAGAAATTTATTATGTATTTTCCGTGTTAGTTTTGAAAAAAGCTTTTAATGTTTTAACATTCTAAGGTCTGCGTATGCGCTTAAGAAAGTGTATGATAATAGTTGTTTCCCACCATTGCTACACTAAAAAAAAATTAAACTAGCAAAGAGCCATCAATAGTTGAATGTAGCTATGAGGGGCTAAAAAATAATCCTTTTTTAAACCTTTATTTTCCCAGGTTACATCCTGGAATTTAGTGATTCATACAATATTATTCGTTATAAAAGTGGAAAGTGTTGTTTCCAAAATTATCCATACCCATTTCACATGTTTTTGGTATGAATAACCCTACACCCCCCCCCCCCCCCCCCCACCAATGAAGCTCTTATACTTTTCAATTTGTGCTTTGGATACCACCTCCCCCAACAATTTCCACTGACCTTACACAGGGTGAATATGGATATGTTATGGAACTGCATAATGGATTACATTTCATTACAATGAGAGCTTTTGACCCTTTTAAGCTCTTTTCTAGTTAATTTTAAAAATCATACAAAATTTAAACCATTATTACGTCTTGCCAATAAAACATCCTAGATAAACAATTTACAATATTTTCATGTATGAATTTGTATCTCACATCTGCAGATAAAAGTGTTTCACCTTGAAGCACTGGTGAATGAGAGCACAATGAAAAATAGGTCCGCAATGCGTACGTGTGGGGGCTTGATAATTTCAAATTTGATTCTTCTTTCTTGTGAATTCATTTAGTACATTCAATTACCTTAAGGCTGCTATTTATTGCGGGAAATAATCTTTGCAATTTTTTGCAAATCGCCAAATTTAGTAGCCGCAGTAATTTCTACTCGCGAAATTTACCCTGTTTTGCAGTTTAAGCAAGATAAAAAAAGGACGCTTTTTGACGTTTTTCATATCTTTCATCTGAACACTTTCTCTTTAAGTTAACAGGTTCTTTTGGGTTACTTTTTCTTTTGTGATTCTCATGAACATGTACCACATCAGATTGACTATCACTGATTAAGACACCTTTGATTTCAAAAGGAACAACCCCTGTTTGTAAGCATGACAACTGCAAATATGATACGAAGTTTTCAAGTCCTTCAATGCTGAGCAAAGTACAAGTCCCAAATGAATGGGGCATCCCATGTAAATCCCTTGAATGAGAGTCAAAAATTTTAAAACTCTGCTGTGAAGTTTTAAAAATTGCAACTGTATTAATACCAATAGTTAGCAAACAACAATTGTAGTTTTGCTGAGAAAAAACCTCTTGAAGTGAATTTTGAAGAGACATAAACGGGCCATCGTTAGATGTCATAAACATACTTCCTGTTAACGACTCACTGTATTGTAATGTATAAAATTTGTCAAAAGGTGAAACAATGGCTGGCACATCAGTTAAGAGCAAATAATCATTTATTCGCACAGAATATCTTATAGAAGTGTACAGGTTATTTCCAATACCCAAAATATTATTCAAAGTTGAAGAAGTCCACAAATTAACATCTTCTATATGATGGTAAATAATAGCACTAAGTGACATTGCTACACATTGCTTACCAGCATTTTCTCTAAAGAGCAATTCATTTCCTTGGCTGTAGTCAGCACATACTGTTGTTGTTGGGTCAATGATATCAAATATTGTAGGGCCTGGATTTTCCTCCACATCATTTGCTTGTCTTATAATCAATTGATTATAAATATTGTAGAATGTCATTTGTGTGAACCAAAACTTCACTTCGTTCCACATTTTGTATCGTCCAACAACTTGTTTCAACGTTGGTAAGTAAAACACATTCAAATAAAACATCATTAACATCACGTTCCAAAATTGTTCTCTCATACAAAGTTGTCATGACTGCCGATCCTGGACCGATATTGTTCAACTTACATCCACATAGTCTTTTGAATCTCCAGTTACGGTTTTTAAACAGTACAAAAAGAAACCACACGAAACGACACGCCAAAATCCAATATGGCCGATTTCTACTCGACACGCACCGCCGACCTCATCCCCAGGCTCTCTCTCATTTTCTTTCCCGTCTCCGGCCTCAGGCTCTTTTGCAGAAGACCACGTGACACAAGCAAACCCACGCACAAATAAATAAATAAATAAATCCCTCAGTCGACGCCAATGTGCGGGCTTTGCCCCCACAAAAACTACAAATAGTCCTGTGGGGTCCCGGTGTCAAGCAAAATACTAATGCTGGTGGTTTTGTTTCACCAAATTGTTTGCATTCTAATATAACTAACAATCACATTCAACAGAAAATAAACTGGATATGTGAAAACTACGTCGTTATCAATGGACTCAATTAAAAAAGGCAAATATCAACAATGCACTTAAGAAAACTTGAGAAAATTGTGCAATTTCGGAATATGAAATGCACCCTAGAACTTAGTTATACATCAGGTTTTAGTTTGGCACTGGTGGAAGATAATCTCCAGGCTTATGGTACAAGTCCCGTTTGGTTCGTGCATCACGGGCAGGGAGATGAGACTTTCCTCCTACAAATAACGAGCTCTCCCTCTGATTAACTCTCAGTTTGTGAAGACGCAAAGGATGATAACGTGCTTCCTCGTTAGCATCAACATCGGGTCTGTTGTCAAATGAGGGGTAGGCTTCATCTGAATATCTTTCATTAAGCGTCCAGTAGTAGAAAGGTAGCTGTGTTTCCATTCTTTTTGAAAATTCCCTGAGTAAGAAATAAATACAAATGTGCACATAATACTATTACTACTGTTAATATTAGTTATGACTCTAACAAGGACCATGTTAAGTAATTGTCATGTTTATGATGGCACCACTGAAGCACATTAAGAGTTTTTCCTGGTATGCTAAGTTCCCAATTACATTGTCTTTTTTATGGAAGACTAACCAACTGTAAAAAGAATATAGATGCAGTTCATGGACATAAAGCTTACTGTACTGCAGTTCTCACTCAATAAATCTTTTCGAAATACTGCCTTATTTTACTACATAATAAAGTTTCTTACCGAACACTTTTAGGCCAATATGGTTTGAACTCTTTCAGGGTAAAGATGGCACCAAGGTCTCTATGACAAACACAGAAGTAGGATTCTAGGTCATCTGTTTCTGCGGCTCTTGGGTGCTCTTCATACCCAATCAGTCCATTCTCCAGTCAGTGAAGCTCTTGACTTTCTACATTTGTGGTGACTTCCACAACTGTTTCCCTTGAAAAGCCACGTATGCCACCAACAGGCCTTTAACGGAAATAATAACAATACTATTAAATTTAATGGCATTGTCTTGACTAAGCTCAATGCCATAGGCTGAGTTAATGCTATAAATTCAAACAAATGTACACGTAGGTAATTTCAAAACCATTCTGCAAAGTAAAAGTCTGCATACAAGCCCAGTGGCTCATTTGGCCAGCAATATCCTGGTTTTGACAGCATAGCATGTGGCAAGGATTATTTCTTGCCCGCCCCTGGATGGGATGCTGGTCCATCACAGGCTTACCCCCCTCCCCCATAGTAAATACTCTAGTACTTATCTAATGTATACACCTGGGTGGAGAGAAACAACATGAGAGTAAAGTGTCTTGCCCAAGAACACGACACAACGACCCTGCCCATGAGCATAACCAGGACCACTAGATTGAGAGTCTAGCACAGATACCACAGGTGTAATATACTTTGAAATAGTGATTATGAGAGTGATCTTCTGCAACCAATGAAACAATATCTTACATTGCATAACCCTGTCAATGTAATGAATTTTAAGTGACAATAAAAAAATCATCAAGTACATAAATAATGTAATATAATATAATGTAAATAAATAATGTCAGGTTATCTTTTCAACTTTATTGTAATCACCTGTTTATGTCAATGGTGGAAAAGTCATAAGTTTCCTTATACCAAGGCATCCACTCTGCCAAGATGAAGTTCAGCATCTCATAGTTGAATCTACACCTTTGTAGCTGGCTTAAACCTCTTCCATCATTAGACTCGTGCCACTGAGCGACAATTCTCACATAGTTGGCCTCTTCAAGGTGGCCATGCCTCTCAAGGGACTGTACCACGTGATATGACAGGAGCCGTTCTGCGTCCCTGACACTCTGATGTCGCTTCCCAACAAGGGCTGCATGTGTGGGACCGCTGAGGGGGTCATTAAGGACATCTGTGAAGGCCTCGTAATTCATTGGGGAGTATCCACCATCTCTTAGGTGTTTCGCTATTCTCTTAGGTGGTTATGATCACTGCGGTCATGGCGAACACAGCCGGTAACAGGGTCCACCTCCGGAACATAAAGATGTTGAGAGAAATCCACTCCTTCTGCTTTGAGCTCCATTATTGCATTCCTGAAGGTGTAGGTGGCAACTATGGACCTTAGCTTGTCAAGGAAAGATTCTTCTGTATTTGTTCTGAATGGATACGGGGTATATCCTGCTGGAACAAGCTTTCCTCTGATGAAGGTAACAGCATCTTCCAGCGACATCCCACTGTTGATTAACTCATCCAGTTGCAAGATTTAATGGTCTGGGATAGCAGGGTTTGGTCTAGCAACAATGGGTCTTCCATCATGTGCAGCTGAAAACAGAACACACATAATACATAACTGTACATTCTGTTGGAATACTTGAAAAAGTGCACCACTGGAAAATGAATGATTAGAAAGAAGCACAAAATTAAATTTAAATAAAGATTACTAGCACACATCTGGTAGAGGGAACATTTTTGCTACATTTGCCAATTGTTATGGCCCTATTATCCCAGAGGAGACTTAGGTTATCAGTCACCAATTTTGGAGGGTTCTGAAGAACAGCACTGAACTTACTGTTGATCAAAATCAGCATTTCTAGTAGCGTTTTTTTGCTCAACCTTTGAACTAAACAACGAAATGTGTCGTCGAGGGAGGCTGACCGTAGAATGTCACAAGTTTCTCAACGGGCTCTTTTCAAACCGTCAAACCATGAGCCTTCACGCACTACGCTCGCCCCAGTTTTCTGTTACGTGTCGGCAAAATATTCATTAATGTTAATTCAGATCAACACAAATTACATATTTTGCCTTCACTCCACAATCAAAAACACGACACGGCTATGAGGCATGGGCACGTCGGTCAGCCAGGCCCAAGATAAGTGTTTATTGACACAATAAGATACAGCAATGGATAAAGATACATCGATAACCTACGGGCGCCACAGCCGGACACGTAAACCCAAAACCGCTATGGGAAAAATAGGGACTGTGTACCCCCAACCAATGCTATGGCGCAACCTTTGGGGTTTTAAGGTTTACATTATAAGCTCCTTAAAATGACAATACTGAAATAAATTAATCAAAGAACAATAATTCTACGAAAACGAAGTAAGAAATAATAAAACGAACTAAACAACGAAATGTGTCGTCGAGGGAGGCTGCCCGTAGAATGTCACAAGTTTCTCAACGGGCTCTTTTCAAACCGTCAAACCATGAGCCTTCACGCACTATGCTCGCCCCAGTTTTCTGTTACGTGTCGGCAAAATATTCATTAATGTTAATTCAGATCAACACAAATTACATATTTTGCCTTCACTCCACAATCAAAAACACGACACGGCTATGAGGCATGGGCGCGTCGGTCAGCCAGGCCCAAGATAAGTGTTTATTGACACAATAAGATACAGCAATGGATAAAGATACATCGATAACCTACGGGCGCCACAGCCGGACACGTAAACCCAAAACCGCTATGGGAAAAATAGGGACTGTGTACCCCCAACCAATGCTATGGCGCAACCTTTGGGGTTTTAAGATTTACATTGTAAGCTCCTTAAAATGACAATACTGAAATAAATTAATCAAAGAACAATAATTCTACGAAAACGAAGTAAGAAATAATAAAACGAACTAAACAACGAAATGTGTCGTCGAGGGAGGCTGCCCGTAGAATGTCACAAGTTTCTCAACGGGCTCTTTTCAAACCGTCAAACCATGAGCCTTCACGCACTATGCTCGCCCCAGTTTTCTGTTACGTGTCGGCAAAATATTCATTAATGTTAATTCAGATCAACACAAATTACATATTTTGCCTTCACTCCACAATCAAAAACACGACACGGCTATGAGGCATGGGCGCGTCGGTCAGCCAGGCCCAAGATAGAAAGCAAAAGAATGGGCTTGAGCTTACAGAGATAAAGACTTAGATACTTCAAGCCTGCTAGCGAGAGAATGTTCTTCGCTGTAGCGGAAGCCCAACGACCATGGCGCTGAAGATTCCTCTCCGACACACCGGAACTAGCGGCCAATGTAGCTCCTCCTGACCTGATGAAGAGATAGGCCTAAACAAATACTCGTCAGAATTATCGGCAATTTGAGCCTTCTGCATATACAATTTGAGCAGGGTGCAAGGACACGTATCAGAGCACGACTAGGCAATAACAACAGATCTTCCCTCTCTCAATTGGTCAGTCTTACTTTTCTCAATGCTAATTGCTCCTTCTTTCACGGCAATAACAGTGGGATGTAAAGTAGGCGAATCGAGACCAGCCAGAAGATGAGCCCATCTGAAAGCATAGAACGCACAGTCGATGGCCGAGACAGACTTGGGGGACCCGAGGAAATGTTGTAAGTAGAGAGCACAATCGATCGACCTAACGGGAAAATCACTGGTGCCCAACACGTCTCTGGCAAAAGTCTTCCATCTATTGAAAGCCCTTAGATAGTTTTCGGATGTCCCAGACGCTTTGGAGGCTAACACGGTTAATTTAAGGTTCTCTCTCAGCCTTGATATCCATACAAGTCTCATAGCCCTCAAGGCTAACCCCTCTAGGGTCAAAAATGCATTGGTAAAAAACAAAAAACCCCTCTAGGGCAGAAAAACGCTTACAATGAACCACCCCTCTAGGGATGAAATTAAGTAGGCTACAAAACAAAATTCACAACAAAGCTCAACGCCTCTTAGCCAGGCATATAAAAAATACGAGAACATTAAGTATCTTAAGTGTACAAAACCCATCCAGGGTACAAAGCCAAAGAGGCTGAGAGCAATAGCTCGATTGAACTCAAATACAAGGAACACAAAACATTTCGCGGGAATAATCGGAATCTAATCTGGGGAGGATGCTAAACTCAATACGCAGAGCTAATGAAACAAATGCCATTGGCCTATTGCCAAAAATAGAGTTCTTAGCTTTTCCTCTAATGAATAAATTAGGAAAATTAGGCAGGATAACCCAGTCATGAATAAATGTACTCCAGTGTACACCATCCAAACACAGGATGGGCCAGAAATGGGCTGATTTCCAAAGGGGAACAATAAGAGTTCCTTTAGCACTGCAAAGCTTCATGTGATGGATAACTTTACACGTCAAATACACAGGAGGGCACAGCCAGTTATTGTGAAGAGACCAATCCTGGGAAAATGCGTTGACGCCACTGGAACCAGGCTGATAAAACCTAGAATTGAACAGCGGGACCTTGGCATTGTAGGAACAAGCGAACCTGTCACAGGAATGGGGACCCCATAGCTTCTCAACAGCATTGAAGACTGAGTCATTTATTGTGTAGTCGTCATAGTCGATGAATTTACTGAAATCGTCAGCCGCACTGTTAAGGTCTCTTGGGATCCATTGAATATCAATGTTAATGGCATTCAGTAAACAACTCTGATAGATATCCATTGTAAGCTCCTGTAACAAAGGCACTTTGGAACCACAACTAACAATCCGCACAACGTTTTGATTATCAGTAAACCACGTGACTGTTTGCGCTTTCAAATTCGTTGAAAGATTTTAACGACAAAGAAACAGCTAGCAACTCCCGGTAAGTAGAACTCTGAGACTTCTCGAAATCCGACCAGTTTTGATGGAAGATTTTGCCTTCGAATTCGATAAAACTAGCGCAGGCTGAAGCAGAGGCATCAGAATAGACAATCTTCGAAGGTTTACGCACAAGAGGCCAAATAGGTATTCCATTAAGGCTTGCCACATTAGATTTCCATTCAGGTCAGACAAGGCCTCCGAAGAAAGATGAACGCAAGCATTCCAAGTCAGGGCGGAGTTGATGACTGCGAATAGATTCCTAGTCTTAAGTCTGAAAATGTTGCCAATGCAATTGCCAAGGGAAATAATTTTCCCGCAAACACTAGCAAGCTTACGAACTGGATGACAAGGTGGCGAAGCAGCCAAAATAGACGCCAAATCATGATGTAAGGAATTAATCCGCTTAACCGTAGCAGAAATTTCGGAAGTTGATGTGTTAAGAACGGTTCCGAGCCACGTAATGCTCTGAGCAGGCTCCCAAACACATTTGGCTTCATTAGGAGTAAAGCCAGATTTAAGCAAATCAGCGTGAACCTGCAAACTTGCTATTTTTGCTTTGTTCCTATCGGCAGCGGCTCCGAGGCCATCGTCCAAGAACACAACGATCTCTTTCGCCTCTGATCTCCATTTTTTAACTAAAGGCCTGAGCAATTTTGTAAACAGATAATGTGCAGAGCTGAGACCAAACGGTAAAACAGAAAACTCAAAATATCTAGTGCATCCAGAAGAGAAGGTCCAAGCGAATGAAAGATACTTTCTGTGTTCTGGAAATATCTCCACATGGTGATATCCTGATTTTAAATCAAAAGTAAACATGAAATCTCCTGGATTCAAAATTTCTTTAGCAACAGACATGTCTTCGCACCTGAATTTGGTTTTATAAAGAAATTGATAAACGTGGCGAAGGTCTAAAATTAGCCGCTTTTTGCCAGACTTTTGAATAGAAACAGACAAAGGGTTAATGATGGCAGGTGTTTCAAATACTTCAGAGACGCAACCTTGCAAAATGAGCTCGTTGATGGCGGATTCGACAAAATGTGATTCATCCAAAGCTGAAGAATTATTTCTAGCCACAAAGGGCGAAGGAATTTGTAAAAGCAGCAGCTTGTAGCCAGATTCAATCACGTCAAGAATAAATTGAGGCGCGTGAATGTCATTCCAGAAATTTAGGGCTCCACGTAGTCTTCCTTTGACTGACAAACAATCATCACCGGATTTGAGCAAGCAAGAGTCACCGTTAGCGTGAAGAAAATTCAAATTGTCGATTGACGAAGTCTCATTTTCATACACAAGGTCCAAGCCCAGATCAGATTCCGAGCCGAGTCACTTTGATTGTTGACCAGCATTAGAGCTAGCAGCAAGCTGGATATTAGGGCAGCAAACCCTCCAATGGCCAGGTTTACCGCAGGTGAAACACACTCCCGAGTTAGATCTCTGAGATAAAGCCTGAGGACGAACACGCGTGAATAAATTGGGTAACTGTGAGGCAGAAAGTTGCGAACTTGTGGAGGAAACGGGTGCGACAAATCCTCTTTGCTGAACTGAGCGAGAAGCGAAGTGTTTCGTTGATCTAGCTGCTCTAGACTCAGCTCTGTAGATCTTTTTCTCATCCTCGTCGTTGTCCGCAAGGTCGTGATGCTTGTACTCAAGGACCGTTTTCCAACCATAAGGAGATTTATCTGCCAGCAAAATTAACTTCTGGCGATCTTGTAGAAGCTCCATAGCTTTCTCGAGCGCCTCCTTCGTCTTCTGCAGATCTTTACGTTCGAGGGCAATCTGAGCGTCTTCAACAGCATCTTTAACTGCTTTGTTGGCGTTGTATTGCTCCTCGTTGCTCTTCTTGTTGAAACGAGGAACAGAATCTCGCTTTAGCCTTTTAATTTCCGACATCTGCTGTGTAGCAACAGTTTCGTTAGAACGCTTACGGAGGTAACTTTTAGAATCTGCAGCCAACCCCCTAAGAGAGGTCCTGATGACTTGCAAATCATGTGGTAAAGCTGGGTTAAGGTAACCCAGCTGCTCCTCATATGCCCCCTTAAGCTGCTGTGCTTGCTGCAAAAGTGTCTGGAACTCCACGACGTTCCAGTTAGCATTTTTCAAATTTTCGTCTGATGTTGACCTGCTGTCAAATTTCTTTCTGTAATCATCTACAGCCAACCGAAAACCCTCATCCAGGAATGGAATGTCACTATCAAAACTGTCCACACATTTCCTCAACTCGACCTCTAGGCTATTTCGGTTGTGAATACCAGCTACACTACCAACCAAGCTTTTCCTGCTGTCATATACCCTCCTCAACTCCTGCAACTTCCCATCACTCAGGTCCACATCTCCGTTCCAAACACCTGACACAGACTCCATCAACCCTTCCTTCAGGTCAGTGGTATCAAGCTTCAACCAGAATCTTCCATCTGGATTTGCTTCCTTCAACTGGTCCAATGCTGCCACCTAATAAAATAAATAATTTAAGTAAATATTCTATATCTGACACCAATATGCAATACTGAGCAATAATCCTTTGTCAAAAAATGACCTGCTGATATGGACCTTCCATTTATAACTCACCACCTGAAAAAGTGGTATAAAAAATAGAAAAAAAAAATTGAAATTTTCCAAAGTGGTAAACACTGCCAAATCACTTTTTGTGAGTTGACTGAAAGTAAGTGTTGTGGCACATTATGTCAACAAAGATTGGTTTTGCTCACATTTGCTACCATAAAGTGGAACAATAACTGTTAAAAAATGTTACACCGGAGACCATTTTGTCTTGCAAAATGCAAGTAAGTATAATTCATAAGATTTAGGGGGAATTTTGATCAACATTGTGTATATGGTTTCCAAATGTCAATGCCACTCTGCTAATTGTATGCATCCCCACTTGTTTTCCAAGTAGTTAGGTTCCATACCTGTACATCTGATGTTGAAGTAAACAATGACTTCTTGTCTTTTCTGTATTGGGTGGCTATGAACGGCTGAACGGCTTATGAAAATAAACGGATATCCAGGAACGGCTGAATGTCTCACCGAAAGTAAATTGCCAAACGCGATAAAAATAATAATATTCACGACGGTACGCGGCTGACGGCAAATGTAAACTTCGTATGCACTGCAAAATAAATATATTAACTTTGAACTGGCAGCCAGATGTTTCGAAAAATCCGCTACTTTATTGATCGCTTTAACTTAAGAAAAGTATAAGTTGGTCGCTTGATCGAGCGATGAATCAGGGTTCTTTCCCGAGTTTGCGAAGAGGAACGTAAACAAAACCAACACAACACCGAGTCATTAGAACGAACGCGAGAAATATTCATGGCGGAACGCGGCTGACGACAAATTTAAACTTCGTCTGCACTGCAAAATAAATAAAACTTTGAACTAACAGCCAGATGTTTCGAAAAATCCGCTACTTTATTGATCGCTTTAACGTAAGAAAAGTATTAAACTTGAGGTTCGCTCCCGAGTTTGCGAAGAGGAATGTAAACAAAACAAATTGTAATATCGAGTCATTTGCCGCTATTTTTACAAAATAAAAGATACGTGAGTGTTTATATGTCCCATCTTCTTAGCTTGTTATAAGTATGCTTTTCCAAACTGGTATTAAACTCTGGCCTGAGCTCACTGTGAAGAGCAAAACGCGCGCGAAAAGCGAGGCAACTCCGTTTCTTTGAAGCATGTGTCGGCCCGACATTTGCATACGTGCACACGGGTTACAAAAAACATCGTGACAGGTAACGCAACAGCCAATCTGTATCAATCAAATCGACAGAAGGCCGCGTTGTCGTGGCAACTGCACTGTATCTTGCGTGCTTGACCGTGCTACATCATACTCTCAAACATGGCGGAATGCGATCAAGACTTATTCGATAGTGAAGAAATCATAGCTAAAGTTAAGAAGTTTCTACAAGATGGTTGCGGGTGTTCTCTAGGTTTAAAAGGCAGCCAGTGTTCTCAGCAGTTCCAGGAGATTACTGTGCTTTCAAATTTAAACAACTGCTTGGAGTTATCACATGGGGAACTCGACCTTGTTATTCTAGCGAACATCCAAGCATTCACAAGCATCAACATCATCGGCGAGAAAAGAAAGCGCAGTGCACGATGCAGTTTTATTTACCTCAACCGTCCAATCTGCAAGGATATGTTTTTAAACCTCTATGGTATTAGCTACTCGCGGTTTCGTAGATTGAAGGAACATTGCGAGGAACACGGAATCTTCCAAAGGGTACATGGAAACCGCAAAAGGCTACCTCGCAACACGTTACCACATGCTGTAACAGAGGACGTTAAAAACTTTTTGAACAATTACGCTGAAGAAAACGCCGTTCTGCTACCCGGCAGAATCCCGGGCTTTAAAAATGATGACATTCGCTTGCTCTCGTCGTTTGAGACAAAGATGAGTGTGTGGCGCGCATTCAAAAGTGCTTGCGAAGGATCGGGAAAACAAGCTGTTTGCTACACAAAATTCATCAAATTATGGGAACAGTTTCATCCTGAAATCGTGGTGGCCAAACCCATGACTGACCTGTGTCTCACGTGCCAGCAGAACATGTCGAAACTCCTGCAATCTGCAAACCTTCCGGACAGAGAAAAGTCTCAGTGCGTCCTGGCTCAGCAGGAACATTTAAATTGTGTTCAAACGGAGAGAGACCTTTACAGAAACGCTTGCACCGAGTCGAAGAACAACTTCGAAAGATTGGCAGATTCCATCGAGTTGGATGAACAGCATGAGGCATGTTCTCTCATTTCAACAATACACTATTCATTTGACTTTGCCCAGCAAATCCACATCCCAAGTAATCCGATGCAGCCAGGCCCGATATACTTCAAAACGCCATGCAAATGTGGAATCTTCGGCGTGATGTGTGAGGCTATTCCTCGACAAGTTAACTACTTAATCGACGAAGCAAGCGACGTCGGCAAGGGGGCCAACACTACAATGAGTTACGTCCACCATTATTTTCAGAACCACGGCCTCGGCGAAACTCATGCCCATCTTCATGCAGATAATTGTTCTGGACAGAACAAGAACAACTTCTTCCTCTGGTACCTGGCATGGAGAGCAATTCATCAGCTTCACGAGTCAATCGTTTATTCTTTTCTCATCGCCGGCCACACAAAGTTTGGCCCCGATCGTTGCTTCGGAATGATCAAGAAAAGCTACAAAGTCAATTACGTTTCTTCTCTGTACGAGTTCGCCGAGATGGTCGAGTCGTCCAGCACTGTTGGTGTTAACACAGCCCAGCTTGTCGGGACACATGATGGGAAAGTTATTGTGCCGGTGTTTAATTGGTCAGCTTTCCTGGAACAGTACTTCGTCAAGGTCCCCAAGATTAAAACATTCCACTACTTCCGATTTTCGAAAGACGAACCTGGCAAGCTTTACTTTAAACAGTACAGCACATCTCCTGAACAATCTTTAATGCTGCTGAAGAACCCCGCCATTCTTCCACCCACCGTGCTTCCACCCGAAGTCAGTCCTCAAGGCTTATCCCAAGAAAGGAAACAGTATCTGTACCGCGAGATCCGTCAGTTTTGTAAACCTGGGACGGAGAATCTGGTTGCTCCAGCGCCCTGAAGACACTGAATCCTGGATGAAGAAAGCAAAACAGCTCTTTTTAGAGCTCCCACCCTGCATTGCACTCCGCGGGAAAATCCTGTAAGTCGAGCATTCGACAGTGCACTACAGGTAAACAACAAAAACGGCTCCTTTAGGAGCCACCACATTATACAAAAGTCATGATCAACGTTTGTTTTCTACTATTTAATAAAGATTGCTTTATTTTTTCTTTCACAGGGAAATTACTCGTTAAGTTGAGTAATCAAAGAGACTTCTTTCAATGTGCGCAAAAAAATGTTTAATTAAAACTTTTGTGAAACGAAAAACAGTTAAACGCGAATAAGATGTAAAATCAGCGCGAAAATGCACGCGTGCGTGTGGGCGCTCATGAGATCACAGTAACATGAATGTTTATTATGCAAATCGAGATCGAGCAATGAAGCGAAGCCACGCGCGTAGGATTTCAGTAACAAAAACCGAATGCTTACAGTCTAAACAATAGACGCCAAATGTGTGTTTGATTTTCGCGTTTAGTTTGTATTACCGGTGAAATGTAAGTTTCTATTCAATGTTTTGGCAAAACGACATAAACATACAACATTTTCGCGTTTACTTTCAATTCACAGAAAAATAAAATGTTAAAAACTTTTTACCCGCGAATAAGATGGAAAATCAGCACGAAGATGCGCGCGTGCGTATGAGCGCTCATGAGATCACAGTAACACAAATGTTTATTATGCAAATCGAGATCGAGCAGGAACAAAAACCAACCGCTTAGTCATTATAAGACGCCAAATTTCTGTTTGATTTTCGCGTTTAGTTTGTATTAACGGTGAAATGTTTCGGCAAAACTATTCCAATGTTTCGGCAAAACGACAAAACATAACGAAAGTGAGAACAACTACGCTTGTTTTTCCTATGTTGTTTTCACTGGGAGTCGCCGCCGCATGAGTCGATCTAAGTAAAAGCACAAGAAAAACGGGCATGTCCGTTTTTCTTGGGTAAACCTTTATTTCTTTCGCCCGGTTCCGTGTTCGCCATTAGACTACCCATGGGAGATAATAAATACACCATCAAAGTACCATTGTCAGTTTGCAATAGTCAACTATTTTAATACAACTAATACAACAGTTAATACAGCTGGTTGAAAAACTATTTCTAACAAAATTTCCCCTAACCGACAATTAAACACTTGCTTTAATTTCAGCTCATTTCACTACTACAAACATGGACTATATACAGCTGGATATAAGAAACTAGTTTTAACGAAAGGTTTTCCCTAGCCTACAAATTACATTTACATGAATTTGAACTTATTTTTTTTCACGACAAACGCAGCGGAGAAAACTCTCTTGCTAAATGCTTGCGAGTTGTGCGACACTTCGAGTTGATTTTGCTTTTGATGAACCTCCAGGCTTTGTCTTTTTCGTCGCTGGTGCTGGCTGGAAACTTAGTAAATACTAATATTTTCAGTGAATTCATTTTGTTGCTATCAAGGCACTTTTTGTCGTACGTTCCGTCAGTGTTGCTTGTGGCTAGCTCATCCTTACTGAAGAAATTGGGCAGTAGCTTCAGAGCACACAGATGTCGCTCACTCTCTTTTCCAAGGGTGTGCTGGACCGTTTTAATTTTTGTTGACGTCACGCATGTACCAATAAGCTCCTCGCCGACTGGTGTGGCGGTAGCGGCTTGCAGGACCGGACTGCCTATCTCAAGCGGTTCCTCCTCGTTGAGTCTGCTGAGGGCTTCGATGTTGATGGTGGTCAGGTCCTGATTGCTGGTAACTCCGGTCTCCTCTGTAACCGGGGTTTCGTTGACCGTGGTTTGGAGCTGGTGAAAAAAAAAAGACCTTGTCAAACCTCCTTTGTCATTGCGTTTGCCGGTGCTAAGGCCTGGTTTATAAAAGTCGCATTTTACATACGCCGAATCAAATGCATGTAAAATGCGACGTTTAAAACAATTTAACTCGGAAGATTTGAATTAAATGCGAGTTCAGTCGAACATTCGACTGTTCCAGTTTCATTGCCGTTCATAAAAACCAAGCCTAAAGGTTAAAATACGAACCACGTTCAATCACAAGTTACTGTACTCCTTGATAACTTACAAAACTAATTATCAGCGTGCACATAATAAATATTTCCTGGACCACTTAAAACAATTCGCAATTCTATTGACATTGTGTTGTATTCCAAACTAAACTGAAAATTGTGTTTTTTTTACAGAAGATGCACGAACCAAGTAGATTTCGATTTATCGCGATTGCTTACCACGGTATATTCATTTACTCCGTGTTCCTCCATAACGTCGAGGCGTGTTGCAAGGCCAGAAACTGCGGCAGCCGTATTATCTTCGATTGCTGTCACGGAGGCCTGTATTTTCTCCAGCATCTGCAATAGTAAAAAAGAATAGTGTAATTAGTTTCATCTTTCCCATGAATATGTTTCCATCCCTGCTAAATGTTCCTAAATGAGATCAAATGAGAACTTGCGCATAATGACACTTTGGGACGAATTGACTGAGTACGAACACTTATTTCTTGTACAACACTCGTCTGACTTATAAGCTATTCTTGTATTTGGTAAATAGAAGTAGCGTGGAGCAAATTTCTAATAAGTTAAACCTACATACGTTGATTGCAATCAGCGTTTTTTTCCAACCGAAAGGCGGCGTAAAGAATTTTTTTGAAAAAAAACAACAACAACAACAACAACTTGTAGAAACATTACCTTAACAAAATCTTCCTGCATTTGCAACTGGTTCCTGAGAATTTTGGCATTTACTGCTTCAATGGCGTCCAATCTGCACGTTAGGTACTCTTCCGTCTTGGCAGTCAGCTGCTGACGCAATGAAGCGACGAGATCTTCTTGATTGTCACCGCTGCGGCTCGTTGAGGGTACCGGTGTTTTGGACTGTACTTTGGCCAGTTCTGTTTCTCGGTTCTCCTTCCAGCCCAATTTCCGCTGCTTTTGACTGGACAAAAAGTGGTCGTATGGATGGTCACCCTGTGTAATTTGACTGGCTCCGGTGTTGGTATTTTCTTCATCAGCAGGCTAGTGAGTCAAAGAAAATAATTTAAAAAAAATGCAATTGGTAATTAGTGACTGAAATGTTTGAAAGGCTTGGCGGCTTAACTTTTTTCTCACCTTTAAACCCACGCGCAATGTGCGAACATATGCTTATTATAGTTTTATTTCAAGAAACACAACTTTCACCAATTTCATGTTAGTTTGTTTTTCCTTAATATCTTGATATACTATGAACTTTAATCAACACAGATAAATGTCCATTTCTGAATTAAAAAGAAGTGTCAGTCGCACGTTGATCACGACTGCGCGCTCATTTCTATTAAAAGGGACAATTTTACTTGAAGAATATTAGCCTGCTCGCACGCTCTCCGCGCGGATTTAAATGCTGTATGTCCGTCGCAAATCCAATAAAACTCCCCGAAAAAGCAAACAACAACTTAATTTCATGGTACTCTGCAATGTAGTCCGATAAATTAAATTCAACATGTGAATCAACATGACTAAAAGCCAGGATATTAGCTAAAAGTGGACTCGTCTTTTTCAATCAGTTGCATGTAACACGAAATTCAATTTTCATCTAATGATAATCATATTTGTTCTAATTCTTTCGATAATGTTGAACAAACAATCACATTGTTGTACGTAATATCAACTCTCTCTTACCTTCTTTCGTGCAACTTTTTTTCTTGGCGGTTCTGATTTCTCAACTATCACGTCGAACTCTGCCGGGTAGTTTGCCTTGCACCACTCCAGGTCTTTTTGGGCCAAGACTTCATCATTATCTAGAAAAAACGTGTGTAGAATGAAAGAATCGTAAGTATAAATGAAGATTAATAGTGATGGCATGAACGTAATCTAGGTTAAAACTGAAAAGATTAAAACTTACCGCTTAGAGCAAGGATCTCCGCTTGAACTTTTTTTCCTTCCCAGTTGACGTGGACAAACTGTCCCACGGTGAAATCGAGGTCCTTCTCAATAATTAAACGAGTTGGCGCGATACCAGTTTTGTGTTCTTCCGGGAAAAGAAACAGTGCTTTTGAAAAAGGTTTGCTTGTTAGTAGCCGATGCCTTTTTATATGTGGCCCTGTAAATCGCACGGATCGAAATCCAGTACTTTCATTGGATAAATGAAGTGCAATTGTTTTTCAACTTAACATATGAATAGCCACGCGAGTTTGTGTCTCTTGATAATTAGCTTCATTAGCGCAGGTCGCAAGTCGTAATTATAATATCAATAGACTTTTGAACTGCTGTTATGACCAAAACTTTATCACTTTTTGGTTATGACTAATACCTTTTCTCGCAATAAAAGCATTAGCGAAGCAAGACACGGGGACGCAGCTTCATTTGTAACCGCATCGCTTTCGATTACGCGGCACCGATCGAGACGACAACCGAACCAGGTCGTGTTTTGTTTACAACGGTTTCGAAGATTTCGGCTTTGTCAAAATAAAATGACAAGGCAATAGAATAATAGCTTCGCCGTTCAAAATTTTTCCCAACCTTCATTCTGGGGTGTTTAATTAAACGAGTGACAAGTTACGACTCTAGATGATAATTTTTGCCGCATTAAAAACTGGTGCATTCTTTTCACCGCGACCAAATGTAAACAATCGTAATCGCCTCAATTGATAGTGTTGTTGGAAAGTTAAATTATCTTAAATGGTAAATCGAGGATTTGGAAGTCTAATAAAATTTATAGAATACAAAATATTAACACTACAAACAAGTCACGGAGTAAGATTTCGAAAAGTAGTTGGCGATACTTTAGCCTCCGAAAAAAACAAAACAAAAGGAATCCGTCGGCATTTGACGGGCTTTGTGACTCTTATTTACACAAGGGCGCCTTTGTAGATTCTTTGTCGCTGATAAGAGAAAAAACTTTCGCCCACCGAATCCTACACAAACATCTCTGGCCTTTCGAACGGATGACTGTAGCCATCCGCACGGGTGAAGATTTCCTCTGAACGGATACTGAGCTGAGCTGTTCGAGCGAAGAGCAGATCACGTTCGTTTTTTTCCTGAGCAGATGACTGAAGACGTTCAAACGGATCGAGAGATTTTTTAAACGGATGACTCAAGCCGTTCGAACGGATCGATAGATTTTTTGAACGGATGAGCTGAGCCGTTCGAACGGATGCTAATTTTTACTGAACGGATGACCAAAGTAGTAAAGCCCCTTGGTTTAAGACCCGTCCAATAAGAGAAGAGTATTTTAGGCCACAGCCAATCATAAGGCCGGATTTGGGTCACGTGACCTGACGTCATCATAAGTCACATGACCTGTGACGTCATATTTGCACGTTTTGACTGGGCTTAGGGCAGAACCAATCAGAGGAGTCAGAGAAGACACGTGATCATTTGATTGACAAGTTTAATGACGTCATGATCCCTGGGGTAAAATTACAAGCCCCGGGGGTCGTTATCGACAAGTCCGGGGTTGCGCATGCGTAAGAGTTAGGGTCACTTAGGGTCACACGACTATATCATGATACATGTCGTGTGACTAATCGAGTTAAGTGATGAGTTCTCTCTCTCTCTCTCTCTCCCTCTCTCTCTCTCTCTCTCTCTCTCTCTCTCTCTCTCTCTCTCTCTCTCTATATATATATATATATATATATATATATATATATATATATATATATATATATATATATATATATATATATATATATATATATATATATATATATATATATATATATATATATATATATATATATATATATATATATATATATATATATATATATGTTTGTCACGCTTCGTCTTGTCCTCCATGTGGTATCCGATGTTTTCGTACGCATGCGCATTAATGCGTGGTGTCCTTGAGTAATGGTATTTGTTCCTTTGTACCGTATAGCATGGCATCGCGATGCCACGAGTAAGGTTTTGGATGCTTGCTTTTGTAGTCTTTGATGCTTTGTCTATGTTCGGGGGTATCGTCATCGACTAGTTTGCTCAACAGTCCTCCCATTTAAAGTTCTATTAACAATTCAGCAGTTTGTTGATCCCAATAGCTGCATTCGAAGTATCCGTAGGGGTAGGAATAGAAGGTACTTGGATCCACCACGCGTTTGTCGAAAACGACTTGGTAGCGTTTGATCTCCGTCTCTGTGTTCAATTGTTTTTTGTTGGCGTCGCGCGTGATTTTATGTGGATTGAACACGGGAATTTGCCGTTTTGAGTTTTCGAGGGGTCTTGTGACTTCGTCGATCACGTTTTGTTTCAGTATGTCAAAGTTCAGTTGTTCTGATCCTCTGGCATTGAGTGAAAATCCTCGAACTTTGCACGAAATCTTTCCATTTTTGGTCTTGTAGGTGTAATTTTTTGGACCCGCTGCAGCGAATTCTACGATGTAGTCTCCTTCATCCAGTTCGTTGGTGAATTCGCCCAGGAAATCACCCAATGGCAAGTTCGTTTCTCCTTCTTTGGCTTTGTAGATGATTGAGTCAGTGTCGAAATACAGTGTTTGTTGGGGTTGAAGTTTGTCGAGACCTTCGCGATACAGTTTCAAACGTGCCCAGCAGGTGGTGAAACAAGCCACAAAGATGTTGATGTTCACTTGGACTGGGTCGTAATCAATCACGTTGTCGTACACGACTTCTATCATTTCTTCGTTGACGATTCGTACGTTGTGGATTTGTTTGGTGTCGTCTTGCAGTAGATGGTGAAAAGCACTGGGGGAAGTGAAAGCTTCTACTTGGGACTTGTTACTCTGTTGACCGTATTTTCCCCAGAAGGAATTCAGCATCATTTTGGCTAGGGATCGTTTGCCGGGATTCTTTTCGATTTTGCTAGGATCAAGTCGAATCCCTTCTTTCAGTTCGTAGGTCGTGAGGTATTCGGTCTGTTTGTCGACGTCGTTGCCAACCCAACTTGGCCATCCGCTGGCTTCTTGCTTCATCTTGAGGAAAGTGTTCACGTATGTTTTGAACATGACATTGGTACGTTGGCTGAAATGCCAAACTTTGTGTATGTGGATGATGCGGTAACCCTGCCGAACGGCTTCTTCTAATTCTGGTGTGCACCATGTCCCGGTGAGTTGACGTTGCTGCGGCGTGTGGTTGCAAAGAGGGGATCGTTCGGTCAGCGGTTTGGGTTGTTCTTTTTTGACGCAGGTGCGACACAAGGGGAAGGTCAATTTTCCGCCACTTCGGTAGGGTAAGACTGGATGATACAATCCGCGGGGAAGTAGCACAGTGCACTTGGCTAAGCCAAAGAACTGGGAAATGTCGGTGTGACCTGGTTCGGTCAAGATGGTTGGATGACCAAGAGGATAGTCGCAGTTTTTGTTCACGTAGGGATACAGGGATGTGAAATCTACGTAGTGGATTTTTTCCCCTTCTTCGACTTGGTGATAGAGTTTCACAGCATTGGTGCGTCCCCCGAAGAAGGCCTCTCGCGGTTCTAACCTTTCGATCAAGTCTAAGGACTCGACGTAGTCGTTGATGTCTTTGTGTTTAGATTTGATGTCGTTCCATTGACATTCCCACATCTCTATCACCGTGTAACCGGCGTCTTGCAATCGTTTTAGTCGAGTTTGGGTCTCTTCATAGACATCTCGCATGCTACGTTCATTGAGTTTCACGTGTTTTTTGTCTCTGTTGGGGAAGCATGTTGGACAACCGTGAAAATAGCAACCGTTGAATTCGTAGACGGTGTGGGTTCTTTCGTCGTATCCGTCCACATAGATTCGCTGTTGTCGACTTGCACTCTACGTTCTCCACCGTTTCTGGCATGAGCAACGCGATCACTTATGGTGGAGGAGCAGCTGGGTAGCGTGTGGTTCACATAATGCAACCATTCTAGGGATGCGTGGGAATGTGGTTTGCCTTTACCATGCCATCCTCGCACGGGTTCGGATCCTAGTGTGTTGTCAAGCATGCAATTGGTACGGAAGTAGAGATTGCATGCCGAAGCAATAGTGAGGCAACGTTCCATGGGATCAAATCCTGCCACTTCTTGGAACTCATTGCGAAACACTTCGCATCCTTCGTGGAGTAGTTTTACATCTGATTGGCAATACGCCAACAGTTCATCTTGAAAGTTGAATTCATAGTCTTCGGCGAGGCGTTCGGCGTACCACTTTTCAAACTCTTCTTTTCTGCTTTTGGACATTCCTTCGGGATCATAGTAATTGCGAGCAGGTATGGGTCCTACGTAGTCTTGATTCTCTTGGTTGTTGAAGAAGTGAGGGAAGAACCCTTTGGTCTGCTCGGTTAGTCCGAAGGCTTTGGGAAACGAACTCAGTGGCATTTGCAGGAAGCACATGGAGTCTTTGAAAGTGATGTTACCATGGGACATGGACAAAATTTTTGCTCCATTCACGATTTGGTCGGGGCAAATGGCTTGTCTGTACAGTTCCTCTAAGATGAAATAGGAATCGTACCCTTGAAAATTGTGTGCGATGGCAATGACAGGTTGCTCGTCTGTTGCGATTGCTCTCAACCAGTCCAGGAAGTCTGTGACGCACGTTTCTCCTTTGAAATGGTATTGGTCATCGCTCTGATCGGTCATGGCGCAGATGAGATTGGGGACGTGAATGCCTTCTTCTTGACGAGCTTCGGAATCCCAACTGACAAAGATGGGCGGATCGGGGTCTTCGTGGACAGTGACACCGTCAGCGGTCCTTTTCCTTTGTTTTCTCTTCTTTCTCTGCTCTTCTAACTTTTTTGGGTTTTGGATGAAACATTGGTGCTGATAGAGATTGAGGTATCTTTTGCAGGAGGGGCATTCGGCGTAGCCGCAAATGTGACGGGTGTTGGCCTCAAATTGGGTGAGGGTCTTGTTGCATGCGTTGCATTTTTTGTGTCTGCAACAAACACTGTCTTTGTTTTTCGGATCAGCTTTTTTTTCCTCTGTTGTGTGTGTGCGGTGCAGGTTCAAACAGGTATCGCCAAAAAACTTCCGCATGATTCACAAGGCAAACTGGCATTGGTTTTCTCGGCGATAGCACGGCGGAAATCTGGACATGTTGCTTGGTGACATGCGTAGCATCGTTTACCTCGACACGCGTGATCCTTTTGGCGATTGTGATCAAATCCTTTTTCGCAATGTAAGCAGTAGAAGTTCCTTCCGAAGAAACCTTTGAGGGAATTGCATCCGTGGTAATGTTCGCCATGTTTGATCAAGATGAGACGTTTCTCATGAGGTTTGGCGGGTCCTTTGAATATGATTTGATATCCATGGTCCACCGAGACGACGACGATCTGATACTCTCTGAGATGGGTTTGGAATTGTTGAATTTCAGTGAGGCCACAGGCACCTTCTGGTACGTTGGCTAGTCGATGCAATTCTTTGGCTTGTTGCGTTTGCCGCCCCTTTCTTAACTCCACGTAGATAGGACTGCGTGTACCGTGATCGCAGTAAGCTTTCATGGTGACCAGGGCTCTGGCACAACACAGTTCGTCGTCGTTGTTGATCTTGATGACAGATTTCTTGTTATGTAAAAGTTTCTCTATTTGATGGGTACCAGGTTTCACTCTCTTTTTACCTGTACCGGCATCATCACGGATGTGACTGATGTTGAGACTGAAGGTGTCATCCATTCTGAATTGTTCATTGGAGTTTAACATTTTACTTATTTCTTCCAATATTTGTCTGGCTTGTAAAGAATTGGTTCGCCAGTCACGTACGCGAACTCGTCGTGAATGATAAGCATTTCTCAAACGATTTGAGTTGATGTTGATGAGTAAATGATCGTTACCTCGCACAGCATCGTCCGTCAGTACTTGTTCGTTGATGGCACGCTGCAGTGCCTCTTCGATCTGTCCGGGCAAGATGGGTCTCTCTCTCCTCCCTAAGGGAACGGTAGCAACACCTCCACCCCGTTGGACTAAGCGAGTCGTATAGTTTCTGTGTCGTAATCCAAAACGTCTTAATCGTCTGTCAACATGACACATTAAATGGAAGTCGAATCCGCGTTGGATCTATGGAAAAAAATTAATTGACGTAAACCCGCGGCCATCCACAGGGCAAGAGTTCATCATTCATTTTTTCTGCAAGTTGATTGAAGTCGGGAGTGGGAGTAATGTATGAGGTTACGGTTTTATTGTCGAGAAAGTCAAAGTGACAAGTCATATGCATGGAGATTCCAAAAGACACCTGTTGTTTCTTTAAGATTGGAAAAGTGTTCGTGTATCGTTTATGCGGTTGTAATCGTTTGGGAACAGAAATGAAGGTTCCCTGTTCGTTCAGTTTTCCGCGGTATCCGTCGATGAGGGTACCGCAATAACAGCAGCTTCGATTAAAGTAATGGTTGATCCAACTATGCGGGCTCCATATCATGTTTAATCGTTCGCGAGCATGCGTGCGATCGGCCATCCACTGGATCTTGCATTGAATTTCAGGGGGTAGAAGATCCCACAGACTGTCGATGACCTGTGAAGAATTTAGTCAGTCAGTCATTGGAAAATGGAAATGACAATCAGTTGAGTAGTCATTCCTACAGTCTCTATGGTAAATGTGGTTCTTATCTTTCATCATCAGACAGTAATAGGGATTATCTCTGAAATACACAAGTAGACTGTGTACTTTTTTTATGTCACCGTTTTCATCCAATTTGTCTTTGTAATGTCGGAATGTGAGTCCGCAAAACATGCAATGAGCGAAAAAACGTTGAATTCTATTCCAATTCGTGGTTGTTTTTTGTGGGAGTTGATTGAAGTATCGGTATTGGTGAAAGACGTAGGGTCTATTGAAAAAACGAGCAGCCAAAGGAATACGATGCTCTTGTTGGATTTCCTTGTTTAATCGTTCGCGAGCATGCGCGCGATCGGCCATCCACTGGATCTTGCGTTGTAGTTCCGGTGGTAAAACATCCCAGTAACTTTGGTTGACCTAGGAATAAAAGTCAGGTAATAAAACATCCCATGTGAAGGAATGAGATGCGATCTCTCGTGTAAAACATAACATTTAGTCTCTTCGGCCACGCATATAGAAAAGTTTCTACTTTGGTGATGTCACCCACATCGTTTAGTTTATCGGCGTAGTGTAAGTAATGAAGTCCACAGTTATCGCAGTTGTAAAATGGTGAGTTATGATAAATTCTTTTCCACGTACCAATGGGATATCGGTTCATTTCGCGAAAATTGTAATATCGCGTTCGTTTGGCTACGTATTCGGAACGGAATTGTCTGTTCAATCGATCGCGAGCATGCGCACGATCGGCCATCCATTGGATCTTGCACTGTAGTTCTGGAGGTAAGCGATCCCATAGACTCTGCAAAGATAATGATTGAATTAATTACAGAAGTATGTTCTTTGCACTCTATTCATCCATCTGTTCGTCCATCCTTTCTCTATTCGCTCTATTCGCTTTGCTAAATGAGTATGAATCTTTTCCCAAGTGCTGTAATAGTAGGATTCGTGGTCTGGGTCGAGGCGTTGCCAAAGACATCGATGCACAGGATCGATACCTCCAGTTACCATTCGTGTTAGTCTTTCGCGAGCATGTGTACGATCGGCTGTCCATTGAATGATGCATTGAATTTCATGGGGTAAGCGGTCCCAGTAACTGAAGTCGGTTTTTACCTAGAAGTAAATGTAGAGAAAACTGTATGATCTTGGAAACTGACTCAATATATAGGAAGCCCATTTTCTATGATTGATTTCTACTCTGTTTTTATGTTCCGCTTTGAATTTGAACCAGTGGGAGATGCACGCGTGAATATTTTCCCAGGTGGAATAGTAATGCATCTCTAGACCTGGAGTGTTCGTGCGGTATCTTCCTTGGATACCACCATATACAAAGCGTTTCAATCGTTGTTTCGTTATTTCATGGTCTGCCATCCATTGAATTCTTTGTTGTAGTTCGAGGGGTAATCTATCCCACAGACTGTCAGTGACCTGCGAAATAAGCCTGTGTTAGCATCTTTTCCGTTGGACGAAATGTTTGCATTACGTTCATACCCGTGAGAGAAAATTGTATCACGGAACCCGTGCTCCGACGCCAGGTGATTTTTTTGCATCCGTAGTGATTGAATGTTTCACCCCCGTCTTCGGTTACTAGACAGTGACTTCTTCTGGCTATTCCATATGGGAGTAACGTCATGATGTATTTTATGTTACCCACGGCGTCTATTTTGTTGTCGTAATGTTTGTGTGTCAAACCGCATGTGGAGCAATGAATGAAGCAACGATGGATGGTTTTCCACGTGCAAATGGGGGGTTCTCTGAATGTTGATATTTTCCGTTTATAGTTCAATCCATTGTAGTATAGGAGTCGTCTGGGTAAGTAACTACTATGCATTCGTCGGTTCAATCGTTCGCGAGCATGCGCACGCTGGGCCATCCATTGGATCTTGGACTGCACCTCTGGTGGCAAAAGATCCCATAGACTAAACTGCAAAAGCGGGATAATAACAAACGTATAAATCAGGTGTGTCTTTATAGAAACGATTTGTCTTCAAGGTATCACCATCAGGCAAACATCCTATGTGATAGTAGGTTTTCATATCTCGGCTTACTAAACTGTCCACTGCCCAAATTGGTCAAAGCAGTTTCATAGTCACATGGTATTCGATGTCACCGATACCATTCACTTTGTTCTTGTAATGATTGCGATACAAGCCGCACTTTTTACAATGTACGAATAAGAGATGAATGAATTCCCAGTTGCTTCTTTTCGGTAAACGATTGCTGTAATAGGAAATGTCATAGTAATAATGTCCGTGACTTGGTCTGTAGGTCGTTGCGCACCACTTTCGTAGTCGTTCGCGAGCATGCCCACGATCGGCCATCCACTGGATCTTGCACTGTAGTTCCGGTGGAAGGAGATCCCATCTGCTTTGAATCTGTGGAAAACATTATAGTCGGTTTCCAATGTGAATGACATCGCATAAGGAGCATTCATAAGTAGTCAGATCACGCACTACACAATACTCAGATGCGCAATGTACATGCATTGTGTCTCCTAAAAATACAACGCGTCGGATTCTTGCTTGGAGTCCTTCTTCAACCTTTAGGATATCGCCGCGTTCGTCTATTCTGTCCTTATATTGGTCTAGAAATAAACCGCAAACATTGCAAGTATAGATGTATAAATGTACTCTATTCCACGAAGTCACTCCACGCCACCATCGGGGTCTCGTACCTCTTCGAAATGAATGATACAATCGTTCACGCACATGCATCTTGTCTGCTAACCATTGTATCGTCAATTGTAGTTCCAATGGCAATCGATCCCAGTGAGATTTTACCTGATTGAATTAGAGAGTTCTTGTTCAGCGAAGTATGTATCGTCATATTCAATGGGTACACATCGTCGATGGTACCAAGGCATTGGTCGATCCAATTGTAGAGTGAGGGAGTAAGCGGGATATCTTGACACTGCGAACGTTCTTATTCCTCTGGTGAAATCTCCTTTTTTGTCAAAATCACCATCTTCATACAATAAAAATAAATCACGTGTCGCAAGGATCGAACATAGCGTTTAATGCTTTCCAATGAACCCTATCGTGCACATGCTCGCGAACGGCTAACCACTGAATTTTTCTTTGAATTTCTACAGGTAATATATCCCAATGACTCATAATTACCTCTTCTTCCTCATCGACTGCCTTCGCTAACGACAAGTCCTCTTCCAGTTCTTCTACCGCTTGTAGTAATTCTTCATCTGATTTGTCCTCTTCCTCTTTACTTCTCTTGTTTTCAGCCATGCTGAAAAGCGCTCAAGACCAAACTATGTTTGCGAGTGAAAAAATCGGTTTGCCGCGCTAAATTTATAAAATGCGTTAACCAATCAGGAAACGTCGTTTAAGATGAACCAATCAGATCACACTCGCGTCAGCGTAGTGTCAATCAAATCGATAGGAGTGGTCTACTGAGGGCATGGGGGGGTATCCCCCCTTTTCTCCTATTTTGTCACGTGATCCACTTTTCTCATATATAAGGGAATCAGATTGGTTAGCAGACCACTTCTGTAGTTGACGCGAGTGCAGTCAGGAGAAAGAAAAACACGTGTTCTGAGAAGTGAGTCATGTTACCTTCTTTACGTAGACTTGCGAAAGATTGCACAAGACAGAGGAAGAAAGTAGAAACGTTGTTGTACATGCATAAAGAGAATGGTCGTACGCCTTGGTTCTTAATGTTATTGCGTTGGTATAGGACATTGGAAAAAATCCGTCTTAGGCTGTCGAGACTACGCGTGCATTACGATGAGCGATTGCATACGCGGTTGTATAAGAAACTCACAGATCTCAGTGTAGATGTATTTTCGTTTCAATATTTTTATTGATTTTTTCAGTCATGGAACCTTGCGTGCAATGTCAACGGCGTCATTTTTACCTGGAAAGAAAGCACGCGTGTGCAAGGTGTTTGGAGTCATTTTACATTGTCATTGAAGGAGAACTTAAGGAATGTTGGACCAAAGGAACTGTCGTAGAAACGGAGTGTGGAGCTATCTATGGATGCTATGTGGATGACGGGCGATGGGAATCCATGTTTTTGGGGAACACCTACGAGCAAGCGTTAAACAGATGCAATCACGTGTTGTCGTTTTTGTGAACTCTTTATTCATGTGAAAAAAGTTACATGGGATTTGACATGCGTTTGAAATACAATTGATTTCTCAATTGACCTTCCATGTCTTTGCTGTATTTTTGACCCGTTAACTCTGGTGGGAGATTAATGATATTATCATCTTTCAAATAGAACACCTCCTCCTGACATTGCTTCCACATTGCCTCATCCCTTGGGGGGTCGTTCCTGTTGACTTCTTGACCTTTGTAGAGGGGATCCGCTGACCCATAGTACTCTCTTCCTTCAAACCAAGCTTTATTCCGAGCACTGGGATATCGGTCAGCCCATTGAAAGAAACGACATTTGTTGCGTTGGCAGCGCAAGTAGAACCTGTTTGGGTTGTCTTTCGACTTTGAGATCGACAACATCAAACTTTGGTTGCAATAGCACAGCATTTTGTTAAGGTTGTCCTTGTAATAGCTCATCGCTATGCGCCAGCAACGTAGTTTCTCTAGGTACTCTTGGCTTTTATCTTTTCCAGTCAGCACGAAGCAATAGACACCTTGATCGTACACTGGGCAAGAGAAGTACTCCCAACCATTGCTAGCTACTTTTTCTTGCAATGACACATCCTCGTGTAGGGGACAGGGCAACTTTGGTGAATTAAATTCTTCCAAAAATCGATCCGGGTCAAATGCGATTTCACCTTCTTCCAAAACTTGTACCTCAATATTTTCACCATCTTTCACCATTTGTCCCAGGGAATGAAACTCTATAAGAAAATGAAAAAAAAATAGTGAAAAAAAACTCCATCCTAGGAGGAATGCTTGCCGTCGACTCACCTTTCTTTTGTTTCTTAGGGATTGGCTTTTCCTGCTTCTTTTTTCGCTGGTATTTGCGTTTTGGTTTCGGTGGAGGAGGATTTTCGTTGATTTGATATCTCGAGGGGGATTCCATCGAATCGAGGTGTTCTGTACGAGTCGTTGACACCAGTGAAAGTGAAATGAAAGAGTCTCTCCATTTATAGTGTTTTGAAATGACGACAGCAGATGAACTTGTTTGACGACTCGCGTCAATTGAAATCCGGTTTTTTCTCGTCAAACCAGTTTGTTGACCAATCAGAAATCATTTTCGGCAGCCTATTTCGGCACCCTATTTCGGTGACCTATGGGACACGTGATCTCAAAACCTATATAAGTGGAAGAATTGAAGAGTAGTTCGTTCATTCATTCATTTGTCATGAGTGGAATGACTTATTATCTCGATTTGAATCGAAGTGATTTCTCTACAGACGAAGACTATTTGGCAGAGAGGTTCAAAAGGGGATTTGCAGCGGGATACACGTTCAAACAGTGCGTAGACCATTGGTATCAAGATTTTGAAGCTGCATTGCTTGGCAAGCAAAAAAAAGAAAAAAGAGGATGGCAACATCGATGATAGATGCAATAGCGACGAAGCAAATCCCTGAAGAAGAAGCTAATTCCTTCAGCGAGTTTGGTCCTCGCGTGCCCGGAGAAGGTGCTGAGTTGTGTTTTTCCGACCGATTTCACGAGAGAAGAAAACGAGTATGGGGCGATCGTCCATTTTGGTTAGAGCCAAAGATTGGTTGGTATGGTAATGTGATCAACCCGAAATTAAACACTACCTACAGAACTTACTTGGGTGATCATAGCGCTGACGAAGACAAGATTCTTGCTGCCATGAGAAACGAAGTGCTGAAAAACGATCCAAACAATGAGAAAGGAACTTTCGGTAGTCGTAACATTTACACCAACAGTGACAAGGTTACCGAATTGCTTACCAATGAGTTCAATCTGTACTTTCGACCTCTGACCGAGATCATTGACAAAGGTTGGAAAATGGTGTACTTGTTTGACGATAGCCTCACAGTTCAGCACGGTGAAATGATCAGCGAAGAGGAATTGATCTATCGCGTACCACGATGGGGAGGAGACGTGATGCATATCCTGAAAGAAAATCAAACGGGATATTTGTTTGCAAGGTACAATCTAAAATGGATGTACAAATCAAATGTCGGCGCTTTCAAATTTAAAAAAATTCCTACAGGGAATGAGTTTGATTGGGAGTGGGCGAGTTGTTTCATCACAGGCAATAGGATTGACATTTGGGGGCATTACAATATGCTGACCCTTTTGGCACCGTTTGCAACCAAGAAGACCCTCCAGACAACGTTGTCAAAAGAGTTACAGCAGAAGATTGAGTTTCCATCCAAGATTACCTCCTACGAAGAACTGTGTTATCATTTGGCGCGATTGGTTCTGAAACAGAGGAGAGAAAGCAATAGATGGCAGGAGCGTTTTGACAATGCCATGGATATGTTGCTGTGCAACAAATGTAAAACGGAGAAGGATTTTGAGTATTACCAATGTAAGAATTATCTTTCAGCGCGTGATTGGTCGCCCGTGTGTAACGAATGCCAGCGTTTTGACAGCTGTTTTCAAACTCATGATTTGTTAGATGAGATGTAAAAAAAGCTTGATCTTTCATTAAAATGTTCATTTTCATCCGAGATGGAGTCTGTGTCGTTTATGCAAACGCGCTTGTATTTCGATCAAGTCTGTACGTTATGTCAAAATATGTATGACTTTTATAAATTAAGGGGTTTGTTAGCTGCTTGCATCATTGATGCGGATCCTATAAAAACATTCGAAGAGGTGAAAGTATCCCTCAATCCATTTCGATTGATACCCTTTATACTTTGGTTGAAGTACAGACCCACGTCATTCAGTGACTTCCGATCACTCGTTCAAGTGCACGGTGAATTGATTCACCATTGCGTATTGCAATTGACGAACGAATGGCAAAGAAACCAAAGGTCAAGAAGGACATGGCAAAGAAACCCAAGCTCAAGAAGGACCTGAAGGAGAAGAAGAAGAACCTCAAGCTCTTGACGGACTATCACGATCCGACTAAGCCTGGGAGTCTGGGGAGTGTGGCACGATTTGCCAAGGCTCAAAAGATTCCTTTGGGGAAAGCACGAAAACTTTTGGAACGCGATTTGGGGTATACTCTTCACAAACCTAGAAGAAAACGATTTACAACGACACCCGTGTTGGTGTTCAACATGGATCAACAATGGGTGGCAGATCTAGTGGAAGTCCAGTCCCTTTCGAAAGACAACAAAGGTAACCGTTATCTCTTGAACGTGATCGATGTCTTGTCCAAGTACGCATGGGTCGAACCCGTGAAAAACAAGACCGGCGAAGCAGTGACAGATGCCTTCAAAAAGATCCTAAAACGCGCTAAAGGAAGGACACCTCAGAATTTGCAAACGGACGATGGAAAAGAATTTTACAATAAGACCTTTGCGGATCTGATGAAACGAAAAAAGATCAATCACTTTTCCACGGCCGGAGATACGAAAGCTAGCATTGTGGAACGTTTCAATCGTACTTTGTACATCAACGTGTTACCAGATTTGGTGAAGGGATACAATGCTTCTTTTCATCGAAGTATTGGCATGGCACCCAAAAAAGTGACCATCCAAAATGAACACAAAGTGTGGAATCGACTGTACGCTCACAGATTTCAATCCAAAAAAACCCAGAAAAAGAACTCTCTTAAAAGTGGGTGATCAAGTCAGACTCAACAAAAAGCATCGTACGTTCGACAAGAGTTATCTTCCTGGTTGGACGGAAGAAATCTTCACGATTCGCAGTGTCAGTCGTGGACCCCCTGTGACCACCTACAAGATCGACGAATTTGATGGGACACCTCTAAAAGGAACCTTCTACAAACAAGATCTGCAAAAAGTGTACATGTCCGAAGAAGACGATCTGTTCAGAATCGACAAGATCGTCAAACGAAAAGGCAATAAAGTCCTGGTGCACTGGAAAGGTTGGCCAGATAAGTACGACAGTTGGATCGACAAGACGGAATTGAAGACGATACAATGAGACACTTTTACGTCAGAGTGAGAAGCGATTACGATCATACGGAGTTTCCTAACAATTCCTCCAATCATTTTTTTAACCGTTTGCCTTTTCCGCTACAATTCGACGACCAGGGATGGAAAGTGGCACTTCATAGTATCACACTTCCTAACAACACTCTCAAATTGACTCTCAGTGACGTGTTCATCTGTCGCATCACATGGTACGTCAACTATGATACTAGCGGGGATGATCTGCGAGAACAACACATTGCAATCAGAACTAGCGACATCAAAAGTCATGTCACTACTGGAAAGCATTTGATGAAAGCTATCGTTGACACGTACATGCATAAATTACAGAACCAAACACAAGACGATGCAACTCTCAAATCAAACGAAGGTAAGAAGTACTACCCAGTGTTCAAATTGGACAAGGATACCTTGATCATCGACAATACCAATATCTATTTAGGGGACAGTACTAAATACCCCAAAATAGAGTTCGGCATTGAATTTGCACGGAAAATGGGATGGGTGAAAGTGAATACCGAACTGGAGAACAGTTACCTATTGTCTGACAACCTGAGGAAGGACTTTCCCAATGATCTCATACCCACTGCCAATGATATTATTCAGCAAGACGACCCAGGTGAAGAATCCTTTTACGAAGGGGACACAGACGGACTGAGGTTGAGCGTCTTCTGTAATTGGCATTTCATCAATCTGGATGAATCATTTAGGCAAGCTTATGGACAATACAAGCGAGTGTTGTATGTAAACAGTAACGTGGGAGAACCGAGTATCATTGGTGGTAAACTGACCACTCTTTTGAGAGAGATTCCCTACTCCGAAGATGAAAGTCACTACGAGGTAGATCAACTTGCATATGTACCTGTGCGCAATGGAATTTTAGACATTATACACGTGCAAGTCACAGAACTCGATGACCAACTGGTAAACTTTGATCAAGGATTCACTCACGCAGTACTGGATTTCAAGCATGACTACTGACTTTTACATGACGCTACCCAGTCATTCTGATAAGAAAGAGTTCCCAAAAAATGCAGCAAACAGCTTCAAGAATCGTTTGCCAGATCCACTCATCCTCGGGAGTGGTTGGGAAGTCGGATTGACCAGTATAAGCGTACCAGATGCTTCTGTTGATTTGACCTTCTTCAAACACGAAACAAGAAGAAATGAACCTATATTCCACGCGCAATGGCGCACAGTTTTGGCATCGGATGATGGCAAAAACATCAGATCGCCATTCGAAAGTCAAACAACCAACGTTAGTACTGAATTCAAAGACATCTCTACTGGTGCTCACAACATCAGTAACGGGGTAGAATTCATGAAAGCATTGATCTTCAATTGGTCGCAAAAGGTCGAATACTACCATAATTATTACGGTCAAGACAAATTTGTCTTGGTCAACGGAAAACGAACGACCTTCGAATTCAAGTGGGAAGGAGATGACTTGATCGTCGACAATAGAAACTTACTGTTGGACACACCCAACGGTTGGGACGATTACAAGTTGGATTTTTATACTGAAATTTCAGAAAAGATGGGATGGATAGAGAAGGATCCAGTGACATCATCATGGAGTCTGGGTCAAAACTTGAAATCGGAGTTTATCTACAACACAGAGGGTGATCAAAAAATAACCCCTACGCACATCGCAAATGATAAATCACCTTTCTTAGTGTATGGAAAAAGAACCAGTCTCAGCCCAGCAAGGAATTGGAGATTCACAAATCTAAACAAAGGGTTCGAAAACGTGGTTGGCTATACAAACCGTTCCCTTTTCGTTTACTCTAACGTTGGTGGCAGTGGAATAGTGGGTAACCAGAGGGTAGATCTATTGAGGGAATTCAAGTATAAACGTACTGGGGAAGGAAACTACTACTTCGAACCACTGCACATTCATTATATACCCGTACGCAACGAGGTCATCGACATTATAAAGACAGAAGTGGCGGAGTCAAAAGGTCAGTTAGTGGATTTTGGGGAAGGTGATACGATCGTGACCTTGCATTTTAGAAAGAGAGGATGAGAGGTGGAAGTCTGACTAGATATCGTCCCGATGACGGTCCCGGAGGAACGCAATACGGTGGAGCATCCATCGGTACCAAAGATGTCACCAAATTAGCTTTGAGTGGAGCAGCAAGTGGATTTAAGAAGGGTACCGGGGTGAAAGGACGCATTAGATCAGCGAAAGCAGGAGCGAAAAGAGCAGTGAAACGTAAAGTGGAAGAAGCAGCCGTAAGAACAGTCAAGAGAAAATTGAACGACATTTTCGGAGAATGAGACCCATGAGACCCATTTATTCGAGTCCTTCGTTTCGAAGGAAATCCATTCGTTCTCCGGGGCAACGCGGAGAAGGATTTCGGAGAGTACATAAAGGTGGTCAGATCGTACAAAGTCACATTCCAGGTCAAAACGTTGGCATGAGCAGAGAGTTAGCGGCTTACTTGAAGAGAGTGAGGAAAAACAAGCAGAGAGCTCGCAGACAACAATGAAGAGGACGAAGATGATGATGATGAGCAATGGAACCCCGGTCTCGCAACCCGTCACAAACCCTTACCTAAATATCTTCAGTGTACCAGACACAGATGTCAGCGTAGACAGTTACCGAATCGTACCCATCAATCCGTCACAGAGCGGTATAAAACCCGTGGATTTTGAAATCGATCAACTCGAGGACTACATAGACTTGAACCGTAGTTTCTTCGAAATCGAATTGAAACTGGTAGATTCGACTGGTGCTGCTCTAGACAAAGACAAAGCCATATGGCCGACCAATAATTTGGCGCACACCCTCTTCAAGCAAATCAATGTGCGTTTCAATGGAACCCTAATCAGTCCCCAAACAGACACATATCACTACAAAGCTTACATCGAAACCCTGACCAACTACGATCGAGATGATGGAGAAACCATACTCCAACCGCAAGGATGGTACAATGCCATTGATTTCCCAAAACAGTTCACAGCGGACAACATCGACAAGTCAGGCAACCACGTCGAGTGGCAAAAACTGACAAAAAATCAACAAGGCAACGTCGATGAGATGAAGAAACAAAGACAATATTGGCTGGCTGGAAATCGTCGCATTCTCCGTTTCAAACCCAATGTAGAAGCTTTTCAACTGCAAAAGTTCCTACCACCAGGTATCCAGATTTCAATCCGCATGTACTTCAATTCCCCCGAGGTCTTCATGAACAGTCTAGCAAGAGATGGAGCAGAAAAATTGAAATTCACCCAAGATGAGGTGAAGGTGAAACTCTACTTGTGTCAAGTCAGATTGAACCCGACTACCTACAGGAACTTAGCCCTTGGAATGCAACGAAACCTAGCAGTGTATCCTACAGTAAGAAGTGACATTCGCACCTTCAATATACCTGCAGATGACAAGAGGTACGAGTGCGATAACTTGTTCCAAGGTCGAATCCCCAACAGATTGATCGTCGTCTTAGTGGAATCAGATGCCTTCAATGGAAAGTACCAAAAAGATCCCTTTGTCTTTCAAAAATCAACTTTGACAGAAATCAGACAGATCATCCGAGGAGAAGAGTACCCCTATGAACCACTGGAATTGGAACAAGCAAACATGAGCAAGAACATGAGAGGATACTACCGCTTCTTGCAAGCCACGGGTTGTTTCTGTCACCAACGAGGAAACATGGTTCGAGCCAAAGATTGGGGTGGAGTCAATGAACTCAGTTATGCTGCTGCCCAGATAAACAAAGATGCCAACTGCACGCTGTTTGTCTTCGACAATGTTGCCAATGGTTGCATCGACAGTCCTCGAATGAACCCCAGGTTGGCTGGAGACCTCAGGGTGATCCTCGAATTTGGTAGTGATTCAAAACCAAATCTCACCGTCATCCTGTTTGGAGAATTTGAAAATCTGATGGAAATCGATAATAACAAGTCAGTCGTCTACAACGTGTATCAGACCATCAAGACTTGAAGCGGTGAACATGGAAAAAGTAGCACTGAACAACATCCAGTTGGACACTCTGGCGAAACATCACCCGTCTTTAGGACAGTACTTCTACGGAACAGTGGCCTGCGACGAGCTACCAAAAAGACCAGACAAGAACAAACCCCGAGGATACATCGTCAACACAGACCCTAGAGAATTACCCGGAAGACATTGGATCGCTCTTTGGACCAAAGATAATCTATGCGAAGTGATGGATAGTTATGCCTTACCTTTGGACGTTTACGAGACCGCTCAACCTTTACAACATTGGTTAACAAAACATTGGAAATATGTCGTCTTTAATGGAAGAAGTCTACAATCTCTCTATAGCAAGAGTTGTGGTGATTATTCTTTGTTTTATCTCATCGATCGAGCCGAAGGAAAGACAACTCAAGACTTTCTGAAACGTTTTAAGCAATACGATTACGTTAACAATGATCACAAAATCGGAGAAATGTTAAAGAAATTGATCAAAAAAGAGTTAGCATGGAGCGAGGTATGTACTTTAAAGCATTCGCAAGATTGCAGTCGTTCCCATTGCGGTGTAAGACATTTGTTAAAGCAATAAAAGAGTTTGAAAACTAAAATGAAGTGATCAGTGTGAGTCATGACCATGGGGGAAGCTTTTCGCTTCAATTCACCTTCCAGCATTTTGATTGCTGGTCCCTCAGGGAGCGGGAAAACCGTATTCACTACCCAACTGATTTTGAACAATCCTGAATTGTTCGATGACATCGAACCCAATGTCAGATACTGCTATGGTGCTTGGCAACCCAATTTCGAAATCATGAAACAAGCTGGGGTTCGATTCCACGAAGGGATACCGGAGACAACTGACTTGAACCAATGGTTCCCAAAAGGAGGTATTTTGGTGTTGGACGATTTGATGGAAGAAGGAGGTAATGACAAACGTGTCCTAGATCTATTCACTAAGCATTCCCATCATCGCGACATCACAGTACTCTACCTTTGTCAAGATCTCTTTCCCCCGGGTAAATACGCCAAAACCATTTCTCGCAATGCACATTATGTGATTGCTTTCAAAAACCCTAGAGATCAACTAGGCATGAGAAATTTACTACTGCAAGCATTTCCCTCTCATTGGAAAGAAGTGATGGAACGGTTCACAAAAGTCACAGAACGTCCTTTTGGTTACATGCTACTGGATTTACATCCAAAAAGCAGCGACGATCGTCGACTCTGGAGTCATCTATTAAAACATGAGGGATGCATGCGATTGTACAGAGTGGGAGAAGATGTTAAACAGTGAAGATGCCTTTCATCGTGTGTGTAGAGAACATTTTAAGAGTATGCGCGAGAGTGATATGGATTATGGTGCAATGCGTCAGGTGGTTGCATTGGCCGAGAAGGGACAGATCGCACAAGTGTTCAGATTTACCAGAGCATATAATGAAATGTACTTCTCAGAATTGATTCAAATCTTGTATAAGAGGACGAGGAGATGTCAGCCTACGACAGTCCCACAGAAGACGATTTCGAATTAAGACGTCAACGAGGTATGGCTGCAGAACAAACGGGACGAATAACTCCCGCTAGAGTACAGGCAGCCTTTGCTACGATCGCTCCGGCCGGAGTAGGTACACCTCAAATTACTTCTACTCCCAGGTCAGCCCCCTTGGACACGAGTGTAGTCGGGGACCCACCGCTAAATGTCACTGAAGAAGAGGTCGTTGATAATTTAGCAGACACCTTCAATCAACCCCAAAATGTCATACAAGAAGCCATGAACCAGTCTGGTGTCACCGCTGATGACGTACTTGATCTATGGCAACGGGATGAGTTAATCCCCTTATCCCCGATACGAGAACCCGTCACTAGTGCACCCACACGCACCCGTATTCCTATTTTGATACCCGCTGGCGTAGGAAGAGGTAACGCAAGACGACCTCCCCCTACTACCACATCAACTGTCACGAGACCTGTCACTGCTACTACGACGCGTCCCACTGCCACGACGCGTCGGTCAATCACAGAAAAACGACCACGCTCAAGAGCTATAACAGCTAGTGGACCCACGAGTGCAACAGCTACAGGAGCCACGACAACGACTGCTACCGCTGGCGATAGTGTGGGAGCGACACGCATGAATCAAGAAGAACTCCAAAGACAATTAGAACTACTCCTGAACGATCAACGTCAAACCTCCAGAGGAAGGCGAATAGCAGGCATCACGACTACAAACACGATCACTACTACTTATAAGGATAGCGGAAGACCTACTGTACGAAGAACTTCCACCCGGGTCAGCAACCCGTGAAGATGTCTACACCCGATCGTTTACCTGTAGAGGAAACTTCCAAAAACGAATTGCAGCAGCAATATTCGTTTTACCACAAACAATGGTGGTGTTATCGCGATATGTTCTATCGATTCAAATGGAGCAACGGCTTACTGAATGCATTGGCATTGATCATATTAGCGATTGGTACTATAGTCGGACCCGTACTCAAAGATATTTTGGTCATGGCCATGTTATCTGCCATAGGGATCATCGTGAAAGGATGGAACGAGTACAAACACTACTCCGAAAAGGTAGAAATGTGTCGATTCGCTTACACCACCTACGCCAAAACCTTGACTGAATTACGCATCCATTCCAACGGATTACCCGTGGAAGAAATCAAAGGGTTCTTGATCAAGATGCAAACTTTGGATGACATCATCACAGACTTTTCACCACCCGTCTCCGACAAATGCATGAGTCGTTATCGTGAAAAATTCAATAAAAGTAAGAACACAACAACAAAATGATACTAGTCAATGATACCGTCGTCGTCGCAGACTACGTAAAGGCGGTGCATTACCAGCTGCACTCATTCCATTAATAACGGCCGCTGCTAAAGCTGCTGCAGCAGGAGGTGTCAGTGCTGCTGCTGGATACGGTGTTCAAAAAGGACTCAAAGCCCTCGAAAAGAAAGCCAAGAAAAAAAAGAAACGAAAATGAGAAAACGAATGAGAAAACGAAAACGAGGAGGAGCATTATTCGTAAGAAAACCCCGTCTCATAGATAAAATAGCTGAAGCAGTCAGCATGTTTGTTTCTGGTCCTTCGCCTACGTTTGCCACGGCAGGTGCGAAATTGGGAGCACAGGCTGCCAAAGGAGTGGCAGACAATGTGAAATACTACAAACGAAAAAGGTATAAGAGAAGATGAAATAAAAGGTGATCCCAGTTTTTACGATGAGCATGGAACGCATACAGCGTCAACGTCCCTTTTTACAATCAATCTTGAATGAAGCCAATCGCTACAAACGTCAAGAAATGCTACTACATGCCAATGGCGATCAGATTAACGCTGTGAGCGAATTGGTATTGAACCTTCTAAAAAAAAGATCCCCATGGATGCAAGCAGCACTGCCAAGCTGAAAAGATATAAAACAACCTTGCGAGAAGTGGGAAAACGCAGAAATTCACTGAAGCGAAGAAGAGCACTTCTGACATCACAGAAAGGGGAAGGTTTCTGGAAAGGATTAAAACACGTTTACCATGTCTGTACGAGAGCTTGTAAATGACATCGTCTCCAAAGTAAAGGCGACTGACTCATCCAAAAAGAATGTAAAACAAGTACTCAGTTCCTTGGTGACAGGACTACAAAAATGCATCGAAAACAAAGAAGGAGCCTTGAATCAAAAAGAATATTGGAGGAAAAAATACTGGCAACAACATCACGACTACTGTGCACTCACTCGCAGTCTTTGGTGTGACAAATGTAGCGAAACGGTAAGGAATACTCCCGAAGGTCAGACATACACTTGTTGTTTGGACTGTGAAAAAAGAGGACAACCCGAGGTAGAAAGAGACATAAGGGAAAGTATCAAAAAATACCAAGCAGATGCACTTTACTGGCAACGCTGCTACGAAGAACTGCTAGAGGAGTATCAAAGAAAGCAATACGGAGAACTATGGCCAGAGAGCTTTTAATGGTAGATCCCAAAGAAATGGAACAGTTGGTTAGATACTATAAAGGGGAAATCACAGACAATGCTCCGTTGAACAAAGCTGCTAGATTAGCTGCCGAAACGCATGCGTTGACAAGGGCACCCTACATTCCAGATGGAATAGCTGTAGCAAAAATGAAACCCGTGGCTCGCGAAACTAGTGTCTACATCAAAAAGATACGTAGAGGAGAAACCCAGCAAACTGTTAAAAGCAGTAAAACCGAACCTGAAAAGTCAGTTGAACCAACACCCAAGGTCAAGAAAAAACAGACGAAAAAAAAAACCGAAGTGGAAAAGTTACAACCTCTCCCTGGATGGGAAGATTGGAGTAGAGAAGGACGACTCAGAAGGAAAACAAATGCCAAAGAAAAGAGGTAGAAAACGAAAGCAGCGAGGGGGTCAATTCGACATTCAGAAATGGTTGGCAAAAACCGGCATAGAGTTTCATTGGCCGGGTTATCAGTACATGGGACCTGGTACAAAGTTGGAAAAGCGATTGAAGCGTGGTGATCCGGGTATCAATCGATTAGATCGCATTGCCAAACGACACGACATCG
This sequence comes from Meandrina meandrites, assembly GCA_963693305.1. NCBI lineage: Eukaryota > Metazoa > Cnidaria > Anthozoa > Scleractinia > Meandrinidae > Meandrina > Meandrina meandrites. The sequence goes on from OY855903.1 coordinate 43,712,734, forward strand.
ATTACAGTCACGTCAAGAATCTACAAGACAAGTGGAAAGCGGACGACAAGATGATCAAGGCTATCGACAGGCTACCGGGGAAAAAAACAAAGACTGAAAAAGTGGTGAAGAAGATCATGCAAGCCAAGAAAAAACTCAAACTTTGATTCATTCATGTTAAACTTTATTGAACATTAAAACTTTGAAACTTTGAAACTTTGCGTCTGTCTCTTATTCTCCGCGAATCCAGAACAAATCACGAAAATAATAATAATCGGTCTTTACAAATCGTAAATCTTGTGACTCCCATCTAGGGTACCAATCATTAATCAGTCCAGGTCCATAACAATACATTAACTCAAATCGCAACAACGGTACTTGGATGTCCAACAGTTGGGTGACATTCCATTCTAAAAAAAAACAATCAAAGTTCAAAATCAGAATGTTCCTCGTCGTATTCAACTTCTGCATTAACAACAACAGTATTAGCAGCACCATATCGACGATAACGAACGAAAAATACACCAAAAAATCTTATTTCGTCGTCTCCTTCAGACATGTCAAGTATGTAATCCAAATCAAATATAATATTCGGATACAATTCTTCCGACAAAACTCTCTTAAGGAACGCACCCAATATTTCCTCCAAGAGCAATTCATCGGTGGCATCCAGTTCTTCGTGACTCCCTACCAATCCTTTGATGACGCACTGATCGCGGTTAGTGATTCGTCTTAAGATCATTTGCTCGGCAATGACTAAGAGTTGACTCCACAAGTCAGGATGAAACGGATGCTGTAACTGAAAAAAAACAACAACAAAGCCATCAGAACAACAAACAATCCCAACTCAAGCAGACCAACAAACAATACTCACCACCCTGAAAGAATATGACTCGGGCGAGTGAAAGTTATACATTTCCTCTGGGTTATCACGGAAATGTTGAATACGGTCAAGGGCAAACGTCCAGTGTGGACCAGACACACTCGCAGCTTCTTTAGGTCTTTTACAATGACCGCAAGTCCTAGTTCCAGACAACATCTCAGCACAGCGCTTATGGAGAAATTTGCCACAACACTCCAATCGAGTAGCCTGTAACAGGTTGTCGATATCCAACCAGAGGAGGCAGACAAAACAACGATCCTGAAATACATCAAACTCAGGCGCTAAACCCTGTAACCTCAAACTACGACGCAAAGTCATTTTGCAAAACGGAGAAAACGAAATAAATCGCGCTCTTTATATACAAAAAAGACCCATCACGTGACAAAAGAAGAACAGAGGGGATGGGGGGGTATCCCCCCTTTTCATAGGTCACATGACACAAAACAGGCTATAAATAGCAGCGAAGTCTATTCACTTCTCATTACCATGCCCATCTCGCGATCCATCCAGACCTACCACGAGGAAATTTCAGAAATCATCCAAAAGTATTCAGACGAGTACCTAAGGATAGAAAAAAAACTACAAAATCAACCAAACAGACAAGCCGTACTAGAAGCCATCAGAAATAATCAACAGAAATTGAAAAATCAAAGGGACGATCTCCAACACTTTTTAAACAGAAGAAGAAACGTGTACACATTTCACGTAAAAAAATACTTGGAAACAACCTTTGAAGAACACCAACAAATACTACAGACCATCAGTGAAGTGTTTTGATCATGGGAAACTTGTTACCCAATCCACCGCAACCAAAAAACATCGCAGTAACATTACCTGAGCAACAACCCCCCAGCTACACAGAACTATTCGAAACGGAGGATCCACCGAAGGAGCTTCAAGAGATCAAACAAGACCTCAAGAAGATAGAACAGCAACTACAGTGGTTAAAAAACAAAATGGCAACCAAACACAAACCCCCCTCAGCAAAGAAAATAGCCAAAGAGCGATTTTTCGGTACCAGAAAACCACCTTTCCGCGATGTTCACGGTCATCCACTGCAAGGCATTGACGAGGTCGATGAACATTGAACACTGCGCATGCGTACAACCTCAAAAAAAGTACCACATGGATAAGAACTTTGACTTGGATACACATATATAAACAAACCCCAGGAACATCATATCACGTGGGACTCAACTCCAATTGTGCTGATTGGAGTTGAGTCCCACAGTTTCACTACGCATGCGTGAGACCGGACTTGTCGTGCAGGACCCCCGGTCTTGTTGTCAAAAAACCCCTGGGGTATTTACAAACCTGTCAATCATTAAAAACTTGTCAATCAAATGATCACGTGTCTTCTCTGACTCCTCTGATTGGTTCTGGCCTAAACCCAGTCAAAAAGTGCAAATATGACGTCACAGGTCATGTGACTTATGATGACGTCAGGTCACGTGACCCAAATCCGGCCTTATGATTGGCTGTGGCCTAAAATACTCTTCTGTTATTGGACGGGTCTTAAACCAAGGGGCTTTACTACTGACCAAAGCCGTTCGAACGGATGCAAATTTTTTCTGAACGGATGACTCGAGCCGTTCGAACGGATCGAGAGATTTTTTGAACGGATGAGCCGAGCCGTTCGAACGGATGCTAATTTTTTCTGAACGGATGACCGAAGCCGTTCGAACGGATGCAAATTTTTTCTGAACGGCTGATAAACGGCTTGTGAACGGAATTCCGTTCAAAAACGGAAAGCCGTTAGTGTACGTTTTCGTGTGAGAGGTCACATATAATTATTCTCTATTTACCCATAAAATGTCGAGATTCTGAAATGTCTAATAAATGATTAATAATAATGTTAAATAAATCAGTTATTAGGTTTAAAACGTGAGGTGCAGCAGAGTGTTTTCAACTTGATAACAAATGAACTGCAAATTTATCGAACAGCATCAAACTTCAGATGTAGATCAACTCATTCCGACCTGCACTACTACTTAGATTTGGGGTTATTTTGGCTTAGCAAATTGAAGCAAATTATTTTCTTATCAAATTAAAGTTACAGCGCGTTTTAATCAGATATAAAGACACATTTAACATTAATTTCTTTTGCATTTTCTTTATGAAGTATTAAGTGGCTGTCCACGTAAGAGCGGCCCGGCGAGTTTGGGGTCGTGAGTAAACCTTCCCTTTATTTTCTGTGAGTGAAAAGGACTTAATGTGAAATGGTTAAAATCGAACTAATTTTTTCCAAAATCTTTTTCTGTGCTTCGCTACAGGACAAAACTTATTTTCCTGTCTGAGGGCGGTTTTCAGGCTAATTCGATGGCCAAAATTGGGTACTTTTAAAAGCCGCGCTTGTTCGAAAGGGATCAATATCGCTAAATACTACACAGCACATTACAGTAAGCTGCATTTGACTTGTGCTATGAAGGAATATAGAATAATTTGACCAAAAATTAAATTAACTTAATAAAATCAAAGACAACCCTGTTTGCAGTATGTTTTATCGCTTGACGAATTCCTCCAAAGTAAAAGCTAAAATCTCAAGTAAAATGCACTTCACAGCGAAGATCTAACCTTATTCTGACAGAAAATAAAGTGAAAGGTCCGGGTATCGTTCTGTGTTTGACGCGAAGAAACGTTTTTAAGAGGTCGTTTTGGCAATATTTACATTAAAATTACCCGTTTGACGGTCTATACGCAAATGCGAATGATTAGATATATATTTTTCCAGCAGCGCAGTATCATGTCATACATTGTCAGATTAACGAATACTCGTTGCCTTTTAAGCCTTGTAAAGTTTGTACAAATAAAAACGGCATAAAATGTCATAAATAGGAATTGTTCATCTACTCGTACAATATGCAAATTATGCTCATTTACAACGAGTTGTCGATTTCAGCCATGTCAAATCTCAAATATTAAAATTCAATTCCTTGCCAATGCACGCTTATTTCTTCTTGAGTCTGGAGACTCGGCAAATGGAGGCCCTCAAATTAAAGATCTAACCTTACTCTGACAGAAAATAAAGTCAAAGGTCCGGGAATAGTTCTGCGGTGGACGCAAAGAGACCTTTTTTTTGTAGAGGTCGTTTTGGCAATATTTACATTAGAATTAGTTGTTTGACGGCTTTATCCCAACGCAATAGCTCAAAATCTTGTTTCGCATCCTCAGAATAACATTTTTGTCGTTTTAGCCTTTTTCAAGTTTGTGTAAAGCCGAAAAAAAATGCTATAAACAGAAATTCTTGATCTACCCGTCGATATGCAAATTGTGCTTATGCCCAGAGGGTTGTCGATTTCAGCTAAGCTAAAATCTCAAATACGATGTAGGCACGGAAGCATACCGGTTTGCACCGTTTCATGGAAATCGGTCAACATCCTGTCCGAGTGATTCAAAATACCCGAAAATGTCACTTCGAGGAGTCAAAATCTAAAAATATTTCCAAAGGCGTCCTCCTAGAGGCTCGTACTTTTGGCACTCGCTCGTATAATCAGAAAACAGTCACCATGTTTTCTGAATCTGTGCCTGAATATGATAAAATACTCATTGTTCTCAAATGCAATCCACCTTCAACTTGGAAACGCAGCAACTGGACGCATGTCTGAACACAGATTTACCATCCTATGTTTGTGAGGTCGCAGCATGCCCCGTTTGATTATTTTTAACTTCCTAAGTCGGCTTTTACTGCTCTGCATTTGCAACAAAATGAATTAGAAATATATATATTCGCAATGTCTAAGTTTGTTTTTATGCAGTTTTTTGGGCGAGTTGAGGCGTGCGAGAGCAGTTCTATGAGTTTAAGTTTTCGACTCGTGTATGGAATACTAATATTTGCACAAGGCGTGCAACTTCTACATCCAAGAATCGCCAGCAAAATGTAGCCGAAAAAATATCTTTTTTCTTTTCGCTTTGGTAAGAGCTCCCGGTCCTCGAAAGAACAGTCTTTGACTATAAACTGGCCTAATTTGAGTCCGATCAGTTCGCGGATAGTTCTTTCAATGCACGCTGGATTAACAAATTAGATCGAAAATTTGCCGATTTACTATGATCTGTACCAGTAATTGTACAATCTATGCAATTTTCGCTGAATTTCGTCGAAATTACTGCCTATGCCTGCCCCCGCCAGAAAGCAGAACGTGCTCCTCTACAAAACCTCATCTGGGGCACCCCAAAGAAATACTTCGGAAATCTCGACCGCAAAGCCGAAGACACCGTGAAGTGGGAAATAAATTTGACCTAATTAATACGTACTGAATATAGAAAACATAGGATGGCAAGTCTGTGGTCTGAAGAGAAAGAAAACATGCAAATTCGCATTTACTAGTATTGTGTTTTTAAATCACATTCTAGCACTACTTGTTGGCTTAACACTAGAACTTGTAAGTATAAATCTGTAAGTAGAAGTGCACTTGAAACCTACTTTGAGTGTGAAGGCGCAAAATGTACTCACTTGAACTTTGCTTATACCCTGGAGACATTCGTAATTCAAATCCCTATCTCGGTTAGCTGAAAGCGCTTTTGCAGACGAGAACAATGATTATCCCAAGTCCTACGGCGATTTCTTTGCCGAAAACCGCGTTGTTTAACTATTCTAGAGATATACAGAAGAAGATATCGCTTGTTCCTTTGTGTTGCTGCCGCCTACTCATATCGTTAACAACGAGGTACCTATATATTTCTTTGAGTTCAAATTATATAACGACAAAATAAATAGGAAACTACTAAAAACTATTTTCCTTTGCAAAGGCCTCATGATTTTACTGGCAAGCAATCGTATTTGTGATATATATGAGTGATTTAAGCGCGATATCGAAGGCTTGTACTTCAAGTAATATAGTTTGTCATATGGAAGGGGTGGGAAGGGGTGCACATATATATATTTTTTTTGCAGAATACCAGTTGTATCAGAAAGCCGCCCTTGTGTCATCAGGTGTGAAGCCAAGTTTTCTTACGTGCGACTTGTGATTTTCAAGTGCACTTGAGTCAAGTGCTCACTTGAAACTACCTTTCGGTCTTGTCGCGTGCACCTGTCTGCTATTTTCCTACAACCTTTCGCGGAATAGCTGGATATCATAGCCAACGTACATGATTTTCTACCTTTTCCCGCTGTACAAAGTGTTCAAATGGCGTTCAATTTCCGGAATGTGTTTTGATATTGCGGAAGCAAGCTCGTAAGGATGGTTCGAGCTACAGGAAGTATTCTTCGGCACCGTTGAACAAGATATGTTATATACCATGGTCACAAAGTAGCCAGCTACTTGAGCTGAAATAAGACCCATTCACATTTGAAGTAAGACTCAAGTATACTTGAAGTCTACTTACTACGCTTGTATGAACCCACTAAATGTTGGTACTAGCTATTACTCACGTCATCCAACAGTAATGCCAAAAACTTCCATCACTTCTCGTGCGATTCTCGAAGTCACTACTTGGTCACTTTTTACACCTTTCTACTTGCCTTTGATCTAGACAATGGCATGCTGTTTGGCCAGTTCGCGCTGCGTAATATTTTCTTTCGTTTAGTAATATTGCCTCAAGTGAGCCGTAATGTCACTGTTACATTCACTAATATAAGAGGCACCAACTTGCTCTTTCCTTTAAATTCTACACATCCGCTTTCATTCTTTAAAGACATGAAACAAGAACTTCAAAAAGCCATGCATCATACTCTGCGGAATGTTGATTGCGTGACAACTCTTAGCATATGACTTATTATAACATTGGGAAGGAAACCTAAAAGGAAATCGAGTTGAATTACGTCTTTTAAAAGGACTCCAGTTACTCCAAACTCAAGAGGAAATACGTTTGAAAGGAAATGAATTTTAATATTTGAGATTTGACATGGCTGAAATCGACAACTCGTTGTAAATGAGCATAATTTGCATATTGTACGAGTAGATGAACAATTCCTATTTATGACATTTTATGCCGTTTTTATTTGTACAAACTTTACAAGGCTTAAAAGGCAACGAGTATTCGTTAATCTGACAATGTATGACACGATACTGCGCTGCTGGAAAAATATCTGTCTAATCATTCGCATTTGTGTATAGACCGTCAAACGGGTAATTCGATCTAATGTAAATATTGCCAAAACGACCTCTTAAAAACATTTCTTCGCGTCAAACGCAGGACGATACCCGAACCTTTGACTTTATTTTCTGTCAGAATAAGGTTAGATCTTCGCTGTGAAGTGCATTTTACTTGTGATTTTTGTACCGCTTTGGAGATTTTAGCTTTCACTTTGGAGGAATTTGTCAAGCGATAAAACATACCGCAAACAGGGTTGTCTTTGATCTTATTAAGTTAATTTAATTTTTGGTCAGATTATTCCATATTCCTTCATAGCACAAGTCAAGTGCAGCTTATTGTAATGTACTGTGTAGTATTTAGCGATATTTATCCCTTTCGAACAAGCGCGGCTTTTAAAAGTACCCAATTTCGGCCATCGAATTAACCTGAAAACCGCCCTCAGACAGTAGCGAAGCACAGAAAAAGATTTTGGAAAAAATTAGTTCGATTTTAATCATTTCACACTAAGTCCTTTTCACTCACAAAAAATAAAGGGAAGGTTTACTCACGACCCCAAACTCGTCGGGCCGCTCTTACGTGGACAGCCACTTAATGAGTTTTTGAAACAATAAGACAGGAGTTAGAACAATTCAAGGCAGTGATCCCTCTTACCTTCAGTGGATTTCGCCCATCTTGTGGATCAAGGCCACTCCACATAGGTCCAGCTAAGAGCCTCTGCATCCATTCTGGAAATTCAGTTACCATAGTTTCATGCCATAACCTGAAGTCCTCAGGTTCTTTGATCTGTATAAAATAACAAATCAACAGTTTTCAAACATGAAAATTGCAGAATTTAGATAAAAAGACAATGCAAAACTGCTAAAAACTGATAATTAGCCCTTACAAAATAATGAGTGGCAAGCAAATTTGTCCTTAAATATTTACTTTAAAGCTGCAATCTTCAGTGTCCCAACTCTGCCATGTGAGGCAAATTGTTCGAGTATTTGTGATATGTTAACTATGAAATACAAAATTCATTCAATGATTTGCTGTCAATCATTATGGGGACAGCCAATAAGCATGAAAAATAGGGTGAGAAAGAAACAAGGTGGATGAAAATCTACCAGTCATACACTGACAAACGCAACCTAATTACCTAGTTCAAAGGGAACTTCTATTTCCCAAGAGGGTAGCTAAGATGGTTCATGGCAGGAAAAGGCATTGACTGTGGGTCAGGGATTTAATTTAAATAGAGTTCGCATATATCCATGAAAACCCTAAGAAGTGCAGTCAAATAGGTTCACACTGGGTAGTTACCTGCATGACATTTGTGGATGTAAAGAATTCAATGCAGTACTGCAGCAACCCGAATGGCATCCTGTGGATAGGTATGAGAGGACCTGTCTTATCTGGTGTGTCTAATGCCAGTCCTTGACAGAATTTCAGCGCCAAATTCACCTTGTTGTTGTCCTCAAGCCTTTTCATTGCGTCAAGGGATAGCTGAAGAAACGTTCTTATGTTTGATGTGATACCTTTCTTGCACGCTGTCCAAGAATACAACTTGTCCTGTAGGTCTACCACATCAGAGTCTTCTTTCTGCTCAAACAAGCGCACTATAATATCAAATAGTACAGTAACAAAGGAATCTGTTTTCCCTTTCGTCAGAGTTGTCAGCCCTTCCACTATCAAATCAGATATTTGACTAGGAGTCAACTGTTCATTTTTCCCAGTAATGCAGGTGACACACTCAATTTTTCAGAGACATCAGGCAAACTTGCTGCACGCTCTGGGGATTCTTCCGTATAGGTCTCCACAGTGATACCCAAGGCATCTTCAGCCTCTGTAACAGTTTTGAATTTACGCTTTAATTCACACATGACTTGTTGGCGAATACTGCTACCTGTAGGGTTTCAATTAAAAAGAATTAAATCCAGACACTCATAAATTATACATCACCATTAATTTAGAACAACATGGCATAGTTACAACTATTGACTGTAATTTTTATCCTTGGTAAATAAATGATATTAACTGTAGTTGCCTATAAGCCAATTTAGCATCTCCCTTTAAAAGCTGAATTGAGTAAATCTTCTATTTTTAGGGAATAAGCAAACTTCAACAGACCAAATGAAGACATAAATAAAGTAAAGTAGTCCAATTTGATATCACGGAAAGGCTCTTGAAGATACATGTAAATAACATGATTCTCCTGATTTATTTCCTAAACTATGATGCTGTTTATTCTTTTGTGCCCTTCTCTTTGGGCAAACGCAACACCGAATTGATACCCCCCTTGCTTACAAGTTAAACTTGGGCCAAAGCAAAAAAAAAGGTGAAGGAAACGAAAAGGTGAGCTTTCACTAGCCATACGTTAGTTTACAGAAGTATAGCATAAGAATTGATATCTACCAATGATAAGCAGAAGTCATTTTAAATTAAAAAGAAAATAAACATAAACAAAAATTGATTGCAATGTTGTGAAAACTCACCAGATCTTCTAAAGTTTGTCCCTGCGGTTTCTTGAACGAAAGCAGCAGCTTTGTTCCAATAGTCATGTCGAGTGCCGAATGAAGGCCATTCGGATCCCTCTTTTTTCAGGTCCTCGAAAAGAGCAACAAACTGGACTAAAGCAGCCTGCTCTTTTCTTTGCCATGGGTATGATGTCTTTGAGGACGTCGATGGGAGCTGTTTCGGACTTTTCGGTGACCGCACCAGCCTAGCTTTTTGAAGGAGACGACGAGATGCCTTAAGACAGAGAAAGAAGCAACAAATAAATTTCTCAAAAATTTTTCTTCTTTAAACTGGACAAAACTCGGCAAGGTTTCCGCACAGCCCCATACATTAATTATGCATACAATTTTCTGACTGACTCGTTCTTTACATGATGTCTGTTTATATATAGTGATAGTATGGATATTCCAAAGGTCATATCAGGACACGTAATTACGGGGCTGTGCGGAAATCTTACCCAGAATTTAAAGAAACTTTAATACATCGAAGACTCGCATGCAAATTTTATCTCACAAGCAAACATTATACAGCACTAACGCCTAACAGATTTTAAATACCTTCTGTGCGGGGCTTTTCCTTTCTTGAAAGCCAAGTGAACGCCGAACGGGAGAGCTATTATTCACCTCTTCGCGAGATTTTTTGTCCGCCGGCTTGTGCGGAGTGTTGCCACTCGCCACATGCGATCGCTTTTGCGATCCATCCATGGTGCCAAAAACCAATATTCATCTAAAACAACGAAACAAGCAGGTTTATTACATAAAAATTGGCTCAAAGTACAGATCTTAATATCTTGAAAGCGCTTTTCCGACGATAATAACGGTTATTATGGAAAGAAGGCAAAATTGGCGCCATCTTCGCGGTAGTTTAGAATAGCGACTTTGATACCTTCGCTTTGCATTTTGGCGGACAAACGGTTAAAAAATACCTTATTTCACAAGGGTCAAACCCGTCGAAATCGCGAAGTCAAAAGAGGTCAGAGCCGTGATCTAATATCAGACATTCATTTACTATGTGCATAAACTGTTTTTGAATGAAAAACTCATGTAAATTGAACACACTTACTTGATTGCTTGAGTCCAGCATGGCCGAGTGGAGGCAGCATGGCCGAGTGGTTAGAGCGCCGGACTTGAAATCCGGAGGTCCCGGGTTCAAGTCCCGTTCTGACCACTATCTGAATTTGTTCTCGGTTGTCCCGAGTTCAAATCCTCGGTCATGCTTGTAAATAGCCAACTGGTCTGCCTCCTGGCAGTTGGGATTTTTAATCATGTTATGTTTATTTAATATTTGTTTCATATACACGGCCCCACAAGCTTCTAGCTTTAAACACAAACCGTGTATAAATAAAGTTGCTTTACCTTTACCTTTCAAGTGAACCATCTCTTCCTTTGCAAGTCAAAACAGCCCAACAATAACACCTTGAAAAGGGAAATAATCCGAAATTTATTGAACACTGAAGTATTTATTTGTGCTTATGAAGCATCAAAGTACAAACATGCACAATCAAACTTACCTTGAACAACTGCAGAATCGGTAAATCGTTGATGAAAAATCTCAGTTGGAACCAACGAACGCTCTAAGTGTGAAGCGAAATGCGAGAGAAAAAGCTGCAAAGCGTCATGGGATATATGAAAAACCCCCCCTTATTTGGAGGGGAGCCTAAGAGAAATAAGGGATGATAAATAAGAAGGCGCTAAAAAATTAAGAATCTTAAAAGAAATTAAAAGTATTTTAAACTCGATTCTGTATCTAATCGGTAACCAGTGCAATTCATAAATAAGGGGTGTTACATGGCAAAATTTCCGTTCTTTAAAAATCAGTCTGGCACAGGCATTCCGCAGTCGTTGCAGTTTACTTAACAGGCAATCTGGTAGACCATATGAAAGACCATTGCAGTAGTCAAGAAGACTTGTATGGTGGCCTAGAGCTGCCATAAGGATTTTGGTATCTCTTAAGCTTTTTCTTTTTTTATGTATTAAATTCATTTTTATTTTATTCTTGAGAGACAAGAATTAGTAGTGCAGAGGCTAAGCTCAGAAGTATCTGGTAAAGCCCAAAAATATACTCGAGTAGGGCCATGTGAGTTCGTGCAGTGACGAACTCACCATTGAAGAAATTCAACGCGGCTTGGAGAAACATTTTTCACCTTCATTAGAACAACGCAAAGGATTGTCATGTGATATTTTGGCCGGTGAGCAGGGTCCATCTTGTCACTCAATGAAGCACATTCCCGATTTAAAGGTTATCCACGTAAGATTTATCAAATTAAAAATTTAAAGACGATCTCTGGCTAAAAATATTTAAAAAGTACGAGCTTTCGACTGTTTGAACTACAGTCTTCAACGGGTAAAAAAGAATGACGAAATATGAATATAAATGTGTAAGAATAAAAAAGAATGGACTATGTAAATTAATTATGAATGTGTGTAAAAAGAATGTTGTATTGCCCAGGGAGTGGGCAGGAATTGTTATCAGCATTTGGAGTGACCATGGAATGCCACGATTCTAGTGTTTTTCTTGTTCGGAAGCTGCCTTTGTCGATTACGGAGGCGTTATTAAAGTCAATGGAATGGTCATGGGACCATGCATGGTTCGCAATTCTGGAGCCTTTAGCCGCTGTTTTTACATTTCTTAAATGTTCTTTTCTTCGCGTGTTAAATGCTCTGCCAGTTTCACCAATGTAACACCACGAACAGTCGGCGCAAGGAATTTTGTAAACAACGTTGGTTTGTAAATCCGGAGCAGGGCGAAACTTCGGGGCCGGGAACTGTTGTTGTAGAGTGTTCATTGGCTTATTTGTGACCGAGATATCATATTTTTTCAAGACGCGGGTCAAGGGCTCAGTTACACCTTTGATATATGGAAGGGACGCGAAAGACTTGCGTGACTCAGTAGATTCGACTAAATTGAAAAACATTCCAACAAGTTCCTCAGGGGATAAATTTGGCGGTGGTCGAGTTTTTTTGGTCTGTAAATCGTGGATAAGTTTTGACGGATAGCCATTAGACTCCAGCGCTGCGTAAACATGATTAAGTTCGCGTTCTTTCCCTTCAGATGTGTTAGGTAAATTCAACGCTCTATGTAGGAGGGTTGCTGCCGTGCTCTCTTTGTGTTTTTTGTCATGGTGGGAATTAAAATCTGAGTATCTGTCTGTGTGTGTCGGTTTTCTATAGACATCCACAGGGGTAATTCTATCACTATGTTGCGCATGTGTGAAATTAAAACTGAATACAAAATGAATGACACACTTTGACCGTGTTGAAGTCCTAATGTTTTCATGATAAATTGTTTATTATTTACATTTTATTTGAAAATATAAATAAATAAATAAATAAATAAATAAAAGAAAAAAGAAAAGAAAAAAACCCAATAATAATGAAATACATAAAAAAAAAGAAAAAGCTTAAGAGATACCAAAATCGTTATGCCAGCTCTAGGCCACCATAGACTTGTTATGAATGCATGGATGAGTATCAGTTGACTGCTGTGAAAGATACTTTCTGATACGACGAATATTATTTATATGTGACCCGGAAAGCGAAAACCACCAATAACGCTTTACCGTTTAACGGCTAAATAAATGGATTGTAAACCGTTGTAAACAGTTTGGCTATCCGTTTAAACGGATAGCTGAAAACAATAAATGCTTCGGCAAAGTGCAAAAACGGATTGAATGAAATGTTAAACGGAAAGCTGAAAACGTTTAAGGGTTGAACCAAATAATTAAACGGCAAGGTGACAAGATTAAATGGTTAAACCAAATCATTAAACGGTTAGCTAAAAACGTCCAACCTAAGCTTCGAACTTATCAAAACCCAGTCTAAGTTCAGAGTCATTACATGAGCCGACCTCGAGCCACCAGTCAAGTGGCTCGTTGTCTTCTTCGCTAGCGCTGTTAGTTTCTATCTCATCATCAGCTTGTTGCAGCACTTCATCAGCGTAGCTAAGTCGTTACATATAACAGCATTCAAAATCCCACATGTTTTGAACGATTTTCTTGCCATCTTTTCTGGAATTTCTGGCCGAGAGATCATGGTTTTGAAAACATCAGAAACGGACCAATCAGAAGCGTTCGTTCCCACGGCTTGGTAAACATTGCAACACGATCCTGACAGAAATCAGGTGGATGTAGTGCATGTAGATTTACGGCTACCTGTAGCCTGCAGGCTTTGCCCGCGCAAGAAAAATTCACTAGTGCCCGCTGCGCAGGCTAGGCTACCTGTTGTTCGCTTTTGATTCACTTGCATGTGTATTGCCGTAAATTTGATAAATATATTTCTGCAAAATTATGTGTCAATTGAAGTGTCAATGGGAAATTCTTCTGTGGTGGTAAATTGCTGTAGTGCTGAATGTCTTGTGGTGATGCCTTCGATCTAGCAAACACGCGTGACTACGATCAGGTTTTGTTTACCAGACAATCTTTACGACAGAAGATACTGATTAGCTTATAGGCAATGTTAAACTTTTGACAAGCTCGTTTTAGAATTAAAGAAAGTGCTCTGAAGCTTTGATGAGTTCGCTTTATACTGTTTCAAGTGTAAATTATTGCTAGCTACAACGGTGAAGTGTTATTGGTGGTTTTCACTTTCCAGGTCACATATAGTAAAATGAAGAAGCACAGATTTTTGTTATACGTGTTACCATGGACAGGCTAGAATCAAACCATGAACCAAGATTCCTCGCAATTGGCACAGGATGGATATCTGAGTCACCCACATGAATACTGATATTGTCTAGCTTTTCCAGCTGTTGTGGTGTACCAATAATGAGGAATTCAGTTTTGTTGTCATTTGATTTTGATTATTATTCAACATCCAAGAACGAATGTCTCTGATGCAGTTTTTCATACTCCTTACCACAACAAGTTGCTCAGCTCCGTCATTTGGACTAAATTTTTTTTTTTTTTTTAACAAAGTATCTTTATTGCCATTTCAACATTGTACAAATGTTACAGTGTAAGAAACTAAAAAGAAAGAAAATAAAAATAATTTAGATAATAAGATAATAAAAATAAATAAACAAGGAAATAGGCTTACATAAAGTCTTTCCACTTTAATTCGAAAATGTTAATAGTTTTATTTCTAACTGCAATATGTTGTAGAGTATCCAATCTGTTTTTTAGAAAAGGAGGAAAGCCGTCAAAAGGCACACCATCACAGTCTTGGGTCGTACAAAAGATATAATACTTAGCTACAAGTGATATGTAATTTAAAATATCTTTTGTTTGTATGGCGTTGTCATGCCAGCCGTAAAGGATATCGCATTCTGAGAGAGTAATTGTCTTTTGTTGTTTTTCGGTCCACCACTTTTGAAATGCAGTCCAAAAATTGGAAATTTTAGGACATCGGTAGAGTAGATGAGGCAATGTTTGCGGCTGCGTTTTACATAAATGACAAGTTTCAGAGTCGCATAAATTCATACGAAAAAGCGAATACCTGGTAGGAAGTATATTATGGATGATTTTATATTGAAAGATTTGAAGCTTTGTTTCGGTCGTAATTGCAAAAGGGAAGTTGTAAACATTTTTTAGGCTTTCTTTGGAGAAACCATACCGCAGAAGTCTTTGTTCAGCAGTTGGAGGTTGGAAGTAATGATCCATAATCGCTGCATAAACAGAACGGGTGTTGATCACATTGTGTAAAGGGGATTCTTGCGACGCATTTTCGTTTTCAAATTGGTCTTTTGCTGCTTTGATTTCGCATCTCCAGCTTGGTGGAATTGCGTTTATTAGACCATAATAAGTTGTGAACGGGATTTTCAGCTGAAAAGTTTGTTGAAAAGTGGTATGCGATAAGAAGCCGAAATCATCATCAAGCAAGTCACTAATAAAGGTAATGCCGCTTTGGTGCCATTGTTTTAAATAGATCATGTGTTTGTTCATTAAGATGTTTTTATTGTTCCATATAATTTCGTTTTGCCGTTTGATATTGTCTTCTGAGATAATATGAATGTTTTCCTGCCAATGCTTTAGTAACACTTGGTAAAAGGGTGGTGCATTGTTTAGATCAAGTAGCCTTGAATTGAGAATTTTCCAGGAGGAGGAAGAGTTTTGGTGTATTCTGTTAATCCATGAGATTTTAAGAACGGTTTCCATTACCTTAAAGTCAATCATTTTTAGGCCGCCTTTGTTTTTATGCCCTATGACTGTAGTTTTCTTTATTTTGGGGGGTTTACCTTCCCAAATAAAATTAAAAATCATGTTGTTGATCGTGTCAGGCAAGTCCTTTGGTAAACTGAGGTTAGAGCTGTTGAAAATTAATTTGGATAAGACAAGAGTTTTAACGATATTTATTCTGCCAATTAAAGTCAGTTTCCTATTTTTCCAAATATTCAAAACTTTTTCCATACTTCACAACTTTTCGTCGAAGTTAAGCTTATCAGCTTTTATGGTGTCGTAGGAAAAGAAGACGCCTAAAGCACAGATCGGGTCGACGGGCCATTTGAAATTGAAAGGTGTATCGCATCTATTTTTCCATTTGCCGAGCCACATAGCTTCGGTTTTGGTGGAATTGACTTCTAGGCCGGAGACAACCTTAAATTGGTTTAGCAGTTCGAGTAAATGGGAACAGATTCTGTATCGCTAAGAAAGACTGTGGTGTCATCCGCATACATGGTGGTTTTTATTTCATGGTTTCTTATTGTAATTCCTTTAATAAGATCGTGATTTTTGATGGCTCTTGCGAGAAGATCAAGACCAATAACAAAAAGAAGGCCTGATAGTGGACAGCCTTGTTTCACTCCACGAGTTAAAGAAAAGAAGTGAGAAGCGTGACCATTGTTGAGAATACAGCTAGAAATATTTGAATATACAGTCTTGAACCATTGTAGGAAATCGGGCCCAAAGTTAAAGAGCGTGAGAGCCTTCTTCAGGTAGTTCCACTCAATGGTGTCGAAAGCTTTCCGGAAATCGACAAAAACGGCGATGCCAGGCGAATTTTCTTTATCCAAATGGAACATCAAATCTTGGATCAATCTGATATTTTCTCCAATGTATCGCCCTTTCACATAACCGGTTTGGTCGGGATTTATTATTTTAGGTAATACCTTTTCTAAACGATTAGCCAAAACTTTAGTGAGGATTTTGTAATCAACGTTTAAAAGAGATATTGGTCTTAGGTTCTCAAGGATGGTTTTGTCTTTATTCTTTTTGGGAATAAGCGAAATTATACCTCGTCGTTGGGATATCGACAAGGAACCATTAAGAAAAGCATAGTTAAAACTTTCAACAATTAGAGATTTAAGCTCAGGCCAGAAAAATTTTAAAAATTCAGTCGACAGACCATCGGTACCCGGGGTTTTTTGTGCTGCAAATTCTTTGAGTGCTTTGAAAGCCTCATTTTCTGTAATCAAACCTTCACATAGAGCCTGTTCGTGGTCTGATAAGGCTGAGATGTTACTGGGATTAAAGAAAACGCCATCTTCCGGTTTCTTAACATTTTCCGCGTGTTGCGAGGTATATAGCGATTTATAAAATTTACCTTGTTCTTCTAAAATGTCAAACTGGTTAGTTATGACTGAATCGTTCGGTAGCTTCAGTTTAGAGACTAAATTTCTGGAGTGGTTTCTTTTTTCAAGGTTTAAAAAATATTTGTTGTTGCGTTCTCCTTGTTCATGCCATGTTGCGCGACTCCTGATGATGGTGCCGCGAGTTTTGAGTGCCATTATTTTTTCTAGACGAGCTCGAGTAGAATTGAGTTCACAAATTATTTGTCTGTTGTTTCTATTCTTTTCGGCTTTTGTAAATAATTCGTTGATTTTCTTTTGGAGGAAAACTTCTTCATCTCGTCTTCTTCTTGCTTTGATTTTTGAAAATTTGACAGAAAAACCTCTAATTTCCATTTTGACAAGATCCCATTTTAAGCCTAAGTCTTCAACGTCTCGGTACTTTTCTATGAAGTTTGTTAAGTTTTCGCGCAAGTCAGAAACGTATTTCTTATCTTCAAGAAGGGAAGAGTTAAATTTCCAAAAGCCAGGTCCCTTTTGTTGTTTCAACTCTTCGCTTAATAGATGTAATTGTATCGCAGAATGGTCTGTATTTGGTGCGTACAAAATATCACATTTGATTGTGGTGCTACTAAGCTCTTTCGATATTAGAAAGTAATCTAGGCGACTCTGGACCTTAAAAGACTTGTTTCTCCATGTAAATTGTTTTGCAGTGGGATTTAAGGAGCGCCAAATGTCACACAAACTGTAAAGGTGACATAAATTATCGATTTCTTTAATGACGGATTGCTTTTTTGAAGTAGGATTCCCTCCTTCTTTGTCACTTGGTGCAAGGGCGCAATTAAAATCACCACCAATAATAAATTTCTCTTGCGCGAACTTGCTGAGAGATTTTTGAATCTCCTTAAAAAAGAGTACTTGTTGGTTGGTGTCGTTTGGGGCGTAAACATTGGTTAAAATGATTTGACAATCATCAAGAGTGATCTTTGTGCTAAGAAACCTTCCGTTTTTATCTCGGACTACCTCATCAATTTGGCAATCTAATTTGGGGTTAAATAGGATCATTACTCCTCTGCTGTGATATGTTCCGTGTTTAAAAAGAGCTTTTCCGCCCCATTCTGTTTCCCAGATTTTAGCGGTTTCGTTGGAACTGTACGTTTCTTGAAGAAAGATAACATCTTTATTTTGTTTGTGAAGCCACCTAAAGATGGAGCGTCTTTTTATCGATTTATTTAGCCCTCTTACATTAAGAGAGAGACATTTCAGGTTTAGTGTGAATATTCCAAAGAAAAAGTAACAAAAGCATCTTTTGAAGACCAGAAAACATGATGTACCTTTGACAACATTCCTCTTGGGGATTTGTAGATTGGAAAAGTAGGTTGATTTGTCATAGTTATTGAATGGTAATAAATTTGCAAAGGTGTAAGAAAAAAATTAGCATTTTCAGATGGTATTTGATGAATCTGGTAGAATTTGCATAAGGTGGAAGCAGTATATGATATACAAACAAAACTAAAAAGCCAAAGTACAAAAACATTGAAACAACTATTACCACGAGAAATAATTTTAAGTAAAATAAAATAGGCTCTAAAGGCCTGAACGCAAATTCGGTAATCGGTGTGCGTGTTGGTCATCAAGGAATATAGACAAAATCTAGCGGTGCTCCGCACAGGAAAAAAAGGTCTACTTTTTAAATAGGAACCAAACAAATAAATAAGTAGATAAGTGTTACGAAGGTTCGCTTCGTCAAAGTTAGTACTTACTCGTCCGTTGTCGCCGAAGCGTTTATATCCGGTGATTCTTCGTCATGTTCTGCTTCTTGATCTTCTTGTTCGGCGTTTAGCCAGCGGGCAGGGATGTTGAAATGAAAGTAGGCTTTTCCGTTGACAATAAGCTTGTCCCCGCTTACGTGCGCTTTGTTTCTTGGATCTCTTCTCGCTCTCTTCATAGCCGGGACTAGGACATCTTTTCTCAAATCTTGGACGCGCTTCGGAAGATCTTCTCCGAGATTGACATGAGAGTCCTTGAGGTTTCGTCATAGCTTCCAGACTTTGTCTCTGTCGGCACGGCATGTGAAACGGGCAATTATGGGCCTTGTTCGACCTCTGCTGCGTTTTCCTAAACGGTGAACACCGCAGAACATAAACGATTCTACTTCTGACGGATCCATTTTGAGATCTTTAATGAGAACTTGTTTAACCAGCACTGTGCAGTTTTCTTCTTGTCGCTCGGGTATTTTGTAGAATATCAAATTCCATCTGCGACTGTAAATTTCTTGCTTAATTATGTCGTTGTCGTGTGCGGCTTGCTCGCGTTCGCACTCGTTGATGCGTTCGAAAGCCTCTTCGTGTTCCTTCTGTGTGAATTGGAGTGATTCTTCAAGCTCTGTTGATGTGGTTTTAAGATTCTTAATTTCTTTTTTGGCCAGTATTAATTCTTTCTCCAGTTAAGCGATGCGTGCCTCGCGGTGTTTCGCCTCCTCTTCAATTTTAGTAACTCTGGAGATGATACGTTGAAATTCAGGCACCGTCAGTTCAACAATGGCGTCGCTGTCTTCGTTGTCATCAGTTGAGCTAACTCTGAGCCTTTTCTTCTCGCTCTTGTTTTTCTCAGTTTTTGGGTCCACTGGGTCGGGCATGCTTTAAGGCAGCAAGCTAGCAAATAAAATGGTCGACAAAGTTGGTTGTTCCTTAGTTAATTTTTGAAAAAAAGTGCCGATTTTGCGGAGCACTTGATAAAACGTGTGTTCAGATCAGCGGCATCACGTGACCTAACTGGACTAAATGATATGTAAACTTGTGAATTATAAGTGTAACAGTGAATCATGGGCAAATGAGATTTAATGATCTCAAAAAGCTTACTCGTGTACAGCGTGAACAATAACGGACCGAGACAGGAACCTTGAGGCACGCCCCATTCTAGGTTAAAAGGGCCATTGTATTCGAGTCCCCCAGGGAAATAGTAAACATTGAGAAATCAGGGAACGAACATGTCAAAAGGGGTCTACAGTATGTGTAATATATAGATTTAGGCAGGCCTAAAAGCGGAGCTCCTATTTATTATAATTTTGCTTGAGTTTGCACTATTTCCCAATTAATAAGTAACCACACTATTTCTAATTGGGTTCCTCATGCACGTACAAACGTAGGCGCACACATCAAATTTTAGTGCAAAGACTTTTCATAACTCTAAGGGTAATTCAATGTAAAAAGGACCTTGATGAAGGCGAAGAAATTTTGTTTTTATTTACTTGAAAACAGTCAAGGCAAAAAGATCAACTCAAGACACTGAACAAAGTGAAGTTGTGGCTAAACAAAATGAACTCACACCAAAACAAAGAAAACCACAGCGGCAAAACCAACTCAGCAAATTCATTAGGAGCTGGTTTAAGTCATTTTTAAGCAGTTTTTTTGACTACGAATTGTGACAGTTTGTGATTTAGGAAGTGGTGCTCGCTGTCTAAGAAGCTTACAATGTAGTTTTGAAGTATAAACAGATTCTCATACCAAATTAAATGTGTACATTTACATTTGTAAATTCTGCAGGGCAAAGCTTTCAAACCAGCCAAATAACATCGGAGATGGAGCAACGAAAATGGTAGTTTCGTCCAGTGTTCGTAATAAACTCACACCACCGACATATGCATTACATATGAATTATCAGCGAAGATCAATATCTTTCTTCCTTTCGGTGTAGCTTTTAACAGTCTTTTATCTGTCACTTCAGTCAACTTGACCGGCTCTGAGCACACTTTTATATTAGCTCAGATCTCAGTTAATTTTAAAGGCTTGGTCAGCCGCAGGAACCGACGACAGTGCTTAAACTCTCGCGTAAGTGTTGTTTTCATTTATTGTGACAGAGCTCGAGTTTTATTTGTTGCATAATTGATTAATTTTATGCATTGTACCTGTCTGGGTCTTATCGGCCATCTCCTTAGAAAGCTGTAGACATTGTGTAGCGAAATCATTTTCTGGTAAGCTTTAAAGATGAATCCTAAATTTTATTATGGAGGTTTCAATGGCCAGTTTTAAAGGAAGTCTTCCAAGATCATTTCTGGTTGCAACATTTGGGCATTGTTTATTAACTCCTAGGAATTGTTTGCAAAAATATATGTCTTTTCAATGTCATCTTTCTCGCAGTTGTTGAAATCAGCTTTATCGTAGATACCCAAACTTCTGAGCCGTACAGTAAAATAGGGAGAAAGAGAGAATCAAAGAGTTTATTAGTGACACTAAGAGACAATTTTGAAAAATCCAAGAAATAACAAGTAGCAAAGATGGATGTTTTTGTTTTATCTTTTAAATTTGATTTACAGTCTCTTAAAGTTACCGTTTGCAGAAAATTATATACCAAGGTAAGTGTAGTTATTGACAATTTCAATTTTGTCATTGCTTATTTGAAAATGATGCTTGTTGAGTAAAGATATTCTACATTTCTTTTGGAAGATTACAACTTTCGTTTTCTTTGGATTGACGGACAGCAGCCAGTCGTTACAGTATTTTTCAAGAATGGAAAGTGCCTTCTGTAGGCCTTTAGCTGAGTGAGAGATAAATAAAGGAAGTGCTGGAAAGCCTTGCAAGCCAAAACTAGCTTTAGAACTCATGAAGTTTCATTTTTAAGCAAAATATCTATCAATGGGTCAAGTCAAGAACAATCGTGATAAAGAAACTGTTCTCATTGTCAATTAGTGACTGGTCCACTTCCTGAGGTAAGCAGCCAATGTGCATCCAGGGCTTGCACTTGTCACACATGACCCATGCCAAATGTTCATCATCAAAAGGAGAATACTCTTACAAGCAAACTTTGCAGCAGTTGTCCTTTGTCTGGGGCAGGGATCTTCTTTAATTTCTTCCATTTGTCTTGTGCTCATTTTGTTTCCTTGCATTCCATTTCTTTTCTATAGCTTTCTGGTTTTTGTTTTTTCTTTCATGCATCTCCCATTTTCCAATATTCTCTCATGAATTCCTGTAAGGGCCCTGTAGTTCTCATCATACTTGACATCCACTCCATTTGCTTGTTTCTCCTCCCTTTCTCTCTTTGAACTCGCTGTAAAGTTCTCCAAACTTCTCCCTGACTGATCTTTGTGTCACCTTCATACCATGTTGAGTTAAGAACTCTGCAATTTTTGACCATACACCTCCTTTTTCTTTTGAACAATTATTAAATTTGAATGGCTCCTTCAATAGTATTTCACTCAATAGAAGAGCTTCATGATGTTTTTTTTTTCCAGATAAACAACTCCCGCTTGCTGGTCATGATTTCTGCATTAAAAATAATGTAAAAACCACATAACTTGTGAGAATTTCACTAAAGCCCAATGTTTACATAACAAAAAAGTGTAAACAAAAACTTAATAGTAAATAGTACAGTAGGTAAATTTTAAGCTTGGTAATAAATAATGAAGATGATTTTTTCAACAATGACACAAGCATGGGACAAAGAAAAATTCAATCCATGCTCGTGTCATTGTTGAAAAAGATCATCTTCATTAAAAACTTAATAATTGAGTTACAGACGTTTGAGTCAAATAGTAAACCAAATGAACCAGCCTGCATTATTTTCAGGTAGGGTAAAAGTGATTCTTTTATTTTCTTCTTGATTAGACCAGACGAATGCTTTTACCAAGCTTTGTTGTGTGTAACAAAAATGTTGACTTGGACAGTTTTCTAAAAATACCTCGTAAAAAGCTAAGTTTTGGTCTATTTTCTAAGTATTAAATAGTTTAAAAACATGATAAGCCAATTCTAAGCCAATGTGCTCTAAAAGAAACCAAAATCCACAGAAGCATAGAAGCTCGGTAATATCATTTTCACCATAAAAATTCAGGTTGTTTTATTTTAGTTTTCAAAACTTCGGGTTCACAAAGAGACAAAGAATAGCACTTCAAACAAAGTTTCTGAAATTAGGAAAAACCAATAATTAATAATTTAATAATGATATGTAAGGTTAACTACTTGAAGTAACTGAATGACTTTTGCTAATAAATCTTTGTTCGGGAGCTCAATAGTCCTGAAATTGGTCTTTACCAACAGCAGAAATCTCCACAAGTTTGTTTTTCAAAAAGCATTTATCAAAGAAACAGGGTTATTCTAAAAGTGATGAAAACCTACCTTGAAATTTCTCCAGACTTGTACATCGTAAATATCTCCAAGGAGGTTGGGATCTCAAGGGGACCTATTATACTGCTCACATTTTTTGGCAAATCCAGGCCGCTTTAGGAATTCTTCAAGGGTTTTCTTCACTGAACGGCAACAGGAAACTTTCTTTGCTTTTAAAATAAGTTCTCCATGATTGGAGCATACAGCTTTAAGAAGTGATGCTCCACACGGGTTTCTTTGAGTTTTTCTTGGATGATTTGGAAACTTTACAAAGCTACAATGTTCACCTTTCTTTCTTCCATTTGATAGAATACGTACACAGTCCTCAGGTTTGTAACATGAAGAGCATTTTGGGCACACAATGAACTTCTCAAAGTCATCATGATTCACTCCCAGGTGTTTCCTGATCATGTAAACTGAACAAGGAAGCAAGTCTGATATCTGTTTGAATATAAGAAAGAGGATTGAAAAAAGACTGACTTTCACTCGTCTTTATCGATCATCTACTTCGGAGAAAATAAGTGTTTATAGCGAATTACACTCCAAACAGTGAAATTGAGGTTATCCCGGGTTTGAAAAAGCCAGAGTAAGATATGTTTAAGAAGCTTTCTAACACTTTTACCTCGTCACTGTCCTGTTCTGTTGAAGTGAGTGACTCATCAACAGCTTTTTCCTAATAAACAGTAATTACGAAGCTGAGTTTAATAAGTGCCATTGTTAGAAATACAACATATCCGACCAAAGAACACACTGAACGCGAAACTAGATACCTTATTCCTGTATCTTGTTGTGGTTCAAGTGTGATATTACTTTTTTGATCACCATCACCTTAGGTTATAATGCATGCACCAAGCAAAGCAGAAGAATTGTATTTCGACAACATGTTCACTAGGTTCTTATTTACTTACAGCTTGTTCTTTCTGTTTTCTTTTGTCTTCCATTTCCTAATGTATGTCAAGCATATTAATGAGTTTTACCATCAACAGTTTTCTCAAAAGTGCACTAATTTTGCAAACAGTGCAGTTCAAACAAAGTTCTCATTCTGTCTTTATTTTAATCTATCGATATTCTTATGCTAACATTTCAGATAAGACTTGTTAACTTGAAATGGAAGAAATCATAACAGTAGCTTACTACTGTGCATTCCCTGATAAAAATAAGAATCAACAAACTTCTTTTACAGATCAAAGATCAGCCAACCCCGCATGACAGCAACAAGAAACAATTGGATCCAAAGCTCTACTACAAACTCCATAGCACCATTTTATGGCCTTCCCAAAATCCACAAGGAGAACGTCCCACTCAGGCCAATTATGAGTGCCATTGGATCTCCCACATATGAACTATCCAAATACCTCGCCAACATCTTGTCACCTCTTCAGAATAACAAATACACAGTCGAGAACAGTGCGTCCTTCGTTGAAAAGATACGCGCCTTATCAGTGGATCCCGATGAGATCCTAGTATCTTTTGATGTTGTTTCACTGTTTACTTGCATTCCGACCCACCTAGCCATCGAAGTTGTTAAAGAGAGACTGGACTGTGACCAATCACTACCGGAGAGAACCAACTTATCTATCCAAAACATCATGGCACTTCTAAATTTCGTCCTCGAAAACAATTTCTTTGTTTTCCAAGGTAACCACTTCCAACAAATTTTCGGTTGTCCGATGGGTTCCCCAGTCAGCGCCATCTTAGCCAATCTCGTCATGGAACATGTCAAGGATAAGGCCCTCTCATTGGCCCTTAACCCCCCCAAATGGTGGTTTAGGTACGTAGATGACAGCCACGTGTGTGTAAAAAGAAAACACGTTGACGAATTCCACTCACATCTCAATTCCATCAACCCTCACATTAAATTTACAATTGAGATAGAATCAGAAGGTTCCATTGCCTTTCTTGATACCAGAACAACCAGACAAGAGAGAGTGAGAAGTGTCACTCTACCCCCAAGTATCGGGGCTCTAGAAAAGTCCCGTCCCTGTAGAGTTAGTGGTGTCAATCTACCCCCAAGTATCGGGGCTCTAGAAAAGTCCCGTCCCTGGAGAGTAAGTAGTGTCACTCTCCCCCCAAGTATCGGGGCTCTAGAAAAGTCCTGTCCCTGGAGAGTAAGTAGTGTCACTCTACCCCCAAGTATCGGGGCTCTAGAAAAGTCTCGTCCCTGGAGAGTAAGTAGTGTCACTCTCACCCCAAGTATCGGGGCTCTAGAAAAGTCCCGTCCCTGGAGAGTAAGTAGTGTCACTCTCACCCCAAGTATCGGGGCTCTAGAAAAGTCCCGTCCCTGGAGAGTAAGTAGTGTCACTCTACCCCCAAGTATCGGGGCTCTAGAAAAGTCCCGTCCCTGGAGAGTAAGTAGTGTCACTCTACCCCCAAGTATCGGGGCTCTTGAAGTGTCCCGTCCCTGGAGAATTGGTAGTGTCAGTCTTGCTTGAGTATCGTGGTTCTAGAAAAGTCATTTCCCCGTAAAGTTGGTAGTGTCAGGCTGGCATGTTTAACTCATAGTCTCATCGAAGAAGATATTTTGATGTTCATCCTTATTTATTTTATGTTAATGTATAGTTTTAGTTTTACTTACTGTCATCATCACTCATTTATAGAATTTTCCCTACCTCACAATTTAAAAGTGTCTTGACTTCTGCTTCATCCTAGAAGATGTTAAGAAATGTGGGATTAGTGCAGAGAATGAAACCTTTTAATGTTATCTCAGTTTATTGTCTATTATCTAAGACTATTCTGTAATTATTAAGAGTAGGTGCACTCAAATACGCACATGTCTGATTCTATATTATTTTTTTTTATAATAATGCTTTCCATATTATAAATGCTACCTATGCCCCAAAAAATATTTCCACACCCTCTGTACACCTGTACATGTGCACAGTAGAACGCGGTTAACTTGAACTTGGATTACTCAAACACCCTGCTAATTGATGTGAAGTCCCATTTCCTTTTTATTTTACCCCTCTGTTCACTCATTTTTACTTCTTTAATATTAACTAGAATTCTCGGCTAACTCAAACAAAAGTTTGTTTCTCTTGATCAAAATTTACCCTGTTATTCTGATGTTGCAAACTTGCCAGGCATGCTCATTGAAATATCCCCTATTCACTTCTTTGTTCGTAATTTGATTCAAACACCTAAAGTAACACCTTGTCAATTTGCTATTAATTAATTTATTATTTAGTTGTACAATGAAAAAAATCATACATGTATATTTATTTGACAGTCATTTTTCAATCTTATCCCACGAATGTATGGTCATGTTGCAGTTTGTGTTCAGTTTTCATTGTAATGCATACTGCAGTGCTGGAAAAGCAGTGAATTATCTTTTTTTAATTGGCAAATTGAATATTGAAATGACCCGATAACTCAATTTAACCCTGCTTACTCGAACTGAGTTCATCAGGGGTCCACTGTATTTCTATTTTGATACTCACATTCTTTCATCAATGTACAGGTGACTTAAACATACTTCACACTTGGGCCATACATTGAGTACAAGATGGCTGATAAATTCCAATACAGAACTTCACATTGGTATGTCTGTGTTTTATTACCATTTCTTAATTTCTCTGTTTTATAACATGTAATGTAGATTTTTTGTTCCATTTCCTCAGAAACAGTAATGTATTAATTGGGATTCGATGTGAACTATTTACATAGTGGGGGCTACTATCCAATGAGAAGAGCGCTTGTAACCACTCTGTCAAAACGTTTCTTTTGGAAATAGCTCCTTGTTGACATAATGCTAGAGAATCTACTTACTCGTTCATAAACATCCAGGACCTCATGTCCCTCTATTGGGTCCATGTGCAACACCACTTTGTTTCTCCGTTGCAGGGTAAAGTGGAGTGGCATGCATCCCATACCCCCTGCCCAGTCATATACTTCCTGTAAGACAAAAACAAATTATAGTTTTTATCAAAATTTCCTGTTCATGCTAAATTTGCTGGGTTATGTTATGCTCAAGTTGAGAATATAATGCTTACATGTAGTTATTTAAGAATGGATAAAATTAAATACAATTATAACACGTTTGAAATAAAATTCTGCTCATAAGCCCACTTTTCCGCTTGCCCGTAGGCCCCAAAAGACATCCAATTATAAGCTCCTTTTTCTTGGGTATAACAGGGTTCGCACAGTCTTGAAAAGTCCTTGAATTTTAGGGGGAGTCCTTGAAAAGTCCTTGAATTCCATTTTTCCTTGAAAAGTCCTTGAATTTCTGTGTAAGCCCTTGAAAAGTCCTTGAATTTTCTTCAACTTTAAAAATAGTGGCGTCGAAACCAAATTGCTTTGCATAGACTATGGTATTCTTTTCCTGTGTAAAGCACCTTCAAACTCTAAAACACGAGTGTAAAAGCAGCCAATAACGAGAAAAGACAAGAATGTAGAGGAGGAGATGGAGTAAACACATTTATAGCATTTAAATACCATCAAGAATGTAGAGAAGGAAATGGAGCAAACACATTTACAGCATTTATATACCATCTGTTAAATTACCTCCCTGGTAGGGGGTCCTTGAAAATTCAATTTGGTCCTTGAATAGTCCTTGAAAAGTCCTGGAAAAATGGTTACGATTTTTTGTACGAACCCTGTATAAGTCCTCTCAAAAATAAGCCCATCTAATCACATGTTTTACAGACCACCAATTGCTTCTTTTGGGTTACTAAAAATTAACCTTGTTCCGGTTCCACAATAATTTGTTTGAATGTAGAGTATTGCATATACCTGAAACAGAGCTGCTTTCTTGAACTTCCGCCTTGCTTTTATTTCGCCAAAGCGAAGGGCAATAATAATGCCTTCTTTGGGCTCTGGAACCACACGTTTTCTTCTTTCCTCTCTTATCTAGACAGACAAGAACCCCATAACTTTCTTCATTATTTAAAATAATGTTTTGCACTAGATATTTCCCTTATGAAACTATGCCAGCCTAATTATAACTTCCACATGTATGTAATTTCCATGCATGCTTCAATAGACAGTTTCTGTTGTTTGA
This sequence comes from Meandrina meandrites, assembly GCA_963693305.1. NCBI lineage: Eukaryota > Metazoa > Cnidaria > Anthozoa > Scleractinia > Meandrinidae > Meandrina > Meandrina meandrites. Next base: position 43,740,653 of record OY855903.1, read on the forward strand.
AAACTTACAATCTCTTCTGTTTGAGCCAGTTTTTGCAGTTCTTTGTCATCTTTTGCATCCTGGTTCTTCTCATGTTTCTCTGCTTCCCCTTTGTTATCCTGCTGCACTTCATGCTCAAGCTCCTTTGTTAGACCAACAGACAGTAAAATTGTTTCCAACAAATAATAAAAAGATAAATTTCAAGCTCAATGATAAAAATGGTTAAGGCAAAAATGTTCATTATGCTATAAACAAAAGCAAGAGAAAATCTGAGTCCCCAATGGGAATAGATCTCGATGACCTTTCAGATGCCGGCTGTCGGCTAATGAATTCCAATGTGTTTTAGGTCCACTAAATAAAACTAGGAACATCTGTTGTTTGAATACTCACTTTGTCAAGCAACTGGCTACTTCCCTCACATGCTGCAAGTTGGCGCTCTTGCTCGCGTCTCTCCTCGCGCCATCTTGCAAGATTTGCTCTAAGTATAGAAATTTACACCAAATATGCCTATGAGTGCTCAATGATTAGACTGTTATTTACGAGACTCTTAGTATGTAGTCTGTGTCAACAGCTGTTAAGTGCTGTGATAAGTAAAACTACATAACTACAGTAGTTCAAGAAAACAATGGAATTACCTCTCTAATGCAAGCGATTCAATCATAAAGGTTGCTCGCTCACATATACTCGTTGTTGACTGGGACAGCCAATCATCGTCGTCCATATCTGATGCTGTGATTGATTTAAAAATCAGACAATATGAAAGGTTTATATACATGTATTTTTAACTATTAATCCTTGCAAGCCTAATTTCAAAAATGTCTGTTGGAAGATGGCAAATGTCAGTACAATTTCACCTTAGCCTTAAATTGGTAAAATTAAAATTAGAGGGATTTTCAGGGCCAATGTAAACAAACACAGTTTAACATTCATTTTTAAACACCGAAAATATTTTCTGAGTTTCTCGGCAGCAGTGCAGGGCAAACTGAACTCCATCCGTCACTTCCTTTTAGACTTTTTGTTTAATCTGCTGACTAGTACAATTAGCGCTTGCGCAATATTATATCATCAGTACTTAATCGAGGAAGCTACTCGAGGGTGAAAGCTGTCTGTCATTTTATTATTAATTTCCTTCTCAATAAACAATTACACATTACACCTGCTTCACAGTGAAATGATATGTTATAGAGTGACAAAATCTAACAATCAATCGAAGGTCATTTTGAAGTGGCATGCCACGTCGCGACATGTTATTATTATCTCCAGATAATCAGTTATGAACGTTACCAAAGAGTGGAAGGTTAACTTGTAAGTATCCAATGTCATTCAAAGGTAATTTGGCTGATTCGGAGTTGAACTTACAGGTTCATATCTTTAATTGTCGAAGTTTTCAGTTTTTCAAGTACATGTAGGTTAAGGTTGTATGGCTCATTTTCCAAGTTTCTGTGGCTCATAGCCACTTTGATTAATAAGAAAGTCCTGTACACTAGCAGGAAAAAGTTCAATTCCTAAAAAATGTTTTAAAAATCTTATTAGCGCATTTTATCTTTCAAAGATAATTGTTACTCAAACATTTTCAAACCCATTAAAAGATCTGTACAAAAGCAGTGTTAACTCTAAACTGATTACAGCAGCTTTCATTGTAGTAGCCCATTTCAATGTGTAAAATACCACATAGGTACCAAACAAAACCTTCTAAAAAGCTCTTTTGGGGGGAGGGGGAACAAACAAATCACAAATGGGTGGGAGGTACACAATTTGTAAGTTATTAACTTTAAAATACAGATCCATACAAAACAATTTTGGAGAATTATTTATCAGGTAACAGCATAAGGGTGGTTAAGTTTTCAGAGCAAACTGCACTGATTTCAATGTCTAAAAATTGTATTACATGTACCTTCAATCCGCTCGATGAAGGTGAGATTTCTTCCAGCTGATGGAGTTAAAAATATCACCTGGTCCACATCATTGTTTTTGTTCCCATACAATTTGAGTGCTGTTTAATTAAAAAGGAAAAAAAAATTGGATATGCTGAAAAGCAGTTTCATAAACAGAACTTGCTATCACACTTTTAAGATGTTTTACAAAATATGTTAAAGGGCCTACTGTTAAAAAGGGTTTTTGGAAATTCCTTGGTACACTGTAACTACTGTATGTTAATGTTTAACCAACCTTCTTGGCCATCTTTGGATGTTGTTTCCGCAATCCAGAAGAGCCAACCTTCCTGGCATTGCCCAAGCACTCTCTGAAAAACCCTTGACAAAAGGATAACATGTATACCTGGGTTAGTTTAAAAGCGTGTATAATTATAAAGTTATTATAACGATATCAATTTCTTTTTTTCTCTGCCCAGTTGATCACTGATGCTAAATTCAGTGTGGAGCATGGTCAAAGAAAATTTCCTGTTCGGGGAAATCATCTTGAATTCATATTGATGCACATCTTTAGTCCAGAATTCACATCATCATTTAAGGAACCAAACAGGAAATTTAGTTTAATGTTATCTAATGCTTTATTAGTAGTCAGAAAAGAGTTAAGATGGACTTCAGACTTGTAACAGATACCTTGTAGATTTAATTTTATTTTTTCCAGAATGTTTCTTTAAGCCTTTAAAAAAATCTGTTTTCTTTTCCATCCCAATCGAAGGTTAGAAAGTGGCATGGCAAATTATGAACAAATCATAATCTTTTGAAATTGTATTAAGCTGTATTTAATTTTGCAATCAAACATCTAGCTGATTGAATTACCACATACAGTACAATAATACTATAAATGTATATTCAAACCTCAATGTTGCCTCGTTCAATTTCCCATGTAAAGTGGTATTGGGGCGAAGTAATAGTGCCACTACAGCTTTTTTATCCTCACGAGCCTGCCAGCATAGCTATTTATAAATCAGAACAAGAACAATTTGAAGTATAGTGTATAACAATCATTACTTGAAGAGATGAAATGAAGAAAGTTAGCAAATAGATTAAAGGAGCAATGTCATGTTTTTTGTCATTTTTTGGATAACTTTGAAAGTGATGAAAAAATCCAAATACTACAGAAAACACCAACAGAATAATAAAAACGCAAAAATAAGCAATAACCTTAAGTTTTCGACTGACGAAGATTAAGGCTGGTTACTACCGACAACCAAGAAAAAAATGCCACATTTTCAAGATGCTTTGTCTTGGACATAGCTCCTGCAATTAAAATACTGACTGACAGACCAACAGCTTGACTACAATCCTCCAAAGGGAGAATCCTCCAAGAGGGGGATGTTGGTCTGATAAATGAATGAATGAGTGAGAGAGAGTGAGAGAGAGCGAGTGGGTCTGCAAGTGGGGTTGGGGGGTGGGGGGTGGTTGTGATTAAGTGAGTGAATACACCCTGCATAATGTAATTATGGAAGAAGGATGAATTTCCACCATCATTGCCTCTGACTGAATGTCATTTTTGAACTTGAACTTCAATGACCAAATTCAGGTTAAGTTCAGTATGCAAGATTTTGCAAAAATTTGCTCTCATTTACGCGACACTCGCTGCTGGAGACCCCTATAAGTAAGCAAACATTACATTTTGCAGTACAGTATTTGAAAAATTAATGTGATAGAAAACCATGCATAATGGTAAAGAAAGCCAATTTCATTTGCTTTAATGTAATCGTAATGTGTTTTGTAAGGCAAGAGTGCATTACAGTGTAAGAATTGTTTGTTGTTGTTATGTTTTGTACCTCCTAAGCCATGCGGAGACATGTCCATTGTAAATGTCCCAACTATAAAAGAGAAAAAAAAAAGACATTGCAAAAAATATGCCAAACATTATTATTAGCATAAAGCATTTAAAAGGTAAATTGCACACATCATCGTCGTAATTATTTATGCCGTTAATATGTTATTATTGTTGTTATATGGACAACGTTTTGGCTTGAGAGCAATTCAGCAAAGCTTTTTACAAAAATGATCATTGTATACAAAACAAGACTTAAAGGCCCAAGAAACTATGACATCACAGAGAACCCAACGAAAAAAATTACTTGGTCTCAACTGACTGGAGCAAATATGAACACAATGTACTTGCCATTTATACCATCTCCGTGAAAAGGCTCTCCACTTATTCCTGGGTGTAAAGCAGAAAATATTGCAACTATGAAGACTGCATGTACTATGCCACTACTGTTCAGTTATTGCAAAAAGTAAAAAGGTAACTGTAATTGAAATACTGTGGGCTGCCCTGCTAAAATGGGATATTTATCCCTCCTCTTTTTTCTTAACAGCTTTGGACATTTTATGTATGCAATATTTGCCGGTTACATTAGCCATGCACGGTGTTCAGCAGGTTTCATTTGAACTTTGAATATGTACATGTGCTGATTAGTTCTTTCATAAGCCCTCTATGCTTTTGAAGCCAAATTAATAAAGATGAAGAATAAAACTTTAGAAAATGACTTTACAGTCAAGTGCATCAAACTGTAGCCACCCGACAAAGTTTGATTGGTTTGATGGCTTCCGGTTGCACAATGGTTCATACAAAGGATCTGTGAAATGATCAGTTTCAACCAGTTTTACAAACCCAGAAGACCTTTCCTGTACGAAAAGTTAAGTTTGACCAAATTTTTGTCCGCAAAAAATTTATTTATCGCCCGTTGAATTTGGCATAATCACTTGTGCGAAACATTGTTTGAAACCCTCTGACGTTTGAAGACGAATCAAGCAATGGTTGTTACCCCACCTTCCATTTTTCATGGCATCTGATTGGTAGTTTAAAGTAACCGGAAGCCATAAAATCATCAAAGTAATCAAAAACTAATGTCAAAAAGATGTCAAAAACTTTGTTGGGTCAGGCTATGGTTGACACTTATGTCCAGTGTTGAACGCACTTACAAAATTTAGTGTTTGACGAAATTCTGCAAACGCAACGATTTTTCGCTACCTTGACGGTTTTTTGTCATGTTAACGATTTTCCGCAGTTTATTGTCTTGCAAATTTCCGCGTCTTGTAGTGTATTGAAATGCTAATTCGAACACTTCACCTGAGCCTGCCTGCGGATTTGACAAAATTTACAAAATTTGCGATTTTTCGCAACCTTGACGGTTTTCCGTCAAGTCAACGATTTTTCGCACTTCATTGTCTTGCAAATTCCAGCGTCTTTCGACATGAATATACCTCGTTCTTTAAAGGAACAAGCACAGGCGGACCACCCTATGTTTTCGTGGTTAATAATCGTTGACATAAGGTTATGTCGAAATCAATGGCTCGTATAGAAGAAGAGAAACATTACGTCGGCTTCGATTTACTACAAAATATAAAAATTACTCTAAATGATTCAATAAAAATTAAGATGAAATGTTGATTGAGTCTTGTGTCATGTTTATTTGCCGCTCCGAGCCCTTTAAAGCGTTATTTTGCGAGATGATTTAGCGACTGGTAGGAACAGAGAGAGAAGGGGGAACAAGGCAGGCAGCTTTACCGCCGGCTGTCGCGACCTTGTCCTATTCAAGCTAGAACAAGCATACTACACATGAATATAACTCGTTCTTTAATCCATGAGCCGAAACACGCGCGCTACAAATGAATATCCCTCGTTCTTTAAACCATCGGCCAAAACAAGCATACTTACACATGAATATACCTCGTTCTTTAATCCATGAGCCGAAACAAGCGCGCTATAGCCAGCGTAGCTTGGCGTTCTAGTCAGTCATGGAGAGCGAAAAATCGCGTGCGCGAGCAAAGCGACGGCGGGGCGTTCTTTCTCTCCTTCGTCGCTTTGCTCGCGCGCTCGTTTTTTCGCTCTCCCTGACTGACTAGAACGCCAAGCTAAGCTGGCTAAGCGCGCTACAAATGAATATTCCTCGTTGTTAAACCATCGGTCAAAACAAGCACGCTACATATGAATATACCTCGTTCTTTAATTCATGAGCCGAAACAAGCGTGCTTCAAATGAATATACCTTGTTCTTTGCTAGGCCGCTTCGTGGCCTGAAGCTCGCTGCTGGTACAGCCAAGTGGGGATCTTTCTTCTTCTGAGTCTCTTTGAGGACAAATTCATCCATTGTGATAGCGATTGGAGTTTTCAATGCAGGTTCTTATAACTACTGCCATTCGCTGAAATGGTAGTGCTTTTCGTCCAATAGAAATCAGCGTTAAAACAAAACTGGTGCCCAGGCCCATCACGACAACACGCGTGGAACGCCTGGAGGTTAAAAATTGTTTACAATCGAAGTGACCTGTTTTCGGCATAATTTTAGGGGGAAAACTGCCTCAAAGTAATCATTTTCTTCGAAATTTCTGTTTGTAAGGATGGTGAGCAGCTGCTTCATCATTAATACGAAGCAAGTTTTTCTGTTTTAAGCGGAAAATGCCCTGAAGATACGGAAATCTGCGAATTATGGATCCGCACCATGTACCACCGCATCCTGTTAGATGCCCTAGCTTCTTCAATTCCAAGGAGCAACGAAATCTTTGGTGTAATTTTAAAAGGTGCCCCATGCATTGGCGTCTGGTCATAATCGTCGTGTGGTAGCTGGTGTATAGCTGGTTAGAGGATGAAAGAAAACATCGGCATAGACTTTAAAGCCTTGTATCTCCAGCAAGAAATGTGCACCTTGGCTGTCAAATCATGCCTAAATTTTGTTGTTATATGCATGCCAACACTTTGTTTTCGTCCATGGAGTAGCAACAAGGATGTAGAATTGAACTTTTATATTTTGAACAACTTCAGAAAGAAAGCACGAAGAGCCACTTTAATTACAGTTCACAACTGTCCGGATTGTAAAAAAACTATATATGATGGATTCACTTTTATTGGCTTCAACTCAGCCTATGCAAATACTAAAGACATCTGTCACAAGATTGACTGCAATAATGGCTTCAATGGTCCTGCTCCTCCAATTATGAGGATATTTACAATACAAGATATGGTTACAAGACACTATGTTACCTACAAATAAAATGACAGAAATAACAGAAGAACCCATAGCCACGTAAGTTTTCTTTTCATTATTATATTTTTATTATGCCAACTCTTGCTTAAACCTGTTGGCTAATAATCATGTAATCATTTTTTTACGCAAAATATAGATTTCATAACAATTTTGTAGTCATTCCCTTAAAATTGAACTCTCAATGGGAGTGAAACTTCAAATTATGGCTTGTGGTAAAGTTGTATGTTTATACATTGAAAACTTCCTAGCAGCTCTGCAATAAATTTTGTAGTGATCCAGTAACCCTCTTGAGATTTATCAATATTTTGGTCAATTCGTTGTTTTCGTTGCCCCCTTCCTTTCAGCTCGCGAATAAATTTTGTCATTTTTGTCGACCCTCTTGCGATTTTTCGTCATTTTCGTCGTGACAGCGATTTTTCGTCATTTTCGTCAAATTCGTCATTTTCGTTGCACCCTTCCTTTCAGCTCGTGAATAAATTTCGTCATTTTCGTCGACCCTCTTGCGAATTTTCGTCATTTTCGTCGTGACAGAGATTTTTCGTCATTTTCGTCAAATTCGTCATTTTCGTTGCCCCCTTCCTTTCAGCTCGTGAATAAATTTTGTCATTTTCGTCGACCCTCTTGCGATTTTTCGTCACGACAGCGATTTTTCGTCATTTTCGTCAAATTCGTCGTTTTCGTTGCCCCTTCCTTTCAGCTCGCGAATAAATTTCGTCATTTTCTTCGACCCTCTTGCGATTTTTCGTCATTTTCGTCGCGACAGCAATTTTTCGTCATTTTCGTCAAATTCGTCGTTTTCGTTGCCCCCTTCGTTTCAGCTCGCGAATAAATTTCGTCATTTTCGTCGACCCTCTTGTGATTTTTCGTCATTTTCGTCGCGACCTGTAGCGATTTTTCGTCATTATCGAAGAATACGAAATTTTGTAATTTTCGTTGCTGCGTTCAATCCTGGACATTACTCATGGTGGAAGGCGTTTGACTGTAAAAATTTAGAATTTACCTGAGGTAGTACGGGAAGACGATGTTTGCCTTGAACGTCTGATAAAAGGTCTTCGTGTTGGCACTTAAATGCAAATGATAAGTGACATCATTATCAGGGCTTCTTTCATTGTATCATTCTAAGGTCATTAATTATTGCCATTGTTACAGAGTTGTTCTTACCTTGCACAGTGTTTACAATGACTAAATCATCATCAGTGAATGGACTTTGAAATAGATCAGGCTCTGTGGGGGTTCAGCAAACAATGCATTAATTTCTTTTAATGAATTTTAATTAGTTGCAGTATTAATTCAATCAATTTCCCTATTTGGATTAACTTTTGTTGCTGTTAATAAAGATTATGCATTAGAGTTGTGATTCTCAAACCTCCAGAAGCAAAACCCAACACAAAAACACCAGCAAATGACTCATGATTTGTTAACAGCGAGATCAATTCTGTCATCTTTCAAGCACATTCTCTGGGGTACATGTAAATAAATTTTACTTAGTTTCCATGGCACCCAAGAATCCTATTTGCAAAATGACACTGACCCCATGGTAAAAAGGTAAAGGTAAAGTCTGCAAGTGGCCCATCAGGCCTGAGCTTATCAGGGTTTGGGGTTAAAATAACTAATAGGTACTATCAAAAGTTCAACAAATCTGGAGTGAATTTAAAAGTGAATAGTTAAGAGAAGTTACCATCTGTGTCACTCATATTGAGGCTTGTGTCCAGTTGCAATGAATCTAATTTCAAAGAAAAAACAATAGGCTGGAGTGACCCTGAGGATACCCTAGATTTATTTTATGTGGTTCATTAGATTCAAAAATCACATTAATATTATGATTAATATTTTCATACATCAACTCAAAAAACACTAATGTAGGAAAGTGATCCGTCACTTTCATGGCAATTGATATTTGGAAAGACCTTCCGTCTTATTTTAAAGACTTGAGTGTATTAACATTTCCCAAGAAAATAAAACGTTGCCTCCTGTCAGAACAAAAACTAAACTGACTCTCTACCAGACAAAGTTTGTAGATTTTCCCAAGTTTTTCTCTCTATTATAACTTATTAATTAACTGTTTTCTTTTTTTACTATCGATAACATCAACTGTATGGGGAGCTAACTTGAAAACCTACCGGTTCATTTAGCTCCCCAGCTCAAAACTTAACTAACTACGAATTCCTGTAACACCTTATCTCTACTTTACTAAGAATACGAACAAAACTATAAACTTCATTATCAGCTGAATAAAAATTATTATTATTATTATTATTACAAAAAAACTCAAATCTTCCTTGAAATATAAGTCTACAGTTTTGTTATGAACAGTGTGTCATTGTTCATGTAAATTTTACATCATGCTGGGAATTTGAAGCTTCATACACCTGTACATACTATTAGTTGAAAAGGCATTCAATTTCTGATCTTACATAAGAGGTCTGAGAAATGTTTCCTGCATAAAACACATTCCAGCTCACATTCTTTAAGGGCCGGGTCATTTAAGTCTTGAAAGCACGATTAAGCTAATCCAGGATAAGCGTGAATTTTGATTTCAGTTCTTTTTAACATTCCAGACAGGTGTTCTGTTTCTATTTTCTGTCCTCCATTTTTGACTTTGACTTACATGTATCTCAACTCCACAAAACATACATGTTAGCAATAAAAACAGTGTTATAAAAGAGAAGTGGAGATCGCAAACGGTTTTTAATCCCAGGTTAGTGTTAACCGCCTTTCAGACAAGCTGCAGCTGGCCCAGGGGTGTACTATGGCACATCTAACACTTCTTATTTTACAAGCTTTGTGCATTCTTAGTGTTGCAAGTAACACATGAAATTTACTGGCAGGTTGCTAAAAATGACTTTTTTTTCTGTTGATCAATTTTACACATAAAAAAAAATAACACAATTTTATTTTGAACCTTTTTTTACTTACATTCCCTTCTTCTAGGTGACTGGTGAACCTGGGCAGGTGTGCTGGCCAAAGGGGCAAGAACTGATGATTGAGATTGAGAGGATGATGGATCCGGATTGACAGCAAGTGCTGCATAGGTGACCTGTGTAGCATTTGCAGAAGTAGTGATGGTGGATGTTGCGGTGGTCACAGCAGTCTGACCCTGTGTTGAACTCGGATTGCGTGACCGTCGTGGACTGTCTGTAAAGGAAAGGAATGAACTTTACTATTATTATTGGAAAGCACATCTGAACAGGGAATTTTATACATGAAAAAATCTAACACAATTTTATTTTGTACCTTTTTTTACTTACATTCCCTTCTTCTAGGTGACTGGTGAACCTGGGCAGGTGTGCTGGCCAAAGGGGCAAGAACTGACGATTGAGAGGGTGATGGATTAGCAGCAAGTGCTGCGTAGGTGACCTGTGTAGCATTTGACGAAGTAGTGATGGTGGATGTTGTGGTGGTCACAGCAGTCTGACCCTGTGTTGAACTCGGATTGCGTGACCGTCGTGGACTGTCTGTAAAGGAAAGGAATAAACTTTACTTTTATTATTGGAAAGCACATCTGAACAGGGAATTTTATACATAAAAAATCTAACACAATTTTATTTTGAACCTTTTTTTACTTACATTCCCTTCTTCTAGGTGACTGGTGAACCTGGGCAGGTGTGCTGGCCAAAGGGGCAAGAACTGATGATTGAGATTGAGAGGATGATGGATCCGGATTGACAGCAAGTGCTGCGTAGGTGACCTGTGTAGCATTTGCAGAAGTGGTGATGGTGGATGTTGTGGTGGTCACAGCAGTCTGACCCTGTGTTAAACTGATGCGTGAGCGTCGTGGACTGTCTGTAAAGGAGAGGAATGAACTTTACTATTATTATTGCAAAGCACATCTGTACATGGAATTTTATACATGATTAGTAGTCCATGGCACAAATTAGATAGGCATGTACTAGTGCCTTGTATATAACAATTAAGCCACAGAAACAAATTTAAATATGTAACAACTAAAAATGCGATGTTTTATTAATCTGCAAGCAAGTCAGAGTGAAATACAGGCTTGTTTCATTTTGTTCTGTGGTTATTTTTGTGGCAGACAACCCAATAGACATACGAGCAAGCTATCTAGACTGACTGCTCGGTACTGTGTACAGTGAATTAAGATTAATCAAGTTTCTATTGTCTGTCGAACTTTATTCTCTATTATTATATTTTTTTCTATTTTACAGTAAGATTATTCTTTCTTTGGTGATTGATATGTATTAAATTCCAGGTTACATCAGTAAAGATTTTATCGGTTTATTATTCATTCGTTACTGTTACTTTGAAAGACTTTTCAAATATCTGTTGGTACTTAGGGTGTATTTAGATTTCTCGATTGTGTTCGATTTAGTTCGCAAATCGAACTCTCGAACGCAAATCAAACTAATCATTTGACTAAGTTTGATCGAGTTTGACTACCGAACAGCTCGATTGGGAAATAGATTAGTAAGTCCGATTTATGTCGAGACAACAATTTCGGGCATACTAGGGACCAAAAAATAAAAAAAAAAACGCGCCAGTGGCTAAGCCGTGAGAGACACGGTTAAGGTGGCTCGAAGGGGTTTAGATATCCCATCTTTGGTATTCTCTGGCGACACCAATAACGTCGAGGTTAAACTTTTAATACAACTTTGTAAAGGTTTTACTAATGGACAAATTTCAGTTGCTATGACGTCAAAATTCGTTGCCATGGCAACGTCATATGAGGTCAAAGATACCTAATTTTTTACCGTTTGAGGCTAATAACTTAGTTTTTGTTTTTCATATATGTTTGCCTACTGGGCAAAACAAACAATCTAACAATGTTTAAAAAAATTCTGTAGGTAGGGTTCAGAGCCACCTTAAATTAGTGAAAAAATGACGTAGCTTCAAATCCTACCTACAGATTTTTTTAAAAATTTGCAAAAAATTTTCTTTTGTCAGTTAGATAAAAATATATCGAAAACAAGAACTTTCGTTGTTCATTGGTAAAACTTGTACAAGTTTGTGCTAAAAGATTTTTCTAAAAGTTATTGCTATAGCTGTGATAGAACACCTAAAACGGACATGTCTAATTCTGACTAAACTGTTATGAGCCACCTTAAAGAAGCCTCGCCACGCACGCGCTCAAACGTGCGCGTGCTTTGTTACCCGAAGGCAAAGTTACTCACCTTTTTTACGTTTCCAGTGCATGAAAACTTTTTTCTTTTTGTTCCCACCGAACAGATCCAATATCTTGTCACCACTAGGCACTCCGACGTGGACGACTTTCATAGACTGTCCTTTTGAGTACGAGGAAATGAATCTCAAACTGTTGAAAGGAAATATTAAAACATGACTCAACATAAACTTTCTGGCTATTCGAGCATATTTTGCTATACAGCGAATAACTGTTGAATAAAGATCACTAGATAGAGATTTACGAGGTGAATAGTTTTCCATTACTTAAAAGATCTAGGCCTGATGTGTAACAATGGTTAATGGATTTCCAGTTCAAAGCGATCACTCACCAAGATAGGTCTAAACCAGCTAAGGTTGGAAAGGCCGCAACCAAATTGTCTGCAATGGTGGCCGCTGATTCGGATCTTCTAAATTTAACCTCTTTTACTCTGCTAGCGTCGACTAGCTTTTTTAAAGCTGTCTTCCTGGGCACTGTTTGTCTTCGTTTAGGTAGATGAATAAACGTTCGTGTTAACGATCGCCCGGCGTGGAGAGGCTGATCGGCAGCAATCGGGACGTCAGAATCACTCTCAAAGGAACTCTCACTAGTAGAGCGATTACTGTTTCGATCGCTCTCATCGTTACTCATCATGGGAAAAACTAAAACTTGTCCGCGACCAGAGGTTTTGCGTCTTGGTGAACGCAACAACGCTAACTGAGAAGAGACGCTTACTCGCGGCGACACAAAGTAAATTGATACTGCGTTAGATCTTGTTCAGTTGGGGGCGGTAGGCTCATAAGACACTGACAATGATCCATTGTATACTTTGTATTACGAGAGGTGTCAAAAATAGTATACTTTTCATGACTTTTACTGCCAGTCACACTGAAAATCTGAGGATCACATGTGAAATTTATTTATTAAAACAAATCGTTTCTCTGATCTATGCTGTCGTCAAACAGAGCAAAGTTGTATTAAATAATGGGCGACGCATAATTTAAAACGACAGATGAGGTGTCAGAGTTTTTCTAAACTTCAACCTCAAGGGCGCTCTTTTTTTTTCGCGGCAATAAGAAAGAGGTACTAAAAGAACGCTTGTTCGCAGTATATTCTCGGGCACTCTGCGTTGTGTCTTCAGGGGTCATTTGGGGAGGTATAAAGAGGGTTTTTGTACGATGCCTGATAAATGAACAGAACGGAAATCACAAGGTTATGCGTGATTACTGTGCGAGTACCTGATATCTTGGCGCGTGACGCTAATTCACCTGTTAGATTTCAACCGATAAGTAAGGCTTTCTTAGGGCTATAACAATTCCATTAAATAGAAAAAAAAAGTCCTTATAAAAAAAGCGCAGTCTTAATTGAGGTCAAAGAATGAAATTTTCTCTATTTATGTAAATCAATATTACAATGTGGCAAAATGGCAAGAAATCTGATCGACTTCTTTGAATGGGAGTGAAATATGCATCACAAAAGAGCTGAGGTGAGACAGATTCGGCGAACGTGTATTATAGCTTGTTAAACCGTCTGGACTCTTTAACCTCGACATTGCAAAATCCGCTTTTGCTAAGTACAGTAAATTCATGCTTGGCAGTACGATATGAATTTGAATTTGTTTATTGATTTGGAAAGAGGACCGCGATCAGCTTTGGTTCGATGGCTCCAAAGGCGGCGTTTGATAGCAGATCCTCTTTGGTGTGCGCAGTGTAATATAGCGATGGAACTAACCGAGAGAAATGACGACCATGTGGACGGGTTTCTTTGGTGAGTACAGGGTTGCAACTTCTGAGTTGGTGCTACTCATGTGAAATCAGAAACTCATAAAGGGTTTCTGTTGAAATCTAATGTAGTTCTACTACAAAATTTCTTATACACGAAACGAACGCTACACTTGAATGCTTGAATTGAACAAGTAATTCAAAGGGCCAATCCTTTTTCAAACCCGAACATCGATCAAACTACAACAATTTGACAGAAGGTTTATATTGCATTGTGTAGACTGGCTATAGTCTGGATGGCAAATCGACTAAACCTACCGACGAGAGGGAGCAACTGGAAAGAATGGGATCGTTTAAAGACTGAGCACGGAAACGACTAAAATGCGTTCCGTTCCTTTGCAAACGAATGGGCAAAGTATCTCAAGCGGAATAATTGTTCTTCTCTGTTCCTCTTTCATTGAGGGGGTAAATAGGGATACGTAACCCCCGATCCATGCTATTTCCTGGCCAAATCCGTCGATCCTCGACTATTTTCGTTCAAATCCGAACCCGCATTACTTGAAAAGTAATCCGTGTGGTTTAGTGTTCCTGCAAGATGCTGCGACAAACGGTATATGTTGTTTTTATGCCAATTTTTTAACATATTACGTTTCATCGCTTCTTTGTGCGACAATTCCGCCAACACACCGACGATGACCGACTAAAGTGATCCGAACTTCGTTTTAGTATCTACGATCCAAACTTCCTGGCATAGAGTTTAGAATCCGCGTTCCGCTGTGTTTTCGAAATCCGTGAATCCGCTTAATGTATCACAAAAATCCGCAATCCGTGCGCTTTTTAAGGCAAAATCCGTCGATCGGCGAACCTATTCACCTCCCTCTTCGTCTTTACCTCTTTACCAAATTTCCACTTATTCCGGGCACCATAACTTATGTTTCAGTTTAACCCCTCTCATCCAAATAAATGTTGTCAATGTTGTTACGTGGTCAAAACAGTCGGGGAATAACAAAGGCAGGGAAACAACATTGAGCTAGGGGAGAGGGGGATTAAATATTCTTTATCCGCTTGTAAGTAACGACATTCGCGCAAAAATGTGTGATATTCGTTTCTCGCAACCACTTTTGTCCATGATTGTAGGCCAATTATTAAATAGCGTGTAATTCGTTTTGTTTTATTAGGAGATGTAGTGGGTGTCGCAAAAGACGAAGCTTGCGAACGAACAGCTTTTTCGTTGAATTCCCGAAGATCCCTTTGGCAACGCTTCTTCGCATAATGTTTTCCTTTGTGCACGAAGAGTCACAATGTAGAATTGCAGAAACGCTTAACTTGACCCGAAGTTTAGTTTCTCGCATCTATAGACGACTACAAGATCTGTGCTCAGTGGATCTTGAGAACAGGTCAATCGTACCGTTTGGAGGACCCGGAGCCGTTATAAAGTGCGACGAAAGCAAGTTCAATCATAAATCCAAGGTAATAAACTTAACCGAAACTAATCCTTATACAACTATCGTATGTCAAGGAAACACAAGCAAAAAAAAAAAACAGAAAGGAAATTTGGAGTGTATGAGCAATTTACGTCTCTTGCCATTATTGTCATCAAACCAACTTTTTAGACTTTCTTTTATCACCTGTAAATATACAGAGTGTCTCCACCCCTCTATTACGCTAAAAATATTGTCACAATACCTACGACACCTTTCGGGATTGTCGCGTGCACTTTCTTTTACCTTAATTAAATTTTGAGAAATTTAAGGTCGCTATGAAACCGCTATGTAGAAAGACGTTTAATTTTGCCAAAAGCTGTCTTTTTAGTGCATCATGATGCTGATCATTATTCAATATTATTATACATGACTGGCTCTGTGAAAAGAACACTTTTTTAACGGGGGGTTTCGGGTCGAGGTTTGATTGAAGGACGATGGCAGACGAGTCGCGTAGAACTGTCATTTTGAGATGATGCTCACAACCGTTCTTAATGTTCTATAGGTAACATCGTGGAAATATACAATGTACATAAGACCGTGAAATGCTAATAGATGAAAAACAAACTTTTAAAGGGAAATCTTTTCAAAAACTCTATAAGAACAAAGCGGCTCAGGCAAAACTTAATTTGGTTGTTTATTCCAGTATAACAGGGGAAGGAGAGCAGCCCGTGACGCGTGGGTGTTTGGCATAATAACGACAGAGTATAGTCCCGCGCGGGGTTACTTCAAGGTTGTCGATAGAAGAAATGCGGCCACCCTTCTACCTATTATCAATAGATGCGTCCTGCCCGGTAGTGAAATCCATACGGACGATTGGGGGGCATACAGACGAATAATCCAACTTCCAAATGTCCGCAGACATAGAGTTGTCGTGCACGCCCACAATTTCGTCGATCCACGCACTGGGGTGCATACACAGGAGGTGGAGTCTTGCTGGAGCCAACTTAAACTAGGTCAAAAAGAAAGGAAGGGATTGAGAAGGGAAGATCTGCAATCCTACCTTGACGAGAGAATGTGGCGGCAATGGAGAGGAGGAGACCATACTCAAATCATGGCAAATTTTATCGCCATTATACCCCTACAATTTTCGACTAACCAGCCAGCTCTGTGACTTTGGACTTGCATGTGACGAAACATTTTTTTTAAATGACATTGATTTTTTTAAAATGTAACGGTATTGAAATGGAAAGGAGTTCTGAGAAAAACAAGTTGATTCGGATTGTCGCTACATTGAAGGAATTCGATTGTTGACCGAACAATCACAATGCCCGTGCGGTTCCTCTTGAGGATAAGCCAAGAAATCGAAGTGGGATTTTTCAAAATAACATTCCTTTTTTGTTGCAGGGAAAAAAATTTCAAACTGCGCTCGACTTTCGCTAGCAATTCGACAATTTGGTACCCCCAAAAGAGAACGCCCCTGTTAATTCTATATGTTTTTTGATATTTATGGTGGCGTACTATAATTTTTACGAGATTCAAGAGCGCACGCTAAGTTTTTCTCCTTTAAGTCAATTTTGACACGGGTTCTCCCCACTAAACATTTTCTTTTCTGCCACATTTTCGTGTCACATTTAGCCACGATATTAGAATATAGCAAAAATAAACGTTAATTAATGTAAATTGAAGTTTAGCGACTTTGCTTGTTAAAAATTTAATTGGAAACGATTCTTTTCTTGCCCTGGCGCAGCCTATAAACTGGAGTTTAATGGGGACTGAGGCGATCAGTCTCTTGCTTTGTTTGTAAATAGATCTAGACACTTTTGTTTAAAATAAGAAATTGATGTTAGATGCAATAACAAGTAAACAAGAAACCGAGATAGATGTCTCATTCCTTAACGTCGCGGACTTTGTCTTGAACGTAATAGAGTATTTTGCGGGGACTTAGCACTATGGCTCACAATGAGGTGTCCTGCAATCTGCAGGAATCTTAAATGGTGAACGTCGTTCACTCGCTGACAGGCAGAGCTCGAAGCTATCACAAAAAGGACAATTGTCATAAACGAGTTGTAGCCAATAGTAGTTAAAAAACTCAGCTTGACATACCCAAAGATGACAAATAGAAATAAGGATATTACTTTTCCCTTTAAACCTGGAGCTCATTTCGTATTCGAAAGCTTTGTAATGACAGCAGGTGCAAGTCAATTTTTTCAAATACTTTGGGTGTAACGATCAAATTCTTTCTATAAAATGAATACAGATCAATTTCTATGTTTGAAAAAAAGATAATCACCGAAAACGTGAACGTTGCCAGAATTCGCAATGGAATTATTAAAAAATTATGCTCCTATTTATGCTCCTAGACGAATGTGCTGACCCCCCCCACCCCACCCCCCCTCCCCTTTTTATCTCAAAATTTAAGTTCCCTTAAGGTAATCAACCAGTAGGCAAAGTTTGGTTGAAAATCTATGTTCAGTGCAATTTCGGGGGAATGACCTTAAATAACTGATTTTAGCAGACTGAAGATAGGGTTGTTTCGAAATCTACCATTTTAAGGAAAACTGTTCCGTAATACAAGGCAAAAAAATACTTTTTTAAACCGATATATTCCTTGTTTATCTGACGAAATGGTGTTAGCAATATAACGAAGCAAAAGTTATTACAAGATCTATCCCTGAGAGCAGGCGGAACTATATTTACGTCTAGATTTGCGAATGGCAAAAATCTGTGTTGTTTAAACATTCTACCTTTTACCGAAAAAAATGTTTCGTAAATGCCTGACTAGACTATCAAACATTGCTGCGGCGAAACATGTTTTCCAGTTTGGACACGTTGTAGACATTTGATGCAAAAACAAAAGATGTTTGTCTGCTCAGGTTAAAAAAAAAAAGATGTTTCTAATATAGGCACCTGGGAAACGTGACAAGGACCAATGTTTCTGCGACAATGTTTCTCAGTTTAGTCAGGCCTTATCGTGTGCGACACGCTTAAATCATGTCAACCTAAAAGATCATCAAAGCCCGGCAAAACGAGGATAATTTTTTTCGGAAATTCAATTTGAATTACTTTATTTACGTGTCTAGAAAGTCTAGCCGAGGGTAAAAACCCCTCAACGGATAGGGGACGCATGAAAGAAAGAATATAAATTAAATATTTGACTATCTACAATAAAAAAGAATTGGATTTAACTACGTATTTACAATAATTCCAAACAATAATTCTAAAATAAGTGGTTTGCAAAAAAAATTATAAAACTTACACACCTGCATTTGACTATTTATAATAAAAGACTATAATTTGACTACGTATTTACAATAACTCCAAACAATAATTCTAAAATAAGTAATTCGCAAAGTAGCGTGCACGGAACAAGGTCATAATTTTGGTGTTTTTCCATTCAGCGCAGAAACGCGGGATGTTTCTGTGGTATAACAGAATACTAAAAAACAGGAAAGAATTAGTGAAACTTAGAATAGGTTATCATAAATTATTGATTGAAATTGGCAGATATAATCAAATCACTAAGGATAATAGACTCTGCCATACGTGTGGATCGAACTAAATTGAAGATGAAATAATAATAATAATAATAATAGATAATAATAATAATAATAACAATAACAATAATAATAATAATAATAATAATAATAATTTTATTGAGCATATATACAAATTTTGTTTTCCTTAAGTTCTTCGCATGAAATAATGTCAGTAAAAATTCCGCTCAATGCCATTCATGTTATCGCTAAAAGTTTATAACACGACCAAACAAACTGGCCAAGGTGAAATTCAAGCGAAAATGTCCAAAGTTTAAGCTTTACGATCATCTTTTAAAAGCCTGTACGTCAACTTGCCACTGAGACATTGAAACGTTGCCATGGCAATTTTATAATTTCACATGTGAAATTATAAATTAGCGCTGAAATTTCGCGCCAAAATTAAGGAGTAATTGGTCACCCATGATATTAATAGTGTAATTTTAGAGATGAATTTTACAAAAAAATAGAAAATCAAATACCAAACATAACACAATGATCTCCTATGTAACCCACCAAGAAAAAAAAAATGAATTCTGATAATTTTTATTTAAATACTCAACTGCTGAAGTTCATTTTGAAAAGCTTGTCTTTACGAAAAGTGATTTTACATATACGTAATAGCTTTTTTCCTATTATATGATTATGACTGTTATAAGTTTCGACTTAGTTAGGTTTTACGCTTTTGCAATAGATCATGCAAATAAAGCTTGTTGTTGTTGTTGCAGCAGAAGAAAAAATTTTGCTTCTTGGAGACCAAAAAATTGACGCTGAAAACAAAAACAGCGAACAGGGCGAAACATTGGGAAACGTGAGCAGTCTAAGAGAGTGTCTTGCAGCATGTTTAAATGTGGCAGCTTAAACAGATAAAACACGTCAATCCAGTTCTTTCCTGAACTGAGCAAAAAGGGACACAGTATCTTTTAATACATCGTGTCTTCGGCATTGACTAAGACTCCATTTAAAAGAATCGTTGGTTTCTAAATAACTCATTCAGACGCGCAGAAACCACAGTCAATGGCTTTTTAGTGATTTCCTCCTGGTGATACTGTCACATGTGAAAATTCGGCCCGGGATGACGTTTTCAAGCATTTCTTCTCTACCTGTACGAAGCCAAGCCAGTTTTAAACAACTATCGTGACCAGTATAGTGCGTATAGCAAAGGTTAGGAAACTGTTAGTTAGCTTCTAATTAATTCCATCGCTTTCATTAGATTTTTAAGTATATGGTCTAATATGGCTGTGGCCTATATAGCAAAGGAAACGGTGAATGTTTAACCTAAAATTTTCAATAGAAGGGAAGGAGAGTGGGATCCGGTTCGCCCGCGGTAAAGGACGGGTGGGGTGCATGTCGGCAACTGCGTTGACTCTTTTAGCCAAAGTTATTGAAGCCTGTTTGGCATTACCCGGTGTTATCCCAATTTCCTTGCAATGCAGAAGTTAACTTCAAAATTATTGTTTCTTACAGAATAATTTTTTTTTAATATATATTTTTTTTCTGACGGAGATAACAGCGTATGGAACTGAAAATTTCTCACTTCGCGGACAACTCTACCCACAATTTAATCGCATTAAGAACCGTTTTTAATATTTTTACCGAGATTTAATTTTCGCGATCTTTGTTAATACCCTCAAAATTATATTTTTAACTTTTTTTAACGTGTTTTAATGCTATTAACATCTTTTTGGCCGTTCCCTTTTAGTCATCCGCGAAATTAAGTAACAATAAAGTATTTGTGTCACTCCTAAGGTCCCTTCTTCCAACCACGCCTCGAATATCCTAATGCTCAAAGGGACGAAAGTTGCTTGAAAAATTCTTTTGTAAGGCGATGGTAGTGGCCGCCGTGAGTGTGAAAAAGCCACGTCACCTTGTAAAGCTATATCAGCTTGTCATGGCTTGTAAAGTCGTATTGAGCGACAAACGTGGCGTTACACGATGGCGAGAAGATATGAATTTTAAGTTGGAGTGACAGAAATGATATCTCACTCGTTCGCTGCGCTCACTCGTGAGATCTCGTTTTTGTCACGAGAACATAAAATTCATTTCTTCCTTCATTAAATGAAAGCCAGATGTAATTGAAATTGGAGATTTTTATTTCATTGTTTTCGAAAATCGAGAAAGTTTTACAAATCAACGTTCGTCTTCCTGGGAAAGCACCCGTGTTTAGGATGTAGAAACACTTAATTCCAATCAAACAAATCCATGAAATACTTATCAACTAAATATCGTAACACGTATCATGTTATCATGTTATCGTCCCAGAGTTTTTCGGAAAACTCATTCTTTTTCGTCGGTTAGTTAAAGAAATTAAAACTGCTTGTCGATGTTTGCTCACAACAGACCTGAACGAAACAAAAAACCAAGTTCATTCAACAAAGTATAAATGGCGCGAATCGTGACGTCAATAAGGGGTATGATACTTTTAAGCGTGCCATACGGAAAATACGCCACTCGCGTCCCGGAAGGAGTGGCGTATGGAATCTACGAGTGGTTTAGTTTGCAGTAGAACACTCTCGTCCAAATAATAAATATCAGATCTTCCTTGAATCGCATAGCCTTTTAAAAATGAAAACGTGGTGAAAATTACGAATTTTAGCCCAGATACCCACTTTAAAATCGCAATACCGCGCTGAATACCCTCGCATCTTCTTTGAGCCATGCGATTCCATTAAAAAACTATCGACTTTCCACTTTAAAATAATCTACACTGTCCACAATACAAAAATATATAGCTTCGCTTTATAATCGTTCAATGACGACTAGACCTTGAATATGACATGAGAAAATCAATGGAAACCTTGTAAACTTCATTAAACTAGCTTAAACTAAGGAGCAGTGTCAAACGTCAATAAAAATTTAAGTTGGATATTTTATATTTTATGTTCGTGGGCGGAGAAAAAGGGGGCAGGGGGTAGTCTTAAGGTTTTTTGTGTATGTGTGGAGCTAGTATAGGAGACTGGGCGACTCAAAAATTATCTTCTCGAGTGCAGCTTGAAGGTTACTCGTCCAAATGGCGAGCGCTCTGAATTTTTAGTTTCCATCCCATTTTTTGGACATTATATACAAATTAGACAACATTGTTTTGGTTTGGTATAAAGGAAAACAGAAAGGCCCATTTGACCTGCCTCGGGTCACTTTTAAAAAAGCTTTTTAAATTAAAATTGAAACTGATCGCTTTTTAAATTAAAATTGAAACTGTTCGCTTTAATTTCCGCATCTTTTTACTGCATGCTGGCAACCTTTCCCATGCCTTTTTACAATGTCCGCGATATGGAAAATTGGTAAAAAGAGCTCTATGTTGCGTTACAATATAGCGTTATGTTGCGTTACAATATAGCGTTACATTTGCAACACGACATACGATACACGTGTAAGCCAGATAAATTTCCAAGGGGAATCTTTTGCCAAGAAAGATAGACATTGCTGTTCTTTAAATCGAAGAGAAC
The DNA here is from genome assembly GCA_963693305.1 of Meandrina meandrites. Taxonomy (NCBI): domain Eukaryota; kingdom Metazoa; phylum Cnidaria; class Anthozoa; order Scleractinia; family Meandrinidae; genus Meandrina; species Meandrina meandrites. The sequence continues at coordinate 43,762,796 of OY855903.1, forward strand.
GCATCGAATATAATTTTACCGGCACTTGTGAAAAGGAGAGAGAAAAAAAAAACGTGCTGCATGAAATCGCTCCCAAACCGGAAGCCAATTACATTTTTGGTGCTGCGCCGCCGGAAACAATAATGTTATTGTCAAATACTTCCATTGATGATTTCCAGATTCCTTGTGTATTGTTCGTTGTGGCCTTAGTTCCAACTGTTTGTGCTAGCGTGTTCGTGGTCGACAATCCCTTTTCGATAAGCTAAATATTCGGCATAAAGTATCTTCCTAATGATGTCTCTGGGAACGGCTTTTAACTGTGTTTTTTTGAAGAAGTTGGACGCGAGTTTACAATGCGGTATCTGGTAAGTTTTGAAATTCCAATTCGGCAATTGCTCGGTCGAAAAATAACCGATGTTGAATGCATTGCCATGTTGCTGAAACCCGTTACTTTGAGCTGTGGGCATTCTGGCTGTGAAAATTGCTTAACTACCCTGGCTAGAATCGCTACGCCAACGTGTCATGAATGTCGCGCGCCATTCACAGCAAACGGCCTGAAGCTTAACGTCGTAATGGACAAGATGACGAGAGCTTTAAAGGTGAAATGTTTAAGCCGAGGCTGCGGGTGGAGGGGCATTTATCCAAAAGCAGAGGACCACTGTAATGAATGTCCCAAACTTGAAGAAAGGTGCAGAAATGAACACTGCACACACGTGGCCCCCGGGAAACGATGCCAGCCCATGAGGACATCTGCCCGAAACAAAAGCTCCAGTGCATGGGCTGCAAACTGCTGGTACCGAGAGATGGCATACAACACCACCACAACTTGATGTGTATCAATTCGACAGTACAATGTCCGTTGGAATGCGGAACACTCTTACCACGGTATGTTGATATTTCCTAATTTCTCAAAATAATAATGGTTCATGAGAGCGATGCGTGATTGACGCCTGCAAACATTTGTTTGTCATCTCTCGTTAAGAGTCTGGTAGCAAAAGGCGCAAGCTAAAGCGTCATCTATTCTGCATGTACTGCATGCCGTTTATTTCAAGATACTCTAAGTCCTTCAAAAGAGATTTCTTAGACCGTTTTGGCAGTGGCAAGGATCGGGGCCATAGGGCATTCTATTTCAATAAAAGGTCACAGGTGATTAAAACTCCAAACATGGTAATCGGCGAGCGTATTTAGTTACTTAGAATCAAAGATACATTTAAGGAGGCAGCGTGGCCGAGTGGTTTAGGGCGCTGGTCTTGCAATCCGGAGGTCCCGGGTTCAAGCCCTCCACCCTGCCACTAGCTAGATTTGTTTCACGGTCGTCCCGAGTTCAAATCCTCGGTCACGCTTTGTATATAGCCAACTGGTCTGCCTCCAGCCAGTTGGGATTTTTAATCATGTTATGTTCATTTAAAGTTATTTGTTTCCTATGTTTCAGTGGCATGCCTAAACTAGCTATCTCGAAGCTAAGTGCATGACCACTATAAACAGCATTTATTTATTTATTTTATTTTATTTATTTTATTTACCTATTAGTGGAGAAAAAAAAAAGTTCGCGGTGTTCAACCACCTTGTTATGGCTTCTTGATATATTTCAGGAATCATGTAAACCTACATTTAGAGGTTTGCGGGAACAAAGGAATTGAGTGCCAGGTTCCTGGCTGCAAAAGGGTCGTGGCAAGGAAGAACTACAAACAGCATGTATTCGAGGCTGCTGAGAGCCATTTTAACCTCCAGAATGCAGAAATCCAACGGCTAAATAGGATATTGAATAAAGAGGTAAAACACAAAAGGGCTTTATATTATGCTATAATCCATGAACAAATTTTTTTTAAATATATCATGTTCCATCAAATTCCTTGCCCTCAGTGGTCAAATTCCCATATTGGATGGTATACAGCATACACATTTTATATTTTCAGCAAGCACATCTTTAATAATTTGGGGTAAAATAATTTTTACTATCTCCCCTTTTGACTCACTCACTCATTCACTCAGTTGCTCAATGAAGGTCACGACCACTCCCCTATTCATGTGGCAAAAGTACAAATATGCGTCCTACAGGAGTGCAATACAGAGAAAGAAGAACCCATAGTGGACAGTGTCATCTCTTTTAAGTGGGAGATAGAAGATTTCCCCACCAATATGGGCCTTCTGAACACGAGCAAGGAGCCACTAACAAGCAACGTTGTCAGAAATGGGAGAGGCAGTTGGAGGGCACTGCTGACACAGGACATGGATTTGTTCCTGCAACTTGTGTCAGCAGCAAACCCAGTGACAGTTGAGATAAGGTATAAGAACATCAATGAATGCATGATGGATAGGAAACAGTAGATAGCCAACGAGGTGTAGGGATGGAACACACAAAAAAGTGCAATTAAAAGAATTAAAAGAATTGCAAACCAAGCATACACATGGTCCATGACATATGGACTCACAGACAGGGAATAACTTAACACTCGATTTGGATAAAATTGAAAAACAAATTTTCATTCAGTAAAAGTGTATGATTTGCATTCAAAATAAAAGGTAGTATGTAGTCAAAGTAAACCTTTTGTCGTCACTCTATCTGTCAGAAGGTCTAGCTGCAGTAACATGATGAGTATTATTAGGTTTGTGATGATGCCCGGAGGAGATAAAGAAGAGGTTTTTTTCCTCAGCAAGACTACATTGAAGGAAGGGGAAATGTGGGGAATGAATTTACCGAGAATAAATAAATGGGTGAAAGAAAATGGGAGGCTCAAATTAAAGTTTATTATTTATTTTGTTAAATTTTAAGCAATTTTTGGGCTAAATTCAGTATTGTTCTCAATTAACATTTTGATTGGTCTAACCTAATTCCGATTGGCTTGAACGCATATATTGAACGTACATGCCCAAACAAATAGGTTATTCCTAATTGTTTGAATTACAGTGCGGACACTCGAACCATGAACGCCAAGGCTTTATTTTCACTTTATTTGTACTTTTTATCACTTATTTTATTACTTTTTTTAGAACTAGCCAATCAAAGCCACGAGGCGTTGCAACGGCCGAGACATTTGCCGCCTTTTTTCCACCGAAAAGCGTGTCAAACGTTGCGTGGGACAATAAAAACGCGGAAAACAAGAGAAAAAATGTCTGTGCCATTGCTTTGGTTAACGGATGTGATTGGTTAGTTCTGGGAAAATGTAAAAAATAACTACAAAGTAAGTGAAAATAAAGTACAAATAAAGTGAAAAAAAAGCCAGAGCGTTCATGGTTCGAGTGTCCGCACTGTAAAAACGCAATGTAAATGTTAGAGGAGCTTTGTGGTGGAACGTAACAGATTTTAGCACAGACGAAGTTTAAATTTGTGGCGTGCTTAGGTAAACTTAAAATTAAGTGACGCTATATTGACAATTGCTATATTATAGCCTTAACCTGTGAACAACTATATTAAGTCTAAACTTTTCAGGTTGTTAGAGAGTGTCATAAAAAAAAATATTTATAGGTCAAGTTTGATTTCCTTTAGATGTTCAAAAAAATGTTTTGCGTGAGTTAAGTTACCTACCACTATAATTTCAAAACAGTTAAGACAAAAAAAACTGCGAAATCCGCCTGACAGAGCTCCCTTAAAGCCATATAGACATAGAATATTGAGCAAATGTATGTGTCATTTGAACGGTAAATATACTTGTAAATTCCAATACTGTAAATTTAAATACTGCTGTGAACACATGTGATCCTACAATCATGATGCATAAAAAAAATTGAGATTTTTGCAAACTTGACAGACAAAGGAGGCAGCGTTTAAAAAAAAAACAAAAATGTTGTACCCAAGAAAGGTGTTGCATATATCTGTTTGAATTGTACCTTTCAATAACTTGGTTACTTTTTTGCTGCCGCCAAACATCTTGGCATACGTCATGAAGGGAAGGCAAACTTAAAAACCATTTTACACCTCTCCATTTGGAAGATTGTGATCCATTTTCTTAGGTTTGCTTTTCAAGTTTCATTGATTGTAATCACTTGTATGGGTGTCGTCAGAGTAAACCGCAATCTATAGTTGAGTTTTGAGAATTTGCTTGTTACTAAAAGGCACAATAAGGTTGATAATATTGAACCTTAATAAAGTAATCTAGATCTGTTGCTTGTAAAAAGTACATTATAGTAGAAGCCTTCAAAACAGGCGGGTTTTTTTACTGAGTTAACTATATTGTTCACTCGTGTATTCGTTGAGCAACAAATATGATAATGAATTACTTATAAATTCCATTTACTTCAATTATATACATTATTTACAGAGGAGGATATGCATGACCGTTATTTCTTAAATGAAAACATCCACAAGTCATTTAAATATCTGACTGCACGCTAAAGTAATAATAAATATTGTTGTTTCTTTCTTATTAAAGTTCTCTCCTTATTTTTGCAAGAATTTGATTGTTGCAATTAGTTTCCACATTGTTTTTTTCTACATTCTCTCGAAAAATAACTCCAAGCTTAAGCTAAAAATCACAAGGAAGGAGAATAGAGCTTACCTTTCCCCACTTGAGAGGATTGCTTCAAACTCAACTCAACTAATCGAACTAGAATATTGTTATCAAGCATGATTGTTATCCAGCTCGATAATTGTTCAATGATGAAATAAAGCTCGAGATCGATAGAAAATAACCCACCTCGATAGAAAGTAACCCACCTCGATAACAAGTAATCCACCTGGATGGAAAGTGACCCACCTCGATGGAAAGTTACCCACCTCGATGGAAAGTAATCCACCTCTATGTAAAAGTAATCCACCTCGATAGAAAGTGACCCACCTCGATGGAAAGTTACCCACCTCGATGGAAAGTAATCACCTCTATGTAAAAGTAATCGAGCTGGATGTGATTGCATCGTGCACGACTTGTTTTTCGTACTCGAACAAATTTAATCGTGGTCTGTTGCCCAGAAACGAAAATTGATCCGAATGTTTTGGGTTTGTTTTGAAACACGACACTTGCATCGAAACACTGGTTCTCATTGGATGAAACGAGCTTCTCAGTTGTCCTAATATATTAGGACAATCTGGACTGTACATGTTTTGCCATTTCTCCTTTTTAATTTTTCTTTGTACTTTTCAGTGTGCTTTGACTCTTGGTCAGTTGTGTGACTCGAAAACTGTGCTTGGGATCCTCCAGAATCACTGCCAAAATTCACTCTGGCACAGAGTTCCAAGAGATGCCCCTTCATACGTTGACCTTGGCACCTATATGTTTGAGCTGTTGGACATCTTCAAGCTCGCTGGTAATGGCCACCTGAGAAGTGTGGCCACAACTGTGAGTTTAGTGCTTTTTTTTTTTGTTGCGATTGTCTTTTTTTGGGTAAAATTTTTTCATTTTTAAGTTGAGAAATGTTTGGATAGTGTGTGTTGTTTCATTTTATACAATAACTGTCTGAGATACTAAGCACCCTGTTATTTGCCAATACCTGTCTTAGAGATGGGCCGTAAGGGGAGGGGGGTCATGCATACAGTTCACGGCTATTAAACAGGGCGACCCTTAACTACAAAATAGCCCAAAATGGTTGCTAGGGTTGATTTCTAACCGTCATATCTTAGAGTTCCCTTAGTATCCTGGGTTTGGTGTTTGCTAATGTTTCTTCTATTGAAGGTTGTCATCACTTTAGGTAGTCATGATCATATTTGGTAAGTCATGTGACCTGAAAACAAAAAGTCCTAAAACCCAGGCATGTTACATCTTTCTTCGATGGAACAAATGCCAAAGGATACAGTGCATTCAGATGGAAAAACTGGTGTATGGGTTTGTTGTGATTTGCATTACTGTAAAAGTAATGGTTTTTGCATCTTAATGTACTCTACCCTTTGGCATTTGTTTCATTGAAGAAAGATGGTAGCTGTTAGTTTTTGGAGTCTTTGGACTTCAGGACACATGACATACCATATGTGCTCATGACTAAAATACTGTTTTAATCATTTACCTATATGTAAATAAATTTCAGAAACGGAAAGAGCATTTTTTAAATAGCAAGAACACTTCAATACAATTTAAGGTGGCTCCATATTTATTCCGGGTGCACTTGTCCATGACAAACTTTGTGTTATAACTTTTTAGGCTTTGACGCGATGGTGGTGAAACTTTGGGAAAAAGTTCACCTGTCATTTGGCGATAGTAATATGAAAATCAATTTAACTGGTTACAAATATTTTTGATGTTATTGGCAATTAAGTGGACCCCACTTTTTACAAAAAATCGAGTCTAGAAAAAAATTTTGCTGATAGATTTTGGCTAAACTTCTGAAATCAGCTGATATTGACTTAATACATATTATAGTCAAGTTTCAGAAAAATCATCGGAACAGAATCGCTGAAATATTAAGGTCACCGAAATTCGACACTTAAATTCTATTGAAATGTTCTTTTCTTGGCGCCTGTTGTGAAAACAAGCTACAACTTTCTGCAAGAAGCATCCCAAATGCTTGCTAAATCAATGTTCCTCGCCGATTTGCCATCGTGACAACCGTTAAAAAGTATTTGCTTTCCCAGTAAACATTACAAAATGATCGAAAATCTTCTCAAACCAACAAAGTTACATTTGTCATAAATTTTTCAAAATTACACCGCAGTTTTGTGTCCAACTCCTTCCAAACAAACTTCAGGATACTGCAATGTTTTTGCATCGATTTTTGCTGCTGTACAATGCTGTAAATTGGAGAATTTATGTTGGGATTTCAAGCGGCTCCGCAACCGTTCTCTGGCCAAGCGGATGAGCAGTTTTGTTTATGTAGTTCTGAATACGAAATGAGCATGTGCGTTATTTATTGCACGAATTCGCACCTTTTCAAGGGGGGTGTATTTCATATGTGTCTTCCTGCAGAGGAAAGATGTCTGTTGTATGACAGCTCTTGGAGGAAGAAAGAAGGCAAGGGTATGTTTCTCCCACCAAAATGTTAATTCAAACTCATACAAGTACATGCACAAACATAAAGAGCTGCAATATGTTGAAATTTGTTTTTCTCTCTATACATTTGGAAATAAGGCAAAATTAAATATGAATTGTCTTTATTGCCACAAAATGCACTGACATAGTTTCAGCCCCTTCCTCAAGTGAAACATTTCTAATAAAAAAGATCAACATCGCATTTGTGGCTTTTCAGTGCTCGTCAGATTTTTTAAATAACAGACATACCTAGGGCTAAAACTAAAATCATTCATCTACATGTAAAGAATCTTCCTGCCAAATCAGTTTCCGCTGTTTAAAATAATTTGTTTGTCCGTTGCTAGGGCTACACTTGCCCCAGACTTCCAGTTTCTCAAAAATTTGCTTTGAGGACTAGGGACAAGATTTTAAAACAAATATGGCGTCCACGAAGCAAAGAGTGTTTGAATAGTCAAAACAACTTCACAAACCAGCCACCAGGACAAAAATATCACCGAGAAATACCGATGAATGGATAAAGACCCTAACAACTGACCCAGTTCCTCACTCAAAAATACCATTCACTTCTGGTAAAGGAACGAATTTTAACTTTACCGTTCTCACTTCATTGTGTGTACTTTCTTCCAAAATGTATGTTTCTGTATAATAGGGGTACTAAGAAACATGACCAGCAATGGCCAAAAAGATACTGTAATGAGCCCTTAAATTTCATTTGCTTAACTTGGGGTATGGCTTATAAATGAGGCTTACCTGCGAGTCTTTGCAGTTATGGTACAAACTCAGCTACTCATTGTGTAATGCCTGTACGAATGTATGGGCATGGGTTGTTTGAATGTGTACGCAATTGCTTTCAAATTCACCACAGGCTAATTAGGCATACTTTTGCCAGTCAAAGTAATAATAAAATAATAATAATAAAACCTTTATTTGAGTGCCAAAAACTAAAATAGCAGTAATATAACCACTAAATGAGGACACTTTAAAGTAAAAGAAAAATAAAATCTAAATATCATAATAATTGCTAAAATCGTTTAAAATTGGTTAAAATATTTTAATATATACAAGACAAAATATTTACAATTTTTACAGTTAAAATACAAGCTAAGACTTACATTATGAACTACATAAAATACAATTAGCACAACAATTATCATTCATTAAAATATCTAAATCTAGCTTACGAAAGTTTTTCTTAAAAGATGACAGTGTTGGTAAACTCCTAATGTCGATTGGTATTATGTTCCATATCTTAGGCCCAGTGTTTGCGATATGTAACTGTTTTAAATCTAGGGATAACAAATTCTTTGTTATGTAGGGCATATTTCACCTCAGACCTCTGAAATAAGTCAGCAACATACTTAGGACAGATATTATGCTTAACCTTGTACATTAGAGTAGCTAGGTCCTGTAACCTTCTGTTTTGTAGGGTGCATAGGTTGGCCATAACAAGTAATTTGTCATAACTTGACGTTTTGTCACAGAAAATGGCTCTGAGTGCCTTTTCTTGTATGTGTTCTAATATTCTTCTGTCACTCGCATGGCAGAAATGCCAGACAAGGTGAGAGAAAGGGAAGTGGTCAAAACTACTATACAAGCTCAGAACCCAATAGAATAAGTGGAAGTGTCTGCCTCCCCTTCTAGCCCCCACCCCCTTGAAGAGGCCCATGGTATCTGCTTTGGCCCCCCCCCCACCCCCCCCCCCCCCCCCCCGTAATAGAGACCCATGGTCTCTTCTATAACCCCCCCTCCCCGATAGAGGCTCATGGTCTCTTCTGTAGCCACCCCCCCCCCCCCCCCCCTTAATAGAGACTCGTGGGCTCTTCTATTACCCCCTCCCCGATAGAGACTTGTGGTCTCTTCTGTCTGTACCCCCCTTCCCAATAGAGACCCATCGTCTCTTCTGTAATCCCCCCCCAATAGAGACCCTTGACTCTTTATATACACGAGGCATTTATCAAATTATGAATTCATTATTTTACTTAATTCAAGCCTTTATGATACATGCCGAAATACTGAATTTTGGAATCTTCCTCGCCTTTCATCCTTCATGTTAGACTAAGTAAATGAATGAATGAATAGTAAACAGTAACAGTATATCTTCAAAGGGAGATATTGGTCTGGTTACAATTAAGGTTATATATCAACTAATAACTAGCAAAAAAGAAATGAAGGAATGAAAGATGATCACTTAGATACTATGCCTTCAAAATAACGAATAATCCAAAGTGGATTGTTTTGCCATGTCAATGCACTAAACACTGTGCTGTTCGCAATATCAACAGGCATTTATTTTTCGTAGAGCACGGCATATCCTAATGGGAATCATTTCAACATGCAAAAGCCTTCACAAAAAACACAAGATGAAGCAGTTGTTCTTTGTTCTGAAGCAGAATGCGGCCAAAACTCAACTTAAGTAAAGCTTTGTTCTATTACAAAAGGGCACATACTGCTCAAGGCACCGTATCCTTCTATGATTTATCATTTTTTTGGCCACATTCAAGAAGAAGACATACAAATTACTGAACTGAGAAAGAAACAAATCACTAGCCCATCACAGTTCATTGAGCGATTCACCTGGCATTAATGTGCATTCAGCAACCGCCCTTGATTCTGGGCTACATACAACAAGATGGCATATACATTACTCTGTACTGGGCTGCATTTAACACGATGACACAACATCTATTTTACACAAAGTTTCTCTTTCTTACAACCCCTCATTGACGTTTTTGACGACACGTCCTTCAGTCTGTTGAGAACACTTTGAGGAGTTTAGTGGTACAACATGCCACGATAAGGATAATCTAAAAGCAGGGAGATAGTCAGAAGAGAGAAATATTAAAATAATGTTTCTTGATGACTGAAGAGATGAAAATAAAGTCTTCGGTTAGCACTGCATTACCTTGTTTTTTCTCCTTGGTGGTTTCACACATTTGTGGTGGAAGCCACGCAAGTCGCTCTCTCACGTCAAGCATTCCCCCGCTTCTTGGTAGTCCATGCAAGTCTCTAAGCTCTCTCTCCAAAGCACTGCGATCTATTCTTTGGATTTCTTTTCCCACGGGTATATTTTCTTTATCGGCATATTCCATAATGTGGGACACAAGGTTGTACTTTACACCAGTCACTCTGGATCAGGGCAATTGCAGATTTGGCTGAGCGTCTCTTTCAGCCTTCTTGTTTTTTTGCCGTGTAGTTTCTCTCTTTCTTTTATCTTCTCTCTTTCCATGTGCTTCATAACTTCTTCCCATAAACTGTTCTGAGGACAGGGAAACACCTTTCTAAAGTTAATTTCATCGTCTTCATTGATACCATGTCTGTGTGAATAGACAGTGTCAAGCCCTTTCGAGGGCAAGAAATAGTCCATCTGTTTGTACTTTTCTTTGTTGACCTCAATTTCTGGAAATAAATTCAACTCCTTCAATTTCTCCTCTGACAATGGATCTTCTAACAGATTGTCCATGACCCTCAAATCTTCATAATGCCCTACGTGGGAAAGAGATGGTTTAGGAGTCTGTGGGGTGCCAAGGGGCAATATTCTTGTCCCGCAACGGTTTTCATCACCACAGGCTCGCCTTTCTTCATAATAACCACTGGGTGAAATTTGTCCATGGCCGTCATACCATAGGCTTGAACAGTGGTTGCTGATAGAAAATCAAAGGAGTCTTTGCAAATATCGTTTGCCCAAAGCATGGAAATCCATTCCATCTTTCGGCAAGCTCCTTTGCGCCATACCACATATTCATCTCTGCTACCAGCTCATCTCCTACCGAAAGTGCAACATTCTTCACCTCCTCCATGTCTTCGTAACTAATGGATCTGTCTTTCAAATCACTCACCAGTTGTTTCATACAATCGCCAGCAGTATTGAAGGTCTCGTTTGTAATTGATGATCCAATGTTTGCAGGACGGCCCAAAATGGAATTTCCCTTCTCTGCTTCATTTGCTACGCTATCCCTCTCTGTCCATCGTTGAATACAAGCGTGAGCATTCATCTCCATTCGAAACTCGATGGATCCAGCTATTTTAGTTGGTAGATGGGACTGATTCTGATCTGGTCCTCCATCTACTAAACGATAGTTAAACAGCCTTGGCTCGCAGTCCAATGAAACTGCCCTTCCATCAACAAGAGGACCATACGTTGCAAGAATTTTCAAAACTTCAAACGATGGAATTTTGCAGTTATGCTATCTGTCTCCTCGTTGGGTACAACATCTTCACCGCACTCAAGACCTTCCGCAACTTCTAACATTAAAGATGCTCCATTCATTTCTCTCAAGTAAGTCATTTCTTCTTCTCTCTTCATTTCTAACGTACTGGACATTTCATCTATCGAAGGAACTTTCTGCTTTAGCCAAGAAAGTCCATCCATTTTTGAATCCTCTTTCAGCTCATCCAAAGGAAGTCAATCCATGTCATAATTTACGATGTGGTCCATTAGTCGCTGAATAGCACTAAGTAAGTAAGTAAGTAGGTAGGTAGGTAGGTAGGTAGGTAGGTAACTTTATTTAACTTTATTTAATGAGGGTTAAAACACTTTACAGTCGCTGACTGACAAACCCGTGGCCCTCGCTTAAACAATTAAAATATAAATTACAATAATTTTAAAAATATCTGACTATGAATAATAATGAGTATAAAACTGGTTAAATTGCTAATATCAATAAAATGGACTAAAATCTTGTTAGTGCATGCAATAAAAAGAGTAAAAAGACACTATGAAATTGGGAAATGTTCAATATTTGCATACCCCATCTTGATGCATACCATCTTGATGCATACCCCAGCTTGATGCATTTCTCTTTAAAAATATTAATGCTTTCACATGATCTTATGTTAGGAGGTAGGGAATTCCATAATGAAGTTGATGTAGAAGCAAAAGTTTTCCCCCCTTCTGTTGCTCTGTTGCTCTTGGGGCATCGTAGCGTGATGTGACTATAACGCGAGGATCTTACCGATACGTCACTCACACGTATCAACTTGCTAGATATGTATTCTGGGCATTGACCATGTAGACATTTAAAGATAAGGCATAGCTTGTTAACATTGATTTCTTCATAGAAGGACAACCAGTCCAACTTATCAAATAGGTCAACAGTTCGTTCATCCCTTGCTGTTTTAACATCCAATATTACCCTGGCCGCTCTCTTTTGCAGTCGAAAGACTCGTCTGATATTAGCTTTAGATGTTATACTCCAGATTGCTCTGCCATACAGAAAAAGGGGTTTTATGGTTGCATTGTAGAAAAGTATACGCTCATTTAAAGGTAAATAATGCCTAATTGATCTCAAGACACCGATGCGCTTAGTAAGTTTCTTACATAAATGTTCAACATGCTTGTTAAAAGAAAGGTCCGGGTCAATATATACTCCAAGTAGTTTATGGCTTGTAGTAGTCTCTAATACATCTCCCTTACTGGAACGAATTTCCATCTGGTCGCAGTGGTCCATCTTTGCACGCAGTCTAGTACCGGTTACGAACATGGATTTTGTTTTGTCCATGTTCAGCTTAAACCGGTTATTGCCTGTCCATTTTTCGAGTTCTAGAGTACTTTGACATAGTCTAGAACAAAGTTCAGGGGTATTTGTGTAAGGTGAGTGTGAGCTCAGAGTCGTGTCATCTGCGAAGATGTCCACAGTAGTGGGCTGCGATACTGCCTCCGGAAGGTTGTTTATATGCACTAGGAAAAGAAGAGGAGAGAGTACGGATCCCTGTGGTACTCCGTGCAACAAAGCTTGGGGCGAGGATTGTGCACCCCGGACAACTGTGCGCTGCGTTCGGTTTTGAAGGAATGAACGCACAAGGTCTAGGCTGTTGTCCTCTAGACCATAAATGCGCAGTTTTGCAATCAGTATCTCGTGGTTAACAGGATCGAAGGCCTTCTGGAAGTCGGCGAAAACTAGGCCATTTACCCGGTTGTCATCAAGATCGGTCGACAATGTCTATTAAGGCTGTCTCAGTCGAGTGATGTTTCCTAAAGGCAGATTGCAATGAATATAGGAGATTATTGTCCTTGAGAAAAGTAGATAGAGAGTTGTGTAAATGCACTAGCCACTTTAACTTGTGCGATGTTCTCCACTTCAAACGTGCAGTCTTCTAATTTGTTATCTAAGAGACTCATCTTCATGGCTAACAAACTTGCATACATCTGCGGCTTTTCAGCTGGTGCACAATGGATGGTTAACTCTAGTTTTTTAAGTCTTTCATCTCCAAGCGTTCTACGGAACTTGTGGAGGAGTTGGTACTTTGATTAGATGTCGTGCTACCTTCCGTAACAATGAAGACAGCCTAAAAGCCTCTTTTCTCTCAATTTTCCTAACGTACTGGGCCAAATGTTGTTGTTCTGTTACGAGCTGTAACCATGAGTGAATGGCTTTGAGAAGATATCTCAAGGAAACAGAAGAGACATCTGTGTGCGGAAAGGTCATTTTCCTCTTGACTTCCTTGTCGCCATGCCGTCTCAGTTGGAAGCGTTCATTCACATGCGTTAGGGCACCATTTGAGTATTCAAATTTTGGGGAACCTATGACAGCTAGTTTTGTCCCTGTCCCGCAAACTGAATCACACCCACTCTCAACATCAACGCCGAAGGATTTTTCAATAAACAGGTTGGTGTTCGGTACTAAGACAGCTCTTGCAGAATGGCAGTCATGTCACGGCAAAGCCTGAAGTTTGACGAGTTTGTCATCACCTTCTTTCCCCCTTTTTTGTGCTTCAGGTAAATCTTCTGTTTCCTCTTCTAGAGGACTCCAGCAATCATCTTCATTAATGTAACTCAGCCAGGTACGTCCCGTGTTGAAGGAGTTCTTTGATCCCAGTATGACTGGTGCCTTTGCATCCGTGCTATTGATAGTGGAATAATCTCGTAGATGAGGAAATCGTTCATCGAAGCAAAAAGGCTTTCGTTGTTGCATTTTGACAAATGCCCTACAATACTGTATGTTGATAGAGGGAATGTTTGTGCCCATATCGGGAACTTTACCAAGCTTAATCTTTGCTTCATTGGTGTAATTCCTGCTGTTTTTGTGCCCAGCACGAGGAGCGATGCATCTCCTTTAAGGGTAGAAACACTTGCTGTCGGCATTCCGAATTTTTGAGAAATTGCATTGCAGTGGTCATGTAACCTCCCGGCTGAAAGCTTCTTGTTGTTGTCCACAGATTTTCTGACAGAGGCAACATATTTAACATCGTAATGTCTCTTGGCATGAGCAGGATTACCAGAATCTGAACTTGTTGCCGAAACTTCAACAATTGCTTCCAAAATATTTGGGTAGATGTCCTTCCTTGGTCTATGGGCCAGCACTGATCTTTCCCTTGAAAGGAGGTTAGTTTTTTCAACGCCAATTTAGCCTTTGGGAGCAGATAATTGTCTGGTCTGCCAGGATAGCGAGTGCGCACCATATCAAAGGCAGATTTCCAAATACCTTGGAGTGCAGATTTTGCCTCTGACACTTTCTTGACAGCCCTTTTCAGCGAATCTTTACCAAAGTTTAGGTAGCGTTGAAGATTTGAGTCGGTAAACCCGGCGCTTTTCAGCAGAGTTTTTCCGATTAATTTGCTTTTTTCATCTTCAAATAACCTGAATGTTTCTTTTATCTCGCGGAATTTGTCGAGAATACTTTTGTAATATCTCTTGCTGCTTCTTCACCGCTTTCTCAAAAGCAGATTTTTCTGAATGTTCCTTTAAAATGACTAGCGTTAATTCCTTCTTAGTTGAAGGTACTGTTGCTTTGGCGGATCTTTAATGAAAACTGGCAAAGCGTTTTTTCCAATCAAGAACGAACGTTTGAGATGTTGACGGAAAATGAACGCTTTGTCAAACAAATGGATTCCAATTGCATCCGTCAGCTCGTTGACGCTCAAGATCTTGGACAGCGATGACTGAAGGCCTTGCATTATCAGTAGACGTTGCTTAGCGTCATTAGATGGTAGTTGATTCATTCGCCTTCCAAATTCTTCACATGTCGTTTCACAAGAGGAAATCCAAAATCCTTTGCAGTCAGCATTTTTACAATCGGCTATGGCTTTCATGTGCTTCTTTTCCTTATCTACTTTTTTGCCATTACTCTGATTAACTTTGACTGGCGTTTGTTTCACTGTAGCTTTCTGGTTTAATGTTGGCTCGTCGCTAGCTGAAATAATGAAAGGAACAATGTAAATTTAGAAACCTAACTTTTACTTCAGTTGTATTATTGATGTAATGTGATAGAAGTACGGTAACATTAAAAAAGCGACTTTGCTGTAATTATAAAAGAGGGTGAGTTAATTTTACTCCTCACCTTATTTTCCAGAGAATTTGACACTAGATTCGGGATTATTGACTTTATACTGAATCCTTTATTGTTTTATCCGTGTCAAGTAATCTATGTCTTAATTTTTTTTCTCATGTGTTGACGAGTTGGCGCATCGATGCCATCACCAGGCGTTTTGGCCACATTAATTAAGGCTGTCATTTTTACGTTGAAAATTTGGTTTTTAAATTTATAGCTTGATGCCAAAATATGTAGAACACAGTGTCGAGTCTCTAAGAAAATGAATATTTTAACAATTGACAAAGGAAAATAACGTGTTAAGAGTGGATCTTAAACAAGCCAAGGAACGCTTAATTAAGGTGGAAGAGGAGACACAACAACTTTGGTCCGCTCATGATGACCTCGAGCAATATACGAGGAAAACCTCATTGGAAATTGTTGGCGTACCTGAAGGCTGCTAATGTATTAAATGTTAATATTCCCCCAACGACATCGAAATCTCTCATAAATTGAAGTGCAAGGGGGCCAACATAATTATCGCCAAATTCGTGTGCCACAAGGTCAAAACCAAATTGTATAAAGAGAGAGTAAAGTTGAAAAATGTTAAATTAGCCGATTTATTTCCGAGTTTTGTCTCAGCAACAAATTCGAACCACATTTACATAAATGAAAACCTCACAAATTACAGATGACACCTGATGGGAATTGGACGTGAGAAGAAACATGAAGGAGAACTATTAAGTATCTGGACTATTGATGGAGAAAACTGCTTCTATATTCTACTTTTTTTTTAAGTTCTCTCAAACTGTGCAATCAATGAAGAGGGTGGGAATAAGCCTAGGTTAGGCGGAGAGGTAAGCCGCTACTATTGATCATTAGTGTCTAGTGTTTGTTTTTATTATACTAAGTTTTTGTGTTTTCCTTCTGTGGGTTGAAATCTTCTGATATATTTATCAATGTCAAACAAGAATAACTGCGGCTTCATGTCCCGCTTTCAACAAGACGTGTTCTCAGTGTGGAATTCAACACCCTTTTGGGCGCGTTTGCCTGAAACGAGCACCAACCCCAGGTCGTCTCCAAGGAAAGAGGTCAGACAATTTCAAGGTACAATATGTGCATGATTCCTCTGATGACGAAAGTTATGTGTTTCAAGTTAGCCCTAAACAAGTAAAAACTGACATTAGTGTCATCATTGAAGGTGCCCCAGCCCTAGTCTGTATCGATTCAGGTGCAACAGCAAATACTATTGACTATGCAACTTATGAAAGAATCAGTGCTATGAAAACATTGCCGTTAAAGCCAACAGATGTGAGACTTTGTCCTTATGGAGAAGATAACCCTGCACCAATTCCCCTTGCTGGGTCATTTTTGGATCAGTGACAGCTCCTTCAGGGCAGATGGATATTACGAGGTTGTTGGTATTGAAAGCTCAAAATGCTGGCTGTCTCCTTTATCATGAAACTTCCACTTGTCTGGGAATGTTGCATGTTGCAGCCTCTGCTACCATGGACTTTTCACCAATATCTGGTGATTACCATTACCTTCTTGACAAGTTCCCTGCAGTGTTTAGCGGTGAAATTGGGAAACTGAAGGACTATCAACTCGAGCTCAGCTTCGATCCAACTGTACAGCCTGTTTTGCAGAACTCTCGTCAAATACCCACACACTACCGTAGTAGGGTAGAAGCTAAGCTTAAAGGAGCTCTGTCACGGGGATTTTGCAGATTTCTGGTCTAAACTGTTCTGAAATTGGTGGTAGGCAACTTAACCCATGAAAATCGTTACCTTTAAACATCTTAAGGAAGATATAACCTTAATATGTGAATAGAGATCTAACTACGGCTATAAATATCGATTTTTTTTGTAGACGTGCGGAAACAACTTGAAAAGTTTAGCTAAACTTTTCAAGTTGTAATCCAATTCCATCGTAGCCATTTGCTGCTAAAGATGCTTGTTAACACTTTCTGTGTTTTAATATAGTAATTGTCAACAAAAATGGACTATTATTTTTTGGTTTCCTTCGAGACAAATATAAATTATGTCTGTTGAAAAATCTGTTAAAATCCATGAAGAAGCCCCCTTAAACAACTGGAAGATCAAGACATAATTGAGCCCAATACTGGTCCAACGCCTTGGGTGTCACCAGTGGTCATTGTCGATAAGCCAAATGGGGACATCAGACTGTGTGTGAATATGTCAAAACCCAATGAAGCTCTCCTTCGCACACACCATCCATACTCAACATCTAGAGAAATTCTGCACGACTTGAATGGCTCAAAGTTCTTTTTCAAGATTGATTTAAAAGAGTGTTACCATCAAATTGAGCTTGCAGAATCATCTCGTCACCTGACAACATTCAAGACCCATGTTGGCCTCCAACGTTATAAATGCTTGCCATATGGAGCATCTGTGGGATCTGAAATATGTCAACATGTGATTGGTCAGGTCCTTGAGGGATGCCCTAATACCAGAAACATTGCAGATGACATTCTGGTTCGTGGCCCCACAAAATAAGAACATGACAAATGTCTTGAGAGCACCTTGCTTCGCCTCCAAGAGAGAAACCTCACAGTTAACCCAGCAAAGTGTTTATTTGGTGTCACAGAACTGGACTACTATGGTTTCCACATTTCAGCACTCGGTGTGTCTCCTGACAAGAGTCTCATCCAAGCAATCAAGCAAATGCAGCCACCGAAGTCAGCTACTGAAGCAAGAAGTTTTCTAGGAAACTCAACACAGTAGCCCGTTTTGTTCCAAACCTAGCCGCTACGACAGAACCGATATGTCAGCTCACACATAACTCTCCAAGGTCCTGGAGCCCGGAGCAATCTGAAGCCTTTGAGAAGTTGTGCAACCTAATATCAAGCAACACTGTCCTAGCTCATTTTGACCCTTCCTTACCCACCCAAGTACGTCATGATGCCTGCAAAATTGGAATCAGTGGTGCGCTGGCTCAGAAGCACCCTGATGGAGCCATCAGGCCGGTTACCTACGCAAGTCATAGTTTGTCACCAGTAGAGGAACGCTACAGCCAAACAGAGCGAGAGGCCTTGTCTGCAGTGTGGGTATGTGAGAGATTTCATTTTTACATCCATGGCAGTCAATTTGATTTAGTGGGTGATCACAAACCTCTGGAAGTTCTCCTCAATGGGCGTGGTAATGCCTCTCCATGAATTGAACGCTGGCAGGCATCCAAAATGCTGTTGATATACTTTCACGTAAACCTGTTCCAGCTGACACAACCCGGGACCCTGCAGAGGATTACATAAACTCCCTTATTGTGGATTCTCTTCCGCCTGCGATCTCTCTTCAAGATTTGCTTCTTGCTTCAGATTCTGACCCCACTCTCAGAGTCATCAGAGAGTGTCTTGACACTGGCAACTGGGAAAAGGCACCAAAGCCCTTTCAGCCTTTAAAAGAAGAACTTTCTCAGAAGCGAGGCCTTGTTCTGAGAAACAATCGCATTGTAATTCCAGAAATTATGTGCCCTCGCATTCTTCAGCTAGCACATGAGGGGCACCAAGGCATCACCAAAGTAAAACAGCACCTCTGGCAAAGAGTTTGGTGGCCTGGTATGGATTTAGAAGCTGAGCACTATGTACGTGAATGCCTTGGATGCCAAATTGTAGGACCAAAGCCTCCCCCTGAGCCTCTTAGAATGACAGATCCACCTCGACAATTGTGGCACACAACACATGTTGACTACTGTGGTCCATTTCTGTGCGGGGAGTATCTCTTTGTTGCGGTTGATGAAACCTCTAAGTATCCTAAGTCCACATTACACACAAGTTCAGCAGCTACGGCAATTAAACACCTCACTCAAATGTTTGCAACACATGGGATACCTGAAGTCATCACCTCTGACAACATCCCGTTTGGATCAAGTGAGTTTGCAGCATGGTGTCAACAGATGGGGATCAAGCATCGCAAGATCACACCTCTGCCAGCTGCCAATGCTCAGGTTGAGCAGTTTAATGAAACACTGGAAAAGATCATTCGAATCTCAAATGTGGAAGGGAAGAACTGGCGTTCTGAACTGTTTGTCTTCTTAATGAATTACCGAAATACTCCTCATTCTTCTACCGATGTGTCACCTGTCTCTTTGATGACGAATTGCCACATCAGATCCAAGATTCCACAACTGAATCTCTCTCGGCCCCCAAAAGTGCTCCAAACGGCATGCGCCAATGACAATCTATGAAAGTCAAAGGCAAAGCAATACATGGACAAGTGTTACAAGGCCACTCCTTCCAACATCTGCCAGGGGGACCAAAGTACTGCTACTTCAAAAACACGCAAACAAGCTAACAACAGGTATGATCCACAACCTTTTACAGTCGTCAGTAAAAAGGGACTTAGTGTTGAACTTGCCAGGGGACAGGCACGATTATTCAGAAATGTGTCCATGGTCAAGAAAGTAACCAAGGCAACTGTGAACACTGGACAGCCCAGAAATCCTTCCAGTGAAGACCACACCCCTAGTTATTTGAACGTTAGAACACAGAACACTGGACACTCTGGGAGGCCTTCCCGAGAACGGCATTCTCCCAGTTATTTAAATGATTATGTTGTACACTAGGTACTTATTACTCTGTGCTAGGCTGGACTCAGGTTGTTAAACATTTCTTGTTCATTGTTGTTGTTAAGGTCTTTTACAACGACATCGAAAGTGCAGCACTCAATAACGGTTTCACAACTAACTGGATAAAACCTTCCACCGGAGTTAGACAGGGTTGCCCACTTTCTCTGTATCTTTTCATTTTAACAGCAGAACTTATGTCTAACAAGATACGCCAAAGCAATGAAGTGAAAGGAATTGTGATGTTTAACATGGAAATAAGATTGAGTCAGTTTGCGGATGATACAAATCTTCTCTACTCGGATATAACATCAGTAAAACATGCCTTAATGATTTTGGAATCTTTCGGTGAAGTTTCAGGATTAAAACTAAATATTGAAAAAACTAAAGCAACGTGGTTAGGCAAACTGGTTAACAATAAAGAAAAACCACTTGACCTTAAATGGATCAAAAACCCGGCTAGAACTTAAAGAATTTATGTTTCTTATGACAGCCAAGGAAATAATAAACTCAATTTCGAGACTAAAATTCCAAACCAAATTAGATATATGGAGATCAAGAGACCTAACACTTTTTGGAAATGTACTGATCAGCAAGATCTTAGGTATATCATCCCTTGTGTATTCTATGTCAAATATTGATGTTCCAAAAGAGGTTATACCTGACGTCCAAAGACGCCTTTTTAAATTTCTATGGAATAACAAACAAGATAAGATTAAAAGGACGAGCCTTTATCAGGATTTTGAAAAAGGTGGCTTACGCATGCCAGATATTGAAACTATAAATAAAGCCTTAAAATTAGCATGGATCCCTAGACTCTTGAGGACTGGAGGACAGTTCCAGAATATTTATTCAAGAAATATGGTGGTCTCGGTTTCCTTTTGTTGTGTAATTATCAAGTGAAGGACTTTGATCATCTCCCTCTTTTCTACAAAGATATTCTTCTTTTCTTCAATGAACTCAAGGTCCTTTATAACTATAATAACTTCAGTGATATGATTCTCTTCAATAACAAAGACATACTGATTGGTGGGAAACCTTTCTTGTTCAAAGAATGGCTTAATAAAGGAATCAGAACTGTAATGCATCTTTTAGATATTATTAGTCACGAACAGTCATGCAAGATTGACCACAAATATTATTTTTTTCAAAAGTAGCTCATGCCAAGCGTTGAACAAATTTCCCTCAGTAGTACAGTCTTCCTAAAGACTGTACTGGTTGCCAGCTAAGTTTTCGCATCATGATATTTGGGAGTTAATTAACTAAAGAATCTAAATATAATAACATGACATATTCCTAAAACAGCAACATTCTGCCACGCTTTTTCTAAGTTCTTCTTTCAATGAATAAACATTTTGTCTGAGACTTGAATACTTCCTAAGAAGAACTACTGGCTAAAGTTTGCTTTAGTCTTTTAAGATCTTCACACATTATGACAAGACAACCATATAAAATCTTTGAGGTGCAAAAGACATTATTCTTTAAAAGTCAATTTCATCAATAAGAAAAGAAATTTAACACCATATGTGGTGTTCTGTTTTCCAACGTGGAATCTCTGAGCTTAATGTGAACTAACATGGCCAATGTAATAACAACAGCAAATGAGAATTAAAGTTCTCACGGAAATTCATGTGCGGGAAATTAGCTTAGTGATTTTGCTGTTAACTATATTAACATTATATGTGATAAGGCTTTTCAACTTACCATTGATTACCGTCACTCTATGCTTGTCAAAAATTCAGATTTTCCTTTACACAGGTAGAATGGCTGTCTTTGAGCATTCCACATGCAACAGAACTAACTTCTTTACAATGTGACAAAAAATGAAAACAGATTGACAAAGATATCATACTGATAAATTGTTGACAGAATACACTGACATTACAAACAATTAATATTTTAAAATGTGTTTACTAAATCTGCATATGGGAAGGAGCCAGGCTTGTTGCAGTAGTCTATATAAGAATTTATTCTTGGTTCAAACCGAGGACACTCGGTATTTTTAGCTTTCATATTATTTTCATATGAAATAATTTGAGTAATTGTGAGTATTTACACAAAGGAGCCATGTATCTGATTGTTATCTTTTCGGGGCTGCTGTCAGCAAATTTGAAAAATGTAAAGCCTGTAAAAAGAAATACTATAAATCAGTAGACGATGTAGACAACAGTTTTGAAGACAAGCTGCAATGTATTGAACTGACTTCATGTCCATCAGTCCCAGCTCCACCAAAAGCCTTCAACTCGAACAGCCCACCAGTTTCTTCTTCAACCCCATTACGACCACAGAAGACCACACAGGAAACCATTGCAAAAGCCAAGCCAGGGAGTGTATGTGCTAAAGGAAAAGGTAGAACAGCTTCCATAACACACCACAAAAGGATTTGCCCTGAAACTATTCGAACTTGTATTTAGCAGGGATGAGGCAAAGAAGGAAGCGTTGAAGGGAAAGGTGACAAACTTCTAAAGCTGGACCCAAACAGAATACATGCATCAGGAGTTCTGGACTTCCTGTTGGATCTCATGGCACTGTGGGAAGGCGGGCTCAGAAAAGTGGGCATCAACTTGCAGCGTCGCCATATTGCATTCTTTCGCGCAAAGAAACCATCCTTTTGAGCCGAATTTATACACGTACTGTTTTAAAGGTAAGCTATTGTTTCATTACTTTTTGGCAACGATTTTAGGCTGCAGAGTGTAATCATACGTCAGAGTGTAGTCGATTTGAAATGCTACGAGTATGATTTTGCTTATTTTATACTAAGACTTATGTCGTATTTCTTTTGTTTTAATGTTGATACTTTGTCCATGGGATTCGGCCACCGAAATTGTGTTGCCATAGGCTGTCCTAACAGTGGACAAAGGCTAGGAAAATGGGCTGCTATGACCTGTGAGCTTCATGGTTGTAACAATGGCTCAAGCATGTGTGACTGCCAGCCACCCTTCAAATTATTCCCATTCCTGACAGAAAAGAAGAACCTGGAACGCCGATTACGATGGGCAAAAAATATAAGCAGGAACAGTTTGAGTGGGACTCTTTGGATGCCTAACAAGTATTCAAGAGTTTGTAATCTGCACTTCGTTGACGGAGAACCAACGCCTGAAAACCCAGACCCAACTTTGCAACTTGCTCACAACAAGAAAATGAGAGCCTCCAAACGCTCACCACCAACGACACGGGATAACTCTCCCGTAGTAAGATCCAGAAAACGAGCTAAGCTAGATACATGTTGCGATGAAATACTAGTACCTGTTCTTGACCAATCAGCTGACAACCTGGCTTGTGATGGTGTTGAGCTCCAAGAACCTGTACCCTCTACTTCTATCAGTGATTGTGCTGACATAGACAGAGCATCCGTAATTCATGACCATTGCTATGTCTATGGCTGGTATGAAATTAATGAAAATTCGAATTTTTGCATGAACACATCTTGCTTGAAAAGCCGACAAGACAAAGATGAAAAAATCATGGAACTTTCAGAGAAAATACAGGAGCTAAGTGAAAAAGTGAAGTTGCTGGAAGTTCAACTTGTAGCCATAAGGGATTGAAGCATTCAGATCTGAAAAATAACGAGACTGTAAATTTACTAACTGGTATCCCATCAAAGCCTGCCTTTCACAAATTATTTGACTGTGTGAAAGGATCTATAAAAAAAGTGAGATATTGGAGTGGCCCTAAGAAAACATCCTGAAAAGGCAGGAACTTTAGGAAATCACCAAAAAAATTTGGACCAAAACGGGCTCTTTCTCAAAAGGACGAGTTTCTTTTAACACTAATGAAACTCCGATTAGGTTCCACCAATGCAGACCTTGCACAAAGATTTGGCATTTCACGCAGTACGGTATCAACTATTTTCAACACATGGGTCAAAATTTTGGCTAGTGAACTGAAGTGTTTAAAGGGGCACTATCACGGCTGAAATATCATATTTTATAAGAATGGGCTGTAGCTTGCTATAAATTGTACTTAATTGTCTTGCAATAGGAAGAAAAAAAGGCTTACAGTGGTAAATGCAAAGAAATATCAACTAAGAGGAAACAGTGACTAACAAAATGTTCAAAATTTCACCAGAATGGCAGCTTTGAATTCTGGACATCCTGTCCAAAAATCAATCGCAATCCACTTCCATCCTTGCAATCCTGTACTTCTTCCTCAAAATAACTGTTCTATCCTGTTTTGTGGGATCTATTTATCAAATTTATTCATGTATTTGGTGGCATTTGGAAATATACTGAGGAAATTAGAAAATAGAAATTTCTATGATCAGCCGTGATAGTGCCCCTTTAATATACAATCCTAGCATGGAAGTTGTAAAGAAAACACTACCAAAGAAGTTCAAAAAACCAGGATACTGCAAGGTGCGCCTTATAATAGACTGCAGTGAAATTTTTATAGAGACCCCAAGTGACCCTGTAATCAGAGCATCAACGTGGTCAGATTACAAGCATCACAATACTGCAAAAATCCTAGTTTCAATCACCCCAAATGGGGCTTTCAACTTCATCTCAGAGGCATGGGGTGGGCGCACCTCAGATGTCCATTTGATAAGGGAATCAGAGTTTTACACCATCCTTGAGCCGTATGATGCAGTAATGGCAGATCGTGGATTTACTATTGCAGAGGATCTTTTGCTTCACAAAGCTAACCTTTTTATTCCGCCAGGGAAACGTGGGCAAGAACAGTTTACAAAAGCTGATGTACAGAAAACTAAGACAATAGCTAATCTACGCATTTTTGTAGAACAGACCATCAGGTGGCTAAAAATATTCCGTACAATCAAGAATGAACTGCCTATCTCTCTTACTGGTAATCTTGATAACATTGTTACTGTCTGTGCTGCATTATGCAATTTGTACAAGCCTCTTTGCAAGTAACACGTTTTCGTTTTGTTTGTTTTTTTGGCTCAAGATATAGAGTACTGGTAAAATGTGTAATTCACTAGAAAATCCATACCCCCACCATGGAGGGAAATTGGAAATTCCGGGGAGGGGGGGGGGGGGAATTTGTTGCCTGTTTTTAGTAGATACACATTCAAAAAAGAGTACACTTTTCATTTGGAATTTTCTTAAGGGTTGGGGGATCGTTTGACAAATAATTCCCTCCATGGTTTGGGGTACAGGCGTTTTCTGCCTCTTCTGGAATAACACAATTTAAGATATCAATAGTATGTTTACAGGTTAAGTGAAATTGATTTCCCTTGATATGCATAATTAGGGGCTTAGCCATAGGAGGGACCAAAGCGCCTGACCCACCTCTCTGAAAAGTAATATATAGTAAATATACTGGACAATCAAGTCCAGAAAAGCTCAGGCCCCTTCCTTTTAAGCCTTGGGCCCCCTTTGAGCCCCCTTTGACAAACCCTGGCTACCTCAGTTAAAAAAAAAACACTCCTGTCTAAACAGAAACAGCTCAAGAAACAGGGAAGAGGAAACAAGCCTAATGCATCGGTTGCTCTAACAGAGGATGAAATAAAACTTCTCTTCGACAAAAGACCTCATCAGTGTATCAAGTCCTGACGCCATTTTAAACACCCTGTGGCTGAACAACAGCCTCCATTTTGGACTTCGAGGAGTAAAGAAGAGATAATAGTTCGCTTGCATTGTTGTTGTGTTATTCAGCGTATATCTGATGTACAAAACATTAAATTCGAACTTATAAGCCTCAGTCAGGTTTTTTTTTTATCCAGCTGAAAAGTGTTTATAAAAGTTGTGAAAGTATAAACTGACGTTTTATTCCTTGTGTTACTTCATTAAATATTTGATTTTGAAAGAGAAACTGATGTTTTAGTTATTCTAGTTTTACACGCATACATTGCAGTTGAATGGGTTCCCTAAACACGCGCGTAAGATAACTAAGATTGACAAACTTTGGCTTTTCAAAAATCTCAGTATCTATAAAATAAATAAATTACACCATGGAAAATGCTTTGTACGATTTTTTACTCACTCGTTAAGTTGTATCAGAAAACGAACGAGTGAGCGCAGCGAACGAGTGAGTTTTCGGATACTACTCAACTCATGAATAAAAATCGTACACATGCATTTTCCATGGAGTAATCTCTATTAAACTGATCTGCGACAATCAGCGGTATACACTAAAGCAATTGTGCAATGAACCATAAGCCACTGCAAAACCCCTGAAGGCTGCCCCACAGGTCACGTACTTCAAAAGGGGAAAACCGCTGACTGCATAAGCTCATATTTAATTGCCTAACTGACATTAGCTGATTGGGCACGCTTGCTAGCTGCATTAGCTCGAATTTAACCTTGCCTAAATGATATTTAGCCACATATAAAATAATTTGTGCTCACCTGTTGTGGGCTGTGCATCTTTCAGTGGTGCTGGTAGTGGTTTTACTGTTAATAGAAAATGAGAACATATTTTAGTTCATGTGCTTATAATGCAGATTCTTTTTGGAGGCTCTTAAAATATTTATTAATAGTGAAAACAATGGTGGATTGAAAATTATTTACAACTTTGTTCTTTCTGATTTGTTCTGTGGTCTTTTGTTTCTCACTCAAGATGTTAGATGTTTGAAAATGGAAATACCTTATTATAAAGACAAAGACAAAGAACCTTTATTGATTTATACCGCTCAGGGTAGCCCTTCAGATGCAAAAAGCTGTCTGTTATCAATGGGAGCCCTGAGCGCAACAATGTACTAAAACTAGCATATGCATTACGCTAACATTAATAATAATATAGATAGATAGAAAACTATGTACATCAAGATAGTTCGTTAAAAAGAATGCAACCATAGTAATAGAAGGATCGTTTTGTGATCTCAGTCCTTACAGCAGGCGGATGTAAAAGGTTGCTTTATAGGAAATTAACGCTTCATGAAATTAACGTGAATTTGGAAAATTCGCGTTAATTTAAGTCACGTTAATTTGTGTGAGCGTTAATTTCCGCGCCATTAATTAACTGGAGCGTTAATTTGGATTTTTTTGACCAATGTTTTATCAGGATGGAGATCCACCAGTATCGTTGGCACTGAAAAGAACGCTGGAAGTAGCGAGGTTCGTTTGGGTGTTGGATTTTGTTAACTTATTAACAATGTGTTACAATAAATTTGTTACTGTTTTCTCTACAAGTTCTGTTTCTTTGTGTGTGGTCACATTAATTTTCGTAATTTTGAAGTTTCAGCTCCTCTTTCGCGTTAATTTCCTATAATAAGGTATCAAGAATCAGGAAGAGTTGGTATCAATCTTTTGGTTTAATTCCATTTTCTTGTAAAATTTGAAAGTGGATTGATGATTGGAAATTTTCTGGTTTGTAATAAGTAGAAGTTGCTTGAACTAAGCTTGTTTAGGCCAGATAAGCAATTTGAACTGATTATTTTGATTTAATACAGAGAATTTTGCTTTTGATGACAGATGATACTTACATGGTGGATGAGATGTGGTGGAGATGGGAGCTGAAAAGGTAAAGGTATAGTTATGAGCATGTATATTATCTCTTGCCTATTAATAGATTACTTACTAGTGGATTGTCAAGTTGGTGTTTCTTGAATGGTGCATAGGTGTAAGTAGATATAGGATGGGAAACACATGGTAACGACGTGAATAGCAATTTTAAATTAGTTTTATGTACAATTGAGTGCTGGCAGTAGGGATTATTGCGAATAGACAAAATCCCCTTGGGTTACTACTGGGAGAATGATCCCATCATGGGGCAAAGCAAATGGAAAATGGTTTGGTTTGCACCTCACTGACCCCCACCCCACCCCACCCCACCCCACCTCCTGTGCGCGTTTCTTGCTTTTAACAACGTTATTCATTTCGCACTCCACAAGAGAAAGTCTCATACTTTCATTCCCGAAACGACCTCCGTTTCGGACACCAGCCCCACACACTCTTCGAAAACTGTCGAAAACCAGGCTTTGGCATTCAAAAAAAAAACACAAAAAGCGACTTACCAGAGTCATCTTATCTGTTCAACTACTCAAATATGAAGGCCAACGCTAAACCTGTACTTCACTTGCTGTGACTGAGTGACGACTTAGCAAATTTTACCAAAACTTCGGATTTTCCGAGCACCATCGAAACTTTCCAAAGGCAGACACACGAGTTAATACGGAAATTGACGTCCCAAATACAGAAATTTCAGAAATGGCTTCAGAAATGAGGAATAAATAATTTCAAACTAAGATGCAATGTCTGACTTTTGAATTTATTCAAGTTTCCCTTTTAATCTCTGAGAATGTAACCTATTTGCCATCAAAATGAATCTTATAATTACTTCTATTTTTCGCAAGACAGCAATCCTAAATTCACATTGGGGGTGTGAGCTGCAGTCTTAGTGGCCAGCTCCTGACTTACAAAAAATATTAAAAGCGAGTGTGTGCCTAGAGGGGGATTAGGAGGGTGCAAAGTGTTCCTTGGATAAGAATGTGTGCTGATGACGTTTGCTTTGAAGGGCTAGTTACAAGTAAGAATGTCAAAAATGTAATTATCGACCCAAATTGAAATTTACCTTTGTTGGTTATAGGATCACTACCCACAATCCGAGTAATAATTCCTTGATACACTAACTTCGACAACAATAACATGAAATTTTGTTTAAAATACTCATAAATGCGAAACCCCTTGCAAAATATATGGCAATTATGGGATACACGGTTTTTCAAGCAAATCAAGTATCCCAAAATTTGTTTCTGTGATTGCAATATTTACATACCCAAATTTGCAAGTAGCCAATCAGAAGCGCGACCTAATGTCTGGATAATAAATATCGTGCCATATCGGTCAATTACCTGATATGCCACGATATCATGGTCACTTTAAAATAAAGTAGTATTACCATATGATGAATGGAAAAGAGGTTTTACTGATAAGTTAAGCTGGTTTTTACCCATCTTAAAAGGATTTAAAACTTTCCCACTAAAACAAAAATTGACTGCCCTCGCCAAATGCGCAATGTTAACCGATGACTACAGAAACAATGGAGTCAGAGTTCCAAATTTCCCTGGATAATTGGCTGAATTTTGGTACGGTTATTACCTAATCATACCTTTTTGGTATGCTTTGGCAGCATAAAGGCTCGTTTGGTCTCACCATGGGTATTTTGGCTTGACTGCGCCTCGCCAAAATATGAACCATGTGTACCAAAAAGGTACGATTACAGTGGCTTATCCACGCCTTCACCTTGGGTGGGGGCGCTTGATTATGAATGTTGAATTTTGCGGAGATAATATAATATCCTTTTTTATGACAGCCACATTTGGTCAGGATGGTGGACTGCACATAATTTTTCTCCTTCTCTGAGTGGGCTCAGAATCACTGCGTTTGTCTCAATGTCCAAATTCATTTCCACATTCAATGTATGAACACAAATCAGAACAAGGTTGTCCTTTTTTATGACAGCCACATTTGGTCAGCCTCTTTTGGAAGGCCTGTCTCTTGCGCTCAAAATCCAGTTTCCCTTGAACTTGTTTAGCTGACTTTGTGGTTGCTGTTAAATTCAAATCAATGGCGTACTGGCTCTTCACAACAAAATTACATAAGTCCCAATGTTCTTTGCGGTTGCGAGCATACTTGCTGCGTAAGGAAACCACTCCACAGTGTTCAATAGACAGGTTTCTTGTAATGTCCACTGCCAGATGGGACTGGGACTTCCAGTCCACTACATTGTAAAAACGTTGTACACGCCCGCTTCAAGGATGGTGGACTGCACATAATTTTTCTCCTTCTCTGAGTGGGCTCAGAATCGCTGCGTTTGTCTCGATGTCCAAATTCATTTCCACATTCAATGTATGAACACAAATCAGAACAAGGTTGTCCTTTTTTATGACAGCCACATTTGGTCAGCCTCTTTCCAGCAACATTTGTACAGAATTTTCTTTCAGTACTGGTTTGTACCTTTTGTGATTCCCCACAACAGCAGGAGATTTGTTCCTCATTCACGCGGTTCTCACAGTTCAGGCATCTAAATTTTGCTTGGCATTTCATTTTGTTTAAAACACACGGACAACAGGATTGCTCTTCCTGTGCAACTGGTATGCAAAATCACTGACTCCTAGATTTTGCCTTCCGTCCACAGTAACAAACACCTGCGAAAGTTTCTTTGCATTCCTCCAATTGTGGTTCAAGTGCGAGTGGTTCTGAAAAGAGAAACCTCCATTAAAACTGAATTATTCAACTATCTACTACCAAACAAATCTTTTAAATTACTACTACACTAGCTTCAACGCTATCATATGTTAGCAAATGAACTGCCTTTTTGTATTTGCTCATGAAATAATTTTTTTTCCATAAAGATACTCATTAAGCCCGGGCTAACGAGGATCAGAGTGATAAGAGTTCAAACTCTGGCTCTTGTTTGGTCTGATACTCTCATGCACTCTCGTCAACCTCTTGTGCGCTATCAACAACTTTGAGGGTTTTCTCTTGTTTGTAGTCACTCTTGATGGTCTCGTTGTCATTTAGCCAGAGTTGATGACAGTCCATGGGCATGCTGAGAATTGAAGAAAACTGTCAAGAGGGTCATCCTCATTTGGCCTGGGCTTTACTGGTGGTGCTATATCGCTTGTCAAGTAAATAGGTAAAGGCGAGATAAAAATTATGTACACGCTTTAACTAGTTAGATATTTAGTTATTTATTTATTAGCCTTTTTTTAATTACCTGAGCATTCTTCACTGTTACAACGTGTGTTCCTGTGTACTTTCTGTACAAAGTCCCCCATTTGTGATGTCATGGCAATACAATATTTCTGTGGTAGTTGTATCTCTCTCACTGTGACTTGGTCCAGTTTCAGTCTACACATTACAACACAGGCATGGTTTAAGTGTTTACCCACATTTTGTGGGTCAATTATTATTCATATATTCATGCTATTGTTCTTTCTCATTGAATATTCCTAAGTCACAGAATGATTACTTTCCAAAGATGTGGCTTGCTAGGCACAGCAGAAAAACTGCTGATTGGCTGAAACAAACGTCCTCTAAGAGCGTTTTCCGTGTGCAGGTGCAATTGAGTTTGAAATAGTGATCAACTTTTTATAGGAGGTTTCAACTGAGAGCGTTTTTGTGGATTTTTTCCCCTTCTGGAACTTCTGCTTGTCATAGAGAATGCAAATAAAGCAAGGGTAAGTCTGAAGGGTTTTGGAACAAAATATAATAGTATAGAAACTTGTGATCATGTGAACCACATTGTGTATACTATTTTTTTCTATTAAACCCAAAGACAATTTTTCTGAGTTTCAATATTGTACAATTTATGGTTTAAAGTAGCAAGTTTAGCATTCATGGAAAATTATGTTGTCTTACTTTTTCTTACAAATATACACCTACATTAAATTTTGTAAACAAAATCCTAAGCTATTAATGCTGCAATTAATAATCAAAAGATTTTCAATATCTGTCAATCAGTCGATCAATCACTGTACTTGACTGTCACAAAGTTTAAATAACAGTGATTCACCTTTTAAAATACAATGTCAAGATAAGATATTTACAAGTGTGTACCTACATGTACAGCTATGGTTAATCTCTGATTGAATTTCAACTAGATAAATATTCTTAACTATGCTACAAGTATACATTGTTGCAGATGCACGGGTTACAATTACAATAAATTAGTACAACAATGGTGCTAAATAATACCAGCCCCCCTTTGGTCTTGTAGACCCTACCACATGTGGCACACACATGGCCAGTGTTAACACTTTCTGGTGCTGCTTCAGAGTTGGAGGTTCCAGATTGGAATTCCTGTTGCTATACTTTAATAAAGCTGCGTGTGGAAGGAACTGCCACTGGTTTGCTATCACTGTCATCCTCATCTAAGTTTTCACTATCATCATCTCCATCATAATCATCAGCACTCGGTTCTTCTCCATCATTATCATCAGTTCCACCAACTAAACCTTTGTTGAAGCTGCTAGCAAGTTGCTCTACTCTGAGAGGAAGCTGCACAGAACAAATGGGACAGGAAGCTCTTTTTGACATTGAATACCCATGATCATTACAATGTGAGGATTTGCCAAGACAAACTTTGTGAAAAGTGTGACCACAATTAAGGCGTTTTACAAGAAGGTTGACATTATCATCTTCTGCTTTACAGTCCGCTGCATCACAGCCCAACAGAGGGTCTGGCTCCAGTCTGTTCCATGCAAATCCCAACGGCAAGCTTCGCTGATCCACAGTGGCATCGAGAGAGGGGAGGTAATGTGGCTAGAGAGAAGGGAGAATGTAAATTATACGCTATTTTTGCTAATTAAGTTACGTGTCCATGCTTGGAAAATCCTAAATGTACTGGCATCTTCCAGAATTGGAAATTGAAATCCGAAACACAATGAATGAAAACTTGTGCATACAAGGAACCAAAATTGAGCACAGTTTATTTGGCTGTTCAGGATTTTGATGAATTATAGAGAATACTGTACATACATGCAAAAGTTATGAAAACTGTGATACCTCTTTTCAAGAAGTTGTAATTTCAGAATATCGCATTACTTCAACATTTTTTGCCGTATATATGGAGTTACAGAAGCACAAATTTCGTAAATTTCTCAGCAATAGCAATAATTCCCGCGAAATAGACAGCCAATCAGCGGTTTTTTCACCATGATGGTTGGCTACTGCACGAGCGCAAACGCTTTGATGTTAGGTGCGATATTTTTGCTTTGTTTTTGGATTTCTGTTTGATTGATTTTTTAAACCCTATTGTTGTGACATATTAATTTATTTCTAAGAAAGGTCTGGAAAAGCTCAAAGCATGCATGTGGGAAGGCCCCGGGAAAGGCTGAGAAATTGACATGATACGCAATGCTCGGCGTCTGCAAATGTCAGACACCGCAAAAACACTCGCAAACATTCTAGTTTCTGGAATGATTTTTACCAATAAATTTGCTCCTCTTATTCATTCCAGTGTTCATTTGAATGTAAGCTTCGATTTCTTGACGTCTCACTTCGTTAAAATCATACCGTTTTGATGAGTCCAAGTGAAAATAAAGCTATGGAACCGGTAGCCCGCTCGATTATTTATAAACACTCTGTTGATCAATGTTGGAAGTCGGCCGGTTTTTCGTACTCGATTCGCCGAATTAAACGTAGACATTCACAAGCAAGAAGAAAATAAAATGAGTGTGTTGGATTGTGAATTCAACAGCATCGATACAGTGTTGAGAATAAGTGAGTAGCCATGTGAATGACTTTGTTATGACAAGCACACGGTCAATCAAATCCAAAAAAAATGTTTTGTATTTCTTTGTCGTTTAATAGTATCTGATTGTTAATCTTAAATAAACTAATCCAACGAAAGGCTTAGCAATCGCTCGGTAACAAATCACTTCAAATAATTTTTTTCGATAACTAATCAACTTCCACCTCGCTATAAACGACAGCAAATTCATTCAGATGTGACCAAAGACATGTCGCTGCCATTCTCACTGCTGGTGGCAAATTGCATTGTAATTTTAAAAACAAAGCGGTTCTCCGGTAATACTGAACCAAAAATGTTGTTTAAACACTCATTTTCAAACTTGTAAAATGCATATCGATTATAAACCAACATTACCTTTGCCCCTTATGAGCGAAACGTTTTTCGGTGGAAAGGGATGAAAACCCGATGTGGCATATTTTTCGCAATCACCACGCTGCACAGAGCAAAAGGATATGCACTTGACGGACAATAATTAAGCCCCATTGTTGAATTCTTTTGAAATACATCCACTGAGTCGCCACCCAAAAGTCACAAGTCCTATTCATTCGTCTGAGCCCAATAATTTCGAAGATACTCAGCCCTTTCATCGGAGCAAACTCAACAATAACTTGAAGCTTGCCGACAGGTAAATTCACAAGCCTTCCATGTCAATTTAGCCAGCGGTATACCCCATTTCTGAACAACACATTTAAACCATCCCCGTGTTGTAATGAAACAATAAAAAAATGTATTCAGAATACTTTGCCACATTTTCCACCTGCACCAGAATGTCTTGAAAAATGACAACAATGTGCGATGAAACGGAACTAATGCTTGGCTTGGTATACTGGAATCGAGTCTCTCAACGTATTAACGAAGTAGAGAAAGACGACAGTTTGTCGCAGTAAATGACAAAGATTTGTTAATTTGTCACCTTTTGAGTATGCCATAACTGCCATAAGGAATTGGCAGCATCCTTTTCTCGGGTGAACTGAAATCAGTTTCACTCGACGATGGTGGATGTTCTGCTGGCATTAAATCAGTGTCACTCTTGATTCTGATGAAACGATAGCTTCAACCGGTGGGCTCTGGACCAGTGGACTGTCTTTGACAAGGAACTTTTCAACTTCTCTTGAAAAATAGAAAGTCTTTCCCGTAGGACTGACAAAGCGAAAACCTATCACGGTCTTGTTGATGTTCCAGCCCATTGCTTGCAAATGCTCATGTGGAACAGCTGTTTGTGAACCACTTCCAATTGACTACATTGTGTTCCTTAGAAAGCCAAAAAATTTCCATAGAGTGGATCCTGCGTTCGAAGAATTATTTGAATGAATTTTGCTGAAGAATGAAGTTGCAGACTATTTGAGCAAAATTGTTGATTTTGACGACTAGAGAGTTAAAGATTCACATTTCTGGGCAGTTGATTTCATTTGGGGCCACTTTACAGTCAACTGTATTGCCAATTCCGTTAATGCTAAAGTTCCCAGGTTTTATTCATTGTTTTTCTTTTCAACCTGGGAGTTTGGGTGTAAATTCTCTAGCTTTTGACCAGGGTCTGGAAAACTGTATATTTAATTCCTCTCATTTGTCAGTCTCGTGGTGTTTTGGTTTTCCTGTTCTGGGCTTCGTAATTGTTCAGGCCATATCGTATTCAAGAGAATGGCGAATTTACGAATTTTGTTGTGGACATTTTCGTTACAAATGGAAGCAATGTCTTTGTTCAAGGGGCAAAATAAAGAAACTTGTTTTGGCTCGTCTTCTTTTAGTACTCCAGTGTTGTTTTTGAAACTTATATTAAGGATAGCTTTGGCTAGTCAGCAATTGTCCTCATTATTTGTTGAACGATTATTCTTGAGCATAGCCTGTGTACTTATTGTCCAGCCGTCAATAAACAAGGTGCCTACTCCTGACTCTTTTTGCATTTTATTATATTTAGTGTGAAAATGATTTGTTCTCATTTCACTGCAGAATGACTAGAGAACAACCACCTAGGGCAACTCTGTGCTCCCCTAGATGAAAGAATAAAAATCAAATAGGGGACTAGTGTGACTCGCATTTGTAATGTTTATGCAGACCATATGCAGCTATTAATGGCCAACTCAGACACTAATCCATCACATCCATCATATTGTAAGGCGATCATGATATTTTGCAGAAAAGGGATATATATTGCACAAAAATTTGTGCTTGCAAAAATATGCTCTTTGTTTTACGTACCCACAGAATCATTAACAGGATTTCTTAGAGGCAAGTGGAATCCAGCAGAATAGAGCCCTGCAAACCACCTCATGTTCTTACAATAACTTTTAGCATGATGCAGATCACATGGCAGAAACGAATACATCACATAGCATTAGCAAGAACTGGGGAGGCATGATGTATACAGGTGATATCTCATTTCATATGTACATGTATGCAACAAAGGAAACGAGCTGAAATTAAGCCAATACGCAGATGACACGAACCTGTTTTGCGCTGACTTGGCTTCTGTCGAAACTGCCTTAGAAACAGTGGACAATTTTGGTACGCTAGCTGGCTTAAGACTGAACCGGAAAAAACAAAAGCGATCTGGTTGGGTAAGTGGGGAAAAAATAAAAGCAATCCTTTCCATCTGAAATGGTTACATAGCCTGGTAAAAATCTTAGGAATCCATGTCTCATATGACGAAAAGGGAAATAACCAAATGAATTTCAACCACAAACTCCAAAAATTACAAACCAATCTAGACATGTGGAGGGCTCGGGACCTTACACTATTTGGGAGAGTCCTAATAATAAAATCTCTAGGCCTGCCACAACTCATCTATTCTCTCTCGAGAAATAATACCGACAATTAAGACAAAGCTGTTTAACTTTCTATGGGAAAATAAGAAAGACAAAATCAAAAGAACCGGACTTTATCAAGACAGAGACAAAGGGGGTATACGTATGACAGACATTGAAACTATGACTAAAGCGCTGTAGTTAGCTTGGATTCCACACCTTTTGAATCCGGGAAGGAAAAACTGGAAAACGGTTCCAGACTATTACCTAAGGTCCAACTATGACATAAAATATATAGAAGGTTTGCCAATGTTTTACAAGGACATTCAGAAATACTTTAACGATCTGAAAACTCTCTATTGCTATGAAAAGGGACAGGATATGGTAATAATCAATAACAAAGAGATTCTTGTTGGAGGAAAACCAGTGAATGGTTTAACAGTAATATTTTGTTAATCCAGGATTTACTGAACAACAACGGTCAGTTTCTGACTTACCAAGAATTTAGAAGTAAATATCCCTGCAAAACGAACTTTCTACAATTTTATCAGGTTATCACTGCAATACCAAAGCGGCTAGTAACAAAAGCGAAAAACACAGAGACACTGGAAGGCGAACTATACACTGGAGATAACCTCCTTTTTGAACTAGACGACTCGACACAAATACATCTAGAAAAGACCAAAACCAGTGACTTCTATCGTCTACTTAACAATAAAATTCACACGGAGAACCAAACTGGCCCAACGAGATGGAACAACACAATGAAGCTGGATGGGGATGCCTGGAAAAAAATATTTGCCTCTTTGAAAAACATCTCCAAGGAAACAAAATTGAAGGAATTCCAGTTTAAATTTATCCACAGAATTATAGTTACCGAAAAGGAGCTTTGTAAATATGGTATTAAAGGGACACTGTCACGAGCATACCTTCAAAAATTCAACAGCCCAAAAACATGTTTACACCATTGGAAACCTATTAACAGTGGTCAAGTTTTCTTAAAATTACTATACCAGTTTACTGAAGCTTAATATAGAGTAAAATCACTGTGATACTATCGGGAGCTTTTGATCTCAACTTGAAAAAGTCAGCCTGACTTTTTCAAGTTCTGTCCTTGTGGTTTGGAAAAATTGATTAAAACCATTTACGGTCACCCTCTTCTTTAAACAATTTGCTAGATATCCTTCCCTTTATGTTCTAGGAGCATTTCCTGCATGGTTGAAAGCACTTAGTCGTAATTTTGGTGCCGTTTTACTAAAAAAGCCAAAAAATGTCCTTGACAGTGCCCCTTTAAAACGGATGACGAATGTCTTTATTGCAGTGAGCACGACTCGATTGATCATACATTTTATGAATGCCAATTTGTAAGGACGTTTGTAAAAAACGTCATCCACTGGTTCAATGTTACTAATAATTCACAATTTAGTCCAACAATTGAAGAAAAACTATTTGGTATCCTATCTGGCCCATATGAAAAAGATTTAACTATACGACCTTTTTTATGAGATACTACATCTATACTAGCAAACTGCATAATAAAGCTATTCGCCTTTCTAATTTCGTTGATAAAGCACTATTTAAATACAGAATAGAAAATTTTTGTCATTAACTAGTGCAAAAAAATGCTCTTTCTAAAAGCATTATAAGAGATAGACAATATACAAGTAAGTGAAATGTAAATGTGCCAGGCAAGATGGTGTTGCAATACAAAGGAACAAATGTAAATAGATTTATTATATGAGACAATATACAAGTAAGTGAAATGTAAATGTGCCAAGCTAGATAGTGTTGCAATACAAAGGAACAAATGTAAATAGATTTATTATAAGAGACAATATACAAGTAAGTGAAATGTAAATGTCCAAGCTAGATAGTGTTACAATACAAAGGAACAAATGTAAATAGATTTATGTAATGTATAATGTAATGTTCATTTCAGAAGAGTATTGTAATTTATTAATGACATACAGGAAACAAATTAAGATATTATGGTTGGGAAAAAAAATGTATGCAACAAATGAATATGTGTGTGTAAATAGTGAAGGGCAATGCATCTGCTGATCTTAGTTTCTATAGGCTAAAAGAAGAATTTGCTTATGACCTTGATCAGAGAGGGGAAAAAATGAAAGGAGCAGAGGAAAACCATTTGACAGATCAAATGAACAAAGGAAGAAAGAGGATGAGGAAAAGAAAGGAAAGCAAGCTGAAAATCCTGTGAACAACCTTCATGGGGAGCTCATAGAGAAATTTAAAAAATAACTTGGATGTGTCCTATGGAGAACAAAGGCAAATGAATACAAAGTGTACCTTTCAAAGACGGATTGCAAGCTGGAATCCAGGCGAGTGCAGCATGGGAAACAATAATTGCAAGGTCTGGAAGGGTATTTTTGGGATCCGGGATTTGACCAAAATACAGTGCGGGATCCGGGAAAACGCAAAATATATTGACGGGATTCGGGAATTGATGCTTCTCGGGAAGCGGGATTGAGCAGAATTTGGGCATGGGACGCGGGAATTCTTGTCTGATTGTTGGGAATTCGGGAAATTTTCACTACTTAGATAAACCATGACGCAGTCGAGGGTGTTCCTGTAAACTTTTTATCAAGGTCAGTGTGTACGTGTACAGGAAGACCCATCACGCTAGTTAGATCGGGCTCTTTCATCGTATCGAGGTATGAAGAGCTAACTCCATGTTGCAGTAGACTCACAACACGCGTAAAACAAAATAACTAAAAGGGCAAATCTACATCTTAAATTCATTAGCTTATGCAAAAATTAGTCCTTTTTAAAATGAATTTCTGAGAAAAGAAAAACGGGATTCGGGAAAGCGATGACAAAAAGTTCGGGATGCAGGATTTGCGTGAAAAAGGAGCAGCTTTTTAGGTCTAGTTTAATCGCAGGACCCATGTTGATAGCAGTTTTTATAACTGAAATAGTCATCCTGCATACAGTATTGTGCAAAAGAAATGCAAACGAAATGCGCGAATTTCATTCTTTGTTTCCCCGACTTTTCGTCGAAAGTACGCGCGAAAATTCGAGCAGAAATTCGCGGCGCTTGGAGCGACAATTCGCTAAAACAAAGGCTGATATTTCGACGAATTTCCGTGACCTCAACGACAATTCGCGATCAATAGCGCTAATTCGCAAGTCCATTTACGAAATTTCGCTACGGACTAAATGGTTGTTTGTGCGTCTTCAACACGCGATTGATACGACCATCTGGTTATGTAACTTACACAAAAAATAGCTTGGAATTGTTCGGCGGAACTGCGTGCTTCAAATATCGTAAAATACTCTAGTAAAAGGAAGGTTTTTATTCTGTACAACTTACACTGCCATTAATTTAATAGTACTAAGGTATTTTCTTTGTGCAGAAAACATGAGGAAAGCGGCAATTCGCAATGACAATAATATATCACGGCAGCTTGAAACAGCGTAAAATCGCTTTCAAAACTACAGAATTCAAACCACTAAATGAACACAAGAAACGCTTTCTACGCTTTCCTTTACTTTTAATGTCAATAAACACACTCCTTTCTATTTTCTGAAGCACAGTAGTAATTTTCTTAAGCTATAAACAGAACTCAAAACAAAGCGGCTGTACACACTGAAGGAAGTCTCGGGAAAACGTGTATCAGATAACAACACATTTGTGTCAAAACTGCTCGCTTCAAAAGCCTAAAATTCTGAACTAAGGATTGATAAATGAAAGAAACTTGAAAGAAACTTTGTTTTGAATTAAATTTCATTTAAGATGAAGCCAAGAAATGTATTCAAAAGCGTCAAAACATCGCAAATTACAAAGCCACGTAATTCTGCACGATTATTCACATGTTCACACTGAAAGCGAAAGTTTTTATTTTAGCCGACGGCTTTTGCGGTCAATTCTTCACTCAATGGCTTAACTGTCCCTCTGAAAAATCCATCATATTCAAAGCAATACTGTGTATTACCATTTTTGTTTTCAAAGGTCTTGAGAAGCTGCTTTAAGTCCATGCACAGGTCCGTGATTTGTATTCAAAACGCATTTCGAAGTGCCATGACACCATGTCTCCACGGCCGTGGAAGAAGCAGGAAGATCGAAGGAAGATGAATCCGTCCTCAACAAGTTTTACATGTAAACACTCTGTACTCCATGATCGTTTTAATCGTGCTATTCGTTAGACTGCTTCAAAACGAATGAAAACACGCACACATGATGGATAACATGTAAACTATTCGCTGATTTCTAAGAATCCGATGCTGTTGCAACAAGGCCGAGCAGAGACTGGGGTCACGTCGGGAAACAGCGTGTGTGTTTACACTTCCTTTCGAGTCATCAGGAACAAGTTTTTGCTAGAATTGCGATACTTTCTTCTTTACGGATCTTTTTAACAGTTAACACTTGGCGGAGAAGAACCAGGTAAGATTATTTTAATCTTTGGTGTTGATTGTAACCTCGAGCGACAAAATCATTCCGGCTTTGTTTTACGCTAGCGTTACGGAACGAAGATTCGTGTGTTTTACTCACAGTGCTCTCACAGCATACTTTGCAGTAAATGTTAAGATCAACAGGCCGAAAAGTCGCTCGAAAGTTCGCAGCGAATTATCGCTTGAAAGTTCGCGGCAGTTGATCGTGCACGGCGAATTAGCATTCGAATTTTCGCGCCACTCAAAACAATAGGTGTCACGAAAATGCGGAGAAATATCGCGGAAATATCGCTCGGAGCGAAATTTCTTTGAAAAGGCCCGAAAAGCCACGAATTTCGTCAAAATTCGTTTGCATTACTTTTGCACAATACTGTAAATATGTTTTTATTATTATTATTATTATTATTATTATTATTATTATTACAAGTGAAACCGGTAAAAACAATATATAATTATATATCCCATAGAAAACTGGTAAATGTGAAAATAGATTAGTGTGTATCAATCAGATCAATCTGCAGCTTACTTTCATAAGCAAATGCCTACATTGTGCAGTTCCAGAAAATATCCATACCCACCCCAAGGATAAAGGTTAAGTCTGCATAAGAGCCTAGTGGCCCATCAGGCCAGAGCTTATCCCGGCTTCCGTAGCATGAAGCGACTAGGAGTATTTCTACTCCCCCCTGGATGGGATGCTAGTCCATCCTAGGGTTACCCCCAGCAGTAAATTCGCCGCTACCCATTTATACACCTGGGTGGAGAGAAGCACTATGAGAGTAAAGTGTCTTGCCCAAGAACACAACGCAATGCCCTGGCCAGGGCTCGAACCCGGACCGTTGATCCGTAGTCCAGCACACTAACCATTAGGCCACTGCGCCTCCCACGAGGATGGTCATTGGAAATTCTGAGGGGGATGGGGGTCTCAATAGCACAAATTTTTAAAAGAAAGTATGAAGCTGAACTGGAAATTCCAGGGGGTGGGAGGGTCCAAACCAAAGAACCATCCTTGGGGGAGGTATGGATATTTTTTGGAACCATACCCTGTGGAACCAAGCCTGTGCTGCAAAAAAAACTTGACACATTAACTTAACCTGGAGTAAAATTTATTGTCTGCGATAATAATTATGTAAATTCTCTGTTAGTTCCTTATTTTTACATGTTTTTATTGAAATAATTTTTTTTGTCATGAACCCCAGAATGGTTTTAAAACTTACATGTAATTAAGTGTCAGTATTTACATGTAGCCTTATTGGGTTCTGGGATGTTCATATTATATAAATAGCTATAAATGTCACTTTCAGGTTTAAACTGGCAACATGTGGGAATCAATCATGTGACAATTTTATTGCATTGACACAATGTGTATTTTTGAGTTCATTTTGACTAACAGGAATGCCCTCACCTGTAAAAAGAAACAAAGCAAACAAAAACTATTTATCTTGATGAAATTGCTATTTTCCAGCATGCAGACTCAGTATATTAAAATTAAATGGCCTTTTCAGTGTGTGAAAAAAAACTGGCTGCTTTTATGTTGGGCTAGTGGATCCAATAATTTTTTCCACTTGCTAGATAGCCAAATGAAAATTATGGATTTTTATTTTTTGTTATAGTTGTTTCGAAAGAAACATGGGACTTTGGGTAAGCTTATAATGGGTTAACCTTACCCAGTCTACCTGGGTCAGGCAAGGAAAAAATCAAGTTTCTTTGCACCCCTCCTTTCATTAATCATTACAAAAAAATGTCAGATTATTTTTATGTTTAAAACTGTTTTGGACCCTAAAGCTGAATTTTTTTAATCTGTTCATTTCAAAACATTATGTCACAGAAACCGATGTTTGGTTTTCTTGTAGAGCAAGTTGCCAACAAAAACTAAGCTGGAGTTTATTTAAATCAAATTTACAGCTACCACTTGGCTAATTCCCATATGAGTTAAAAAAAAAAAAAAACTTGGGCCTTGACAAAGTGCGAGCCAACAGGTCATGAGAGCCATTCCACTATATATAAATAGCACATTGGTTAGCCTAAAAAGCTCCCTGGATAGCCTAAGCAGTACTCCAGTTAGCCTGAGTATAGTTAGCTGAGGTGGCTTGAGATTATGCTAATGATTGGCCTTACGTATTTCTGGCTTGTATGGCACTTATGTGTCATGAAACATGCAAGCCATTCCAGTTAGCCTGCATAAGATTGCGGTTGGCCTACATAGTACTCCGGTTAGCCCTAAAAGCACTTTGGTTGCCAAACGGTACATCATGTTGCTTGCAGTTAGCTTTATATTGGAATTAGGGTTTTCTGGCTTGCTTAAGTTTAAGGCCTCATTAATTTTTACATTGCTACTTTAAAATGCTACTGAAGGTCATACAACAACTGAAAATACAGGCCTTAAGAAAATGTCAAACAGATTTTTTATAAAGTAGACAAATGTCTGGTCAAAAAGCAGATCTTAAATGCCTCAGGTAATGAATGTGTGTAGAGAGAAGGATGGGAATTGCTAGAACTGACTGTCACATAACTATGTGCAAAACTAAGAGATTGACAACTACCTGAACTTGTTATAATCCATCGTTTAACTCAACAGTAATCCAGAATGTCCTCAGTTCTGAATTCTGTAAATCCTGTCAAAACATTAGGCATTCTATTAGTCCCAAAAATTACCTGTAGACCACAAAATGCAAAAGAAACGGAAATCTATGTTTACCAATACAATAAAACATCATGGCAAGAACAAATTCTAAGTTAAGAAATGGTCTCATTTATTAAACATGCCCAAAGTGGCATTCCAAAACGTGAATAGCACTGTTTAATTGAAGTCTATATTAGCTACCAGGTTGACTGCAAGCAGTCTCTAGTCTAACTTTAATAAAAAAAAAAAACAGAGATCACACTGAGCTGAAATGTTTCTTCCAATTTCAAAGGTATCACATCAAAGGTGTTGCAGTAATTTCAAATTTCCCTGACGTAATTTTTCTTTGCGGCCTGAAATGGCCACTTGGTCAATATTTTGAGGAACATTTCCTCACGTATAAATAATGAAAGGATGCGATTCTTACAGTGTATTAATTTGAAGTACAGTAGCTTAAAATTCAGATGACAAACATAAATAACAGTTACATGCCTCGACGAAATGACTACCTATTTTTACGCTGAGCTCGGCTTTAATTCCAGTAAGCTAAGTTGATAAACATGATAAACGTCGAAGACATAAGCTTCAACCAGTCTAAAAAAAAATCATTGTACAATGAGAAACGCTTACCTCAGGTCCCTGTAAGTTTCTGTTACCCACGTTTTCGCACGTTTCTACTTATTTAATATTCTTCTTTATCGGGAATACAAATAAAGGACTCGTTTTCATCCCGTCAAGAAGGTTAAACGTTGACAAAACTGTCCTCTATAACTCAAAATCACTCCATTCAAGGTTGGATTCCCCTTTCTGGTCGCCATCTTGAAAATGCTCTTGTCGTGAGCCCGCATTACGGACCACGGGGAATCCGCTGTGGAGACCCCAGCAGGGGGGAGGGGGAGGGGCAGCTACTTAACCTCTCCCCAGGCGCACTCCTTTCGTCTGAAAGATATTAAATCCATCCTAGCCAAGAGCAATTAAAATGAGAAGAAACTGACAACGCCATCATAAAGAGCATGTACTCCTGCCTTTGGCAAAATTTTCTTTTATTCCTACAGCAAATGATCGCTGAGTAGGAAGCCAACAAACTTTTCAATTGTATTTTTTACTGCCGTACATTTTTAGGAAAAAGTAATAATGGCCATTTTTTGAAACACTATTTGAAAAGCTACAACTTCGCTTAAAAAAATCCTAAGAGTGAGATCCTAGTAAAATTTTCAAGCGAATTTAAAAATGCAGTCCGCTC
The DNA here is from genome assembly GCA_963693305.1 of Meandrina meandrites. Lineage (NCBI taxonomy): Eukaryota > Metazoa > Cnidaria > Anthozoa > Scleractinia > Meandrinidae > Meandrina > Meandrina meandrites. The sequence goes on from OY855903.1 coordinate 43,806,667, forward strand.
TGGTCACGTGACCGATGACGTCATAACAATAAAAGTGATAAAAATGTACTTAACATATAAATATCTACCAACTTGTAATTTGTTGTTTCCTCACATTTAATGCAACGCCAGATACTCACTTGTACCCAGACTCCCACTTTTTGAAAATCGTGCATAGCTCCCTTAATATTTATATTTTGTTCGGTACCCGGGCAGTCTGAAATGCCTCACACCAATGTGCTTCAAACTGCAATGACTGCTTTTTCAGTAACAAAATATCTTCGTCACAGTGAACAAAAACGAACTTGAGAGCAATGTCACGTGACTAATGACGTCATCGCCCTACGTCTTATACAAGAAATGGTCATTGTTAAGAGTTATTTCTATACGACGTTGTACTCCTCCTGGCTTCAAACTGGCCAAGTTATTTGGCATTGATGATTTTTCAGCTGCAAAGGATTTTGGGAAGGTTTTTATTATAATTATATATTGTTTTTATAATTATTATTATTATTATTATTATTATTATTATTATTATTATTATTATTAGGAATGGGGGATCAGGACCCCCTTTTCCAGACCCTGTAATTGGAGGAGGCTGGATTGTTGAACCAGGCTAAAAGTGGCCACATTGTTGTTTAAGTGAATAAGAAGACATGTATAAAGCATCATTATTCATGCATGCAGGCTATGCCAACATAACTACAGTTCAGCTGAGATAAGTGGCAACTCTTCAGTAAGTCAGGTGCCTTTGTGGACCCCACCAGCCAAAGCATCAGCAACAACAGCCCCTTCTATGACATCAATCCCAACTCTAGGTCCAGTATGTATGCACTGTCCATTTTATGGACTGCTCCCAAGGAAATGGCTTTCTCTGTGGATCCAACTCAGAAGGGCTATCTTTCAGATTTGCTTTCACGATTTGCACACTGATGTCCCTCTTTCACTTTGTTATTTTTATGTTACTCGAGATCTTTGTTCTATTTTACTTTAGGAATCCTCAAAAAAATCAGTTGCAACTGTATTACCAGCAGTGAAGTTGACGAACAATATTTAAGTTGTCCTCTTATAGAGCGTTTTAAATCACATGACAACTGACTTCATCCGACATCATCTTCTAATGCAATTAATGGAGCTGTGAATGTAGTTCTCTCCGAGAAGGTGAATTTGCCAGCCTTCTAGTATTTAGATACATCTCATTCTTGGATCTTTTGACCTTGATATTCTAGAGGATAAATTATATGTTTCGTTCAACTGTAACATGTCTACATTGTTTTCCAAGAGAAGGAGTTTCACTGAAGTAGTTGTATCTCTGATGAGTAGTTCTTGTCTTTGAGGACACCCTGATGTTGTGTGCATAGTGTTTTTCCTGGAGACATCTGCACAACTTGTGCTTTGATAGTGACAAGATGTTCTGCTGCAAGTTTTTCGAGAGCCAAAAGGTTTGGAAGAATTCTGTTGCAGCTGTCAATTCACCCGAGTAAGGGAAGTCAATGTCGTTACTTGTGATAGGAGTTATTCTTGTCTTGCTGAGAAGGACATAGACATAGACATAGACATAGTAGAAAATGTTTATGGTAGAGAGTCGAAGAGTCTTCGAGTGTGGGGGCCACGTTGGAAGGGCCTATGAAACAACCTGAAAAACTTTCCAAATGAAAGGTGTTTCAGCTCCAGGTGCCGGTCTGGCACATTTATTCAAAACGCTCACATAGACCACTTTTGCTGCATGCAGCAATGCAAGAATCTAGAGGATTATGTCAAACGTATGAGGGCTCTAGGAGATCATCACTCCAAAAATGAACACACATAGGAGGGTGGCGAATGTGACTTTCATCCAACTACTGTATGCAACCAAAATAATCCTCAAATGTGCGTTTCACCATTGGGCATACCATACTGAGTGTGAATAACGAGCAAGTGATGCCAAATCTGTTATCCAAACAGAGCTAGGAAGGGGACAGTCAAACCTGTGAGGCGCATTTCTCTGTACTTCCACATTACAGAGCAAAAAGACCAAAGTTTGTGCAGGTATTTTGAATGTTAATTAGGGCTATGCAGTCATAGTTACATGCATGTAGAAGCCATGGCATCTACCAAGGGGGGGGGGGGGGGGGGGGTCTAAACATTTTTAAGATCTTTGAAAAGTTTAATTTTGGACAGTCCTTCATTAACTGGGTACGTATTTTTTATACAAACATATTGAGCTGCATTATGAATAATGGACTAGCAACTCTGCTCCTTTCAGTCAGAAGAGGGGCTAGACAGGGGGATCCTCCTTTGCCCTATCTTTTTATTTTAGCTTGGAGCCCCTTCTCTCTGACTATAAACAAAACAAAGACATCACAGGTATTGAAGTAGAAGGTAAAGAAGTTATGTGTACCGACGTCACAGACAACTTATCTAACTTTTTTAAAGATAAAAAATTGTATGAAGCGCTGAATTTATTGTCGAATACATACGGTGATTGCTCTGGCCTTAAAGTCAACAAAGAAAAAAAGAAGCCTACTGGCTAGGAAAATCTTACATTAATCATGAAACTCTTGATATAAATAACTTAAATGAACTAATCAAAATACTGGGTATCTATTTCACTTATGATCAGCATAACAGCAAAGAACTTAACTTTGACTCAACCTTAAAATCTATCAAAAAGCCTTTGAATTTCTGGCGATGGAGGAATTTAACAGTAATCAGAAAAATCCAACTTGCTGAAACCTTTGCCATTCCAAAATTCATGTACCATGCCTCCCTTATTTCATTTGACAAGGATGTAATTAAAAGCGTAAATTCAGTGATTAACAATTTTGTGTGGAAAGGTAAAGATAAAATTGAGAGACTGACGTTAATTAGTGAATATGAAGATGGTGGTCATAAGATCCCTCACATTGACTTCTTGATTAAGCACTTCTCTTCTCCAACTGACAACATGGTGTGAAAACAACTTTTTTGACAATTTGGCACTCTCAAGACATAGGTGCAGGTTTCTGCAAAAAAAAAACGCCATTGACTGAGCTGTAAACTCAAGCTGAATTGGTTGCTGTAGTCCAAGTGGAGATATCTGTGAGAGGACTCTCATGAAATGCAACAGTTTACTTAATCCATGGCTTCCATCTTCTTTCCACCTTCTTTAGTCAAGTGAGGCATGTGAGTTAAATAGAGATTACTTCTTGGAAAATGCGCGCGTACAATTTTTATTCACGAGTTGAGTAGTATCAGAAAACGAATGAGTGAGTGCAGCAAACGAGTGAGTTTTCTGATAAAACTCAATGAGTGAATAAAAAATCGTACAAAGCATTTTCCAAGGTGTAATTTGTTTATTTTATAGATACTGAGATTTTTGAAAAGTCAAAGTTTGGCAATCTTACGCATGTGTTGAGGGAACCCATTCAACTGCAATGTATGCGTGTAAAACTAGAATAACTAAAACATCAATTTCTCTTTCAAATCAAATATTTAATGAAGTAACACAGGAAATAAAACATCAGTTTTTACTTTCACAACTTTTATAAACACTTTTCAGCTGGATAAAAAAAGAACCTGACTGAGGCTTATAATTTCGAATTTAATGTTTTGTAAATCAGATATTATAAAACAGCGGTATACGCTGAATAACACAAGGACAAGGCAAACAAACTATTACCTCTTTTTTACTCCTCAAAGTCCAAAATGGAGGCTGTTGTTCCGCCACAGGGTGTTTAAAATGGCGTCAGGACTTGATACACCAAAGGAGCCTTTTGTCAAAGAGACGTTTTATCGAAGACACCGATGCATTTAATAGGCTTGTTTCCTCTTCCCTGTTTCTTGAGCTGTTTCTGTTTAGACTGGAGTGTTTTTCTTAACTTTTCAAATGCTAGGTCATTGATGATGCTAACTTGATAGGACTTTCTTTTAAGGTGCCTTTCAAAACTCGCCAACATCCCTTGGAGTGACGACGGCTCGTATTCTTGCCCTTTCTTTGTGTGGACGCTTAATATGAATTCGCTAAGAAGTTCATTCAACTCAACAGGAAGAATTTCTGCTCTCGCGTGTTTCTCCTCACCAAGTTGCGGTTTTCATGCTCTTCAATAAACGACTCAATTGTGTCATCTAAACCTCTGCCATGTCGCCGAGACGAAAATGGACGACAATCGAAATCTCGATGCGATGTTGTTTACTAGTGTGTTTTTGTCGTTCGCGTTTGTGATTGGACGGACAACGTTTTTTCACTAGTGAGTTTTATCGTTCGCGTTTCCTATTGGCTAATGCATTTTACGTAATCCTTTTTTCATGAGGAAATCTCAGTATCTATGATATAATATCATTTAGTGTTCAACCAATCAAAGAGCCAGAAATGTTAAAATGTACCATGACAGTGTGCTATGTCCGCTACGCTTCAGATGGATTAAGGGAAACTTTATTTGGAGGTCTTATCTCACTGTGGATTTCCCTTCCATTTCATGTGTACCTCTTCTGAATTTTCATCTACACTGGGTTAAAGATGACTTAGAATAAAGTAGTTTTGCAAGTCTTCAGTCCTGTAGTGTCTTTCGCTCTGAAAATACAGCATTTTGAATTTCCTAATTTTAACCTTGCCTGACTGAAGATAATGGCTGCGAAAAAGCTGTACTGGTTGAAAAAAGTCTTAGATGATGTGTTTATCATGAGTGAAGAGAAACCGCTTTCATCACAACAGTGAAATTGAGATAATTTGGCTGATTTGCAGCAGCCAAGTTGGTGTGCCAAAGCTGCACACCAATATGGGGTCTCCAAACAAAGCTCTATGAACGTTTTGGAAAATAACTCAGAAACAGTGGACCACAGACCTGAGCCTTGGAAAAGTTTTTCCCATGTTATGGCATGACAGTGCAAACCAGCAATTATAATTTTCTTTCAAAGTTACAACTGTCTGTTCAACAAAAGCACATTGACTCCATTTCACCATACCAGATGATGACCCACAAGTAGACAGTATGCACACAATACAACAGACAAACGATACACCACACACATCATCAGCCTTCAATAATCATCACACCAACCTACTGGTACCCACAACACCTACACCACACACATCACCCACCCTTACAAAACATCATACTTCTACATTATTACAAACACCACCTCCATGTAGTACACAACAGTCAACAATCCTTTCAAATCATCACACCACTACACCAATACAAACACAACCATGCACACAATGCACACCATCAGCCATTGCAAATCACACCATTGCACCAACACCACATCTTATACACCATCCCTCATGGAAAGCACACTTATTCTCCTACCACAACTACATGTAGCACCCAAGACTACTAAAACTGAGTACTTGGATCTACCATCAACACATTGAAATTTTAGGAGATCATTCACCCAGGACCTTTTTGGAAATGATGAGTTTGGTGAAAGCAACTTTAGACTGTCCAGCAACTGCCCTGGAACTGGAAGTGAGTGGGAATTATTCTTGATGGATTAATTTAGCCATCATTCCTTCTTTATCTAGTCTCCTTCACAGCCGCTTTTTGGGACGTCACTCAACGCTCCCCCCAAAGAAGCGGCTGCTCACATCCAAACAACATTCCTTTCCCATTGTTTTTGCGGTCTGCTGAACCAACCAATGAAATACCAGCAAAGTGGGAATGACGTAAGATTTCACTTGAAAAATGTAGATGTTGCAGACATCATAGTGTGTAAGACACCGTGTTACAAGCGGTTGAGAAACTGGAAGAAGTAAAGAAAGAAATTCAAGATTCTTTTCAAGGTAGGCCGAGAGCCAAACGTTTGCTTCATCCTACAGATGGAGAACAGGAAGAGATGAGCCGAAATCAGGGCTCGTTGTCAACAAACCGAGTGAAGGCGTCGAGAACACTTCAATTTAGCTTGGCTTACACTTCTTCTACTTGTGCTTCTTTCTGCAGTCAGGAACTGCTTGCTGGGGTCAACCCACGAAGCAACGTTCGTGGATGCCTTTCACCAATACAGCAAATTAGTCCAAATTACAGATTGTTTCCCCATGTCGAAACAACACAAGAATTTCGGCCTCCTTTGACTTCAACACCTTCATCATTGGCAAACCACGATGAAATTCCATGAGTAACGCTTTCTGTGCAGAATCCCAGCAAACACTTAAACAAAAACGCTTCAGGGAGCTTATCAAAACATCGGAAAAGCGGTGGCTCATGGAATTCCGTCAAGAATTGCAACAGCAGTAATGAATTGCCCGTCGGTGAGAGAACAGATTGTTGGAAAGGTGGTGAAAGTGGTATCGAAGGAAGTTACCGGCCTATGTTCCAAAACAAACCCCTCACTTCTTAGAAAAACAGGGAAGGAAGATCTGGAGAAGTTTGACTTAGAGAATGTATGCCAGGAGTGGCGCGAGAGAGCTCCACTTTTTTATTTGTTTCTTCTTACGTCTGCTGCAAATAAAAGAACGAAAACTTCCACATGGTTGGGAGGCCGTGCACTTGCAGGATCTGCTCTGTTAAAACAGAGAAATCAAGAGATTAGTGCCACTGGTGCCGTTATGGGTGTCCTTTTAAAGAATAAGACAGTTGAGGTATGATTTTAATTGTTTCAATTATTCTATTATTTTATTGTTTAAGTGCTACTGGGATCAAAAATACACCTTTCCTTTTATCTTCAGATTTTGAATGTACATTGCCCAATTAGTACCTCTGCCAAATATTAAGTCTTTACATTAAGCCTTTGCAGATTCAGTAAGCTTAAGCTGACCAACTCCAACCAGCTGACGCTGCAAACAATAGACACACTGGGAGAGAACCATAACATTGAACTGATTAAAGGGAGGGAAAGGATTACTGAGGAAAATACGGAACTGCACAAGCTTAATGAGAAAATAAAGAACCTAAACAATTTGCATGCAGCTCATATGTCTTCCTACTTACAATGCAATTGCAGCCAAGAGTTGTCTGCAATCAGAAAACAAGTCTTTGATGAAAAAATGTCATTTGTTGGTGTTAAAAGTAAAGACAAAAAGACGATGAAACGTCAGTTCCATTTTTGCCAATTGCATGGTCATTCACGCTGTAGTTGCCTGGGCTTCAGGCTTCCTCTATGCTTATTGAAACAGTTGTATATAAAATATACAATAAAAATGCGATGCTCTTGAGTGGAAAATATATTCTAGTTGTTATTCAAAATAGGTTTTATTTGATATTGTTGCGGCCAAACAGCTCTTTCCTTTTAGCTTGTTACATTTTGGTGACAAACTTATTACATTAGTGGTTAAGATTTTTATTACATTAAAGGTTAAAAAGTTATTACATAAGTGGTTAGTTTTTTTCTTACATTAGTGGTTGATATTTATCACATTTGTGGTTAGTATTACATTAGTGGTTGATATTTATTACATTAGTTGGTGATACAATGTCTACATCTGCAAAACTTTTTATCTTATATTGAAATTGTCATTTTATATTTTTATTGCTTTTATTTTAGGAGTCACGCTATGTTTCTCTCCAGAGAAAAGTTGTTTCTTCACCTCTGGTGCTGTTTCTGAAATAAACTCTGTTTGGGTTTATTCGTGCTCCTGCAACATACAGCATGGTGAAATGGTGGCAGCATTGGGTTCTCATGTAAAATTTATATGAAACATGAAGGTGCCATGCATACATGCAATATGCTTTCTATATACAAATTAGACATTTTTTTAGCAAGGGGAGCCTGAGGTGCATGATTTTCATCTTACAATTGCTTGGGGAACGAATAACATGTGGTTCCTAAATATACAACATTAATTAATCAACCTTCCCTTGTTTTTATTGGAATAAGGACAACAACAACTTTGTGTGGCTGAAAATGGGGAAGTGGGTGACAAAGTGCTCAGTTAATATTTAATTAATATAATTTAGCCCCATGGACCCCTGGAGTGTCAAGAAAACAAAACCTACAGCCCAAGGAGATGTACTCAGTGGATGAAGAGAAGGGAGGTGGCCTTCTCTCAGGGCCACTGTGAACATTCCTAGGTAGAGAGGAGGGAGGTGGGCCTCCTCTCTGACTGGAGGGAGTGGGCCTCCACTAACCTAGCTCCAGGGGGTAAAATTGGAGGGAGTTGAGCCTCCGAAAATCGAGTCTATGGGGGCAAGAGTGTGACGAGAGGAGCACTTCATCCCCCATTCCCGTGTTTATTTGTCTAACCTAAACAGAACTTACTAAGAAAGGTAGCAGTATAAATCAAAAGGATAAATTGGTAACTGTGATATAAAGTATCTATCACTGAACTGGCAAAGTGATCTGCCATTAATGTTCATTTGAATAGCTAAAACACGTAAACAAAACCTAGGTGAGGTACTTAGCTTCTCTAAGATTTCTATGATTTGTACAGACAAGCAACATCAAAGTCTTGATATTTACACTGTTCATTTAAGCATTATTAAGTATAATTAAATTGCATGTAAAGAAACCTAAGTAAAGTATTAGTGTCTCTGAAACTAGTGTTGTTCCTTCAATCAATCGACGTATTGTAAACACCTCAAGTGTGGTATAAAGTTGCTCGAAAATCTATAAATGTCCATTCAGGGAAATTAAATTAAAGTGTACAACAGGAAACCTCAAAAGAGATACTTATTCTAAGAGTTCCATTAGTGTACATAGCAAACTACAGTGCAATACTGAGTAGCCCTATGATTCTTTAACTAAATTGCACATGATTGGAAAGCCCTTTAGCAAACTGTAACTATCATTATTATTGCATATGAGCAAGCAAGAGCTTTTGGGTGGGAGGGAGGGAATAAAAATTTTTGTTGGCAGAATGAATACTGTTGCTTATCTCGCGTGAGAGCAAAAGACAGCGGTCGAGTTTAGCAGGCACATATCAAGATGCCAAAGTTCGCTCCGATTGGATGGTTTTCAGGATTCTCACGTGAGATCGTCAGAGGACAATGGTTAGCTAATTAAGCAAAGCTCATAGCTCAAAATAGAAACAAGAGTTGTTGATTAACTAGAATTTATTTCACATGTTCAATAAATTGTGATTTAATCAACCTTCCCTTGTTTTTATTGGAATAAGGACAACAACAACTTTGTGTGGCTGAAAATGGGGAAGTGGGTGACAAAGTGCTCAGTTAATATTTAATTAATATAATTTAGCCCCATGGACCCCTGGAGTGTCAAGAAAACAAAACCTACAGCCCAAGGAGATGTACTCAGTGGATGAAGAGAAGGGAGGTGGCCTTCTCTCAGGGCCACTGTGAACATTCCTAGGTAGAGAGGAGGGAGGTGGGCCTCCTCTCTGACTGGAGGGAGTGGGCCTCCACTAACCTAGCTCCAGGGGGTAAAATTGGAGGGAGTTGAGCCTCCGAAAATCGAGTCTATGGGGGCAAGAGTGTGACGAGAGGAGCACTTCATCCCCACAGAATGCAAAGCATTCCCCCATTGACGAGCCACAGGAGTAACAAAATGCAGGTATAATAGTCTACATCTCATTTAAAAAGAATATAATGCCTCTCATCTTGTAAGGAGTGAGAAAATTTACGTGGTGTCTTTAACGTAATTAATTTACGAAATGGTGCTGTACAAAAGAGTACATTCTGAGAGCTACTGGCGACGTGAAGGTTCAAACCTCACAAATTAAAGGCATTATGTCGCTTGAGTAACAGGTTATCTAACTTATAACAGACTAACGAGCTTTTGGGGGACCTGTGCCAGAACAGAGGGTGGAGTTTTTATGTACCTCTCAAAACAGTCAGATGACCAACGACCCAGAACCTTAATGAGCCATGGGGGTAAGTTTGCTGAAGCAGCTGTCGTAGCTGCACCTATCCGGAAACTGTGCCCAGCAAATTCCCTTGAGTCCAGACCCCCCTTGCTGATTAGGAGCCTTGTTTCCCTTGTTAGTTTTTCCCGGGTTAAGAAACCACCAGATACATAGGTAAAAAGGGGGCCAGAGTCTGAAGACAAGGGCCTGGAATTCAGGTATGCCACCATTGCAGTGATGGGGCACAAGGGTGAATTTGTCTTTCCGATGACGATAGTTTGTCCCTGTCTAAAGGGGTCTGTTTTGGACACCTTCAAGCGCACTAACATATACTGGGGTGAATTCCTTGGCATAAAAGTTATGTCTCTGTTCATGAGATGGTGCTTTGGATCAAAAGTTGAATTGCAAGTAAGTTCACCTATTCGCAGAAAGCCAAAAAAGGCAAGAGTCATTGCCGCCCAGAGCATTAATGAATCCCTATTGTCGGTACGTTGCACGTTGAGGAGGTGGTAAAATAAGTTCAACAGTTGTAGAGTTATTGGTCTACGTACTTTTGACTGTTGCCCCTGTGAACGCTTAATGCCTCGAAGAATAAGCCGGAGACGAAGGAAATTAGATAACTGAAGTTCATAGCCATGGCTGGAATGGTAGTTTTTTACTGCGGACAAATAGTTCTTGATAGTGATGTATTGCACAGAACGAGCCATTGCGACTGAGAAATTGATTAAAATATCCTCGCTAATGGGGAGTCGCAGATTGATGTTCATTTGTGAACAGAAAGTGACAAATTGCCGCATACCAGAACCGTATGTCTTTTTGGTGCTCTGGGCAAGTGACATTCCCAGGTAACCCTCAGCTTCCTTTGCTAGAGCTTGTACAGATAGGCTGGGATGGGGTCTGGTGTTGCGTGGGCTTGGGGTGCTAGCTGGTGGAAGCGTTCCATCTGGAAACGAGAAAGAGAGTCCGCAATGTTGTTATTGATCCCAGGGACATGCACTGCTCGAAAATAAAAGTTATGCCACAGGGTGCAAAGTGTAAGGTCCCTTACCAAGTCCATTACCCGGGGAACTTTGGATCTGCGGGAATTGATGACCTCGACTACACCCTGATTGTCGCAATAGAAGCGGATGCGCTTGGATGTCCAATGAGCCCCCCACAAATGGCATGCAACATTAATTGCATATAGTTCTTGCCAAAGAATGCTGATGCCTCCCTGGCCTAGTTGTTGACAGGGGAGCCACTTTCCCTGAAACCACCTTTCTTGGAAAATTCCCCCATAACCCAGGGAGCCAGAGGCATCTGTAAACAGAGAAAGGGTGTCAGAGGTTTCCCACAGAGGGGATAGGAATAGTCCTATTCCATTCCAGTGGTCGATAAACGTCTTCCACATTTCAATGTCTTTGTAAAAGCCTGTGGTAAGCTTTATATGATGGTGGGGTTTTTTAACCCCCCTGGTAAGGTGAATTATTCGTTGTAGGAAGGGTCGCCCTGGGGGGATTACCTTGCAAGCAAAATTGAGAGCACCTATCAGTGATTGAAGTTCTTGCAGTGTTGTTGACTGTTGAGATTGGAAAGTGGAGAGAGCAGATTTGATCCTCTCCACCTTATCCTCAGGTAGCCTTGCCTCCATTTTCCCAGAGTCTAGTATGATACCCATGAACTGAATAATTTGAGGAGGCCCCTCGGTTTTGGCTGTGGAGATAGGGATATTCAGTTTTTGAAAGGCCAAGATCATACTTGACAGGCTTGCCTGACAGAGGGAATCAGGTGGAGTGGTATGACAGGGTGGCTCCACTATAAGAAAATCATCCAAAATGTGGCACACAAAGGAGATGGAGCATTCGTTAAGTAAAATCCACTCAATGGCATCTGACAGCTGATTAAAAATGTACGGGGCAGAGCGAAGCCCAAATGGGAGCACTTTGTCGAAATAATACTGCCCATTCCAACACATCCCCAAGAGTTCCCAGTCATCCGGATGGACCGGAATGAGCCGAAAAGCAGATTCAATGTCTGTTTTGCCCATGTAGCAGCCTGGGCCAAATTTCTGAATTGCTGCAATGGCATTGTCAATAGTAATATATTGCAGGGAGAAATCATCCTTTTCAATGAAATAGTTGATGCTAGAGGTCCCAGACTTTGGGAAGGATAAATGGAATATTGTTCGGAATTTGTCAGAATGTTTTTTGGGAACAAGACCAATAGGTGAAACCTGAAAATTCTCAAAGGGGGGTGCGGGAAAGGGGCCCATGGTACGCCCTTTTGCAGCCTCATCAGCTAAATTCCCTGTAACCACCTCGGGATTTAAATAAGCAGTAGGTAAGTTATTGGAAAAACGTGGGCGCCTAGGTCCAGAGTAACCAATCTGAGCCCCCTCCCTCAGTTCTGAACATAGTTTTTTGACAAATTCCCTTTCAGGGTGATTGGATAGGGCCTGATATAACTTAACAACGTTGACAGGCGTAACCACACCTCCAAAGCTACTTGTCTCGGTGGCGGCTGCTTTGGTGCTGGGAGTTTGACTTTCCCACCCTTGGGAAGGGGTCCTTTTCTGTACCATAGGAACTGGGGCACTTGATCCCGGGATGATCCTTCCCGCACCCAGACCGGTTACATTTGTGGGCATAGATGCAGGGGGTTCTGGCACAGGGAACCCCCCTATTGAAGTTGTGACAAGTACGGTTTTCGGTCCCCCTAGAGGTACTTGTCGACGAGGGTCCTGACTGGAAAACACCAATGTCTTCCTTTAGCAGTGAAGGGGCAACCGTAAAGGTTTTAAGACATAATTGACTGTCAATGGTTGACCATTTCAATGACTTGTTAGCGGCAGCCTTCTGCCGGAACTTAATGTCATAAACACACCAACCCAACCCCCTATGGTATTTAGCAGCGTATCGAATGAGTGACATATATTCTAACAGCTCTGAAGCACGGTGTGGGAACTTGCTGATAGTAACTCCCATGTAGGCAGTGAAGGCCGTCGTCCACTCTGTTATGTCGGTTATGGATGTTGCTTTGGCCTTGTTTACTTTTATGACTGAATTTTCTAAAGTAAGAGTAAGGGGCTCATCCGGGGACGGGTTTAAGACGTTAAAATTCTTTGGAAGCAATCTAGAAAGTTCCATAAACTCACCAGTTAGGATTTCTTTGACCAGTTTGGCGGGCAGCTCGTGCACAGAATCCATAGCTGTGTCTGTAGCAGAGTGATTAGCCGGATTTGCACTTGTCCCAGATGAAGATATTAGCGGCACATCATTCCCGGAGGGAACTCTTGCTGGCGTCGGTGGAACAGTTGCTGGTGTAGAAGAGCCACTGAAGGCGCTGACTGCGGCTTGAGCGGCGGCTGATGCGGCTTTTTCGATTGCCTCGTTCAGTGACCCTTGAACAATCGATTGTAGCTGGGTGGCCAATAAAAGCCCGTCTTGAGGCGATTCCCTGTCCAGTAGCTCCTGGACTTGGCGCTGAAGCTGCTGAAATTGCAGTTCGAGGGCATTTTGATCATTTTGGTTTTCCACGTGCTCGCCGCCATGTTGGACAGGGGGCGGAGTGCCTGGAAGGTTTCCTGTGTTTGTCCGTGCCTCTTCGATTCGTTTTATCAGAGCAGCACGTCCTCCGGTCGTTGCGAGCTTTAGCCTGCTGCACAGGGATCGCAAATCCTTTACGTATAGCCTGCCCAGTTCGAGATCTGCAGGTATAGAGCCGGGATCGGCCAGCGTGGAAGCGTTCCTTGTTCGGCGAGTCGGAGGCATGTTTACACAGGTTTACAAGACGTGTGCTGTGTTGCGTACAAAAGAGAAAAATACACCGCAGAATGGAAGTTCAACAAGGCTTGCGGCTGGACCTGGGTAGATTCTGGTGAAGACTGCTTTCAGATGGCGGACGAGAAATAAAAATTTTTGTTGGCAGAATGAATACTGTTGCTTATCTCGCGTGAGAGCAAAAGACAGCGGTCGAGTTTAGCAGGCACATATCAAGATGGCAAAGTTCGCTCCGATTGGATGGTTTTCAGGATTATTAAGTTCCAGAGAAACACACAATTCTCCCAGTACTTTTACTGAGAGCTCAAAAAACATTATTGGCTGGATACAGCAAGAAGAAACTACAGGCATTGAATAATACAAAGGCCACATTGCAAGATTTCCCCATATAAATATACCAATTTTTGCCGGTGTATTTTTTTGGGTAGAGCACAATTTCAGACGACCTTAAGTAAAGTTAGAACCCACTCAGAAGGGGCAGCACAGGTAGTGCATACAGGGTGTTCATTAGGCATCGGGGATCGGGGAATTCTCTGGCTACTACGTAGAATTCTCTGGCTAAATCAGATGTGGAGCCGTTCGAAAAAATAATTTTTCGTTCATGTAATTATGTACGCATTGTACGGCATAAATACATCTTGCTGAAATAGACATGTCACGGACATTAAAACCTCTTTGTCAGTAATGAGTAATTTAAACGTCTTCCAACATTGATTAAGCTCTGGCTTTACACTACACTAATAATTATTAAATTTGGAACACTAATAAAAGAAAAGTTATCGACGGTTTGTGCGGAGAATTTTGGTTAGCTCGAGGCGTTATTTACGTGCGAAAGTTTTGTTTTTAAATAGAGCAAACTTAAAATAGAAGTTAATGCTTAAAATAGAACAAGTGAAATCGACAAAGTCACAAAAAGAAAACTGGACCAAATTAAAGCCAAAAGCACTGAGCTACAATTCTGAAAAAAACGATTTTTGTGATGTGCGCTGGTATGCAAATTGGAGATGTTTACGGTATCTTTAATATGAGTGTCAAATTACCGCTAAGGCATATGCAAATTTCGGCAATTTAATTTATATGATTTGAAAAAAAAAGTTAACTTTTATTTATTACTGTACAGGGAACAAAGATGAAATATTTATTGATAATACTTAGTAATTCATTCCATTCAAGAAATTGTTTATTAAACCGGACACGCAAAGTTTTGTCTTTTGTGGTGAGAGCGAATGCATTCAATTATTTTCCGTCTGGCGTGTTGTCGCGACAAATCAGAAGCGGAAATATGTTCTCACATCTCGTGCGCTGCTATTGTATTATTACAGCGTGTATATTTGTCTCAGAGAGAGAGGGAGAGAGGATTTCTCACCGACCATGTCAAAAATAACACATTTTTTTGCACCTACGAGCAGTGGTAGTGGAAAGCGCTCAAATGCAAGTTCAACCAGCGGCAACAACAACAAGGATGAAGAAGACGAACCGCTGGAACCGCCACCTAAACGGAGTTTGAAGTCAACATCTTCTGAGGCAACTGAGGCGAGGTGTGCTTCTTCTAAAACATCTTCGGTCAGTTCAAGTGATGTCGAGGGTATAATCAAAGATCTCTATGGTGGCCCATGGCTATCATTCGAAATTTGCCTCATATTTACAAAAATAGTTGTAAAACAGAACACAAATCAACCAAAAATCAAGAATAAAATACTATTCAAATCAAAAAATAAAAGCGTTGAACATGAAAATAAAACGCAAAGCAGAAATAAAATGAAAATAAAAACCAAAACAAAGCGAATTAAACATGAAACAAAAACAAAAGGAAAATAAAAAAGGAAATTAAAAAAGTGAATATAAAATTAAACATAAATTGAAATGAAAGTGAATTGATAAAAAAAACTAAAAACTAAATTAAGTTCAAATGAAAATGAAAACAAATTTTTCACGAGCCTAGGGCTATCATAGTATACCAGGATGCTTTGCACGATATCTCCCATCATGCCTTGTGAGCTTTTCAAGATGGCGGGTTTGAGAAATGATTCTTGGTGCGAGGACTTGGCGTTACAGGAAGATTTGGCGAAATATGTGAGACAGGGTATGCAAAGGAAGGAAATATTAGATTTTTTAAAAAGAGACTTTCCTATGTATGCTTGGAGCATACCTACTCTCGACAGACGTCTTCGACACTTTCATATTTTCTACACGGATAGAAATGTCACTGTTGACGAAGTTAAGGAGGCTGTTAGCAAAGAACTTCAAGGACCTGGCCAACTCCTTGGTTACCGGGCATTACACCAAAAGATCCGTCAAGAACACCTTTTGAATGTCCCGAGAGATCTGGTATATGCAGTTATGCAGGAATTGGATCCTGAAGGACTGGAGAGTCGTGCAGTTGGGGTCAAGAACAAGAAAAAGAAACAGTGTTTTACAGCTATAGGCCCAAACTGGGTTCATTCTGTTGACGGACATAATAAACTAATGGGTTTTCAGAATGATACCTTCCCACTAGCAATATATGGCAGTATAGATACTGCAAGCAGAAAGTTACTTTGGCTACGGATCTAGACCACTAACTGAGAACCGAGATTGATAGGCCGTTGGTATCTTGAATATCTGTATGAAAGCAAAGTCATTCCCTCGTATTTACGGATGGACAGAGGCACGGAAACGGGTATAATGGCCACAATGCATGCATTTCTTCAGCAACATCATGGTGATATGGACCCAACAGAAACAGTGATTTATGGTCCATCGACTGCTAACCAAGTAAGTGTGTCAGGTGTTCCCCTCTTTGTTTTGTTTGTTTGTTTTGATTTTTTTCATTTTCAAGGAGAAAATAACTCCAATATATCACTTACAGTGCGGCTACTATTACCGGGGTCACCCAGACAAAGTTAACCAATCACAAAGCAGAACGAAAACAATAGATTTCAACATTTTTACAACTTCAGCCAATGAAATGTCGAATACAGAACAATGAAATTTCAACTTGTTCGTTCGCCACGAAAACAGATCGATACAAATTTTGGCTGTATGGCACTGAGTTTTCAATTAATTTCGATTGCATCCCTTTTAAAGTTGAGTAGTTGTGACAGCAACATTTGGAAGGTAAATATTAGCGATGTTTATGAAAGAGAAACGTCCGTACCGTTTGTTTCAACTGCATGTGCGTGGCGGAGTTCGCTCCGGTGACAATTTCAATTCTTTTTGTTTGAGTAAATAACAATAAAATTTGCTAGTGAAGGAAGACTTTCTGAACTGCCTAACGTACCAGTGAAAGCGACGGTTATAGTTTAGGCAAAGTGCGTGGCGTATTTGCAAACAACCGCGAAACGACGGCTTGTTCGCCAGCGTGATAAATTTTAATAGTTTTCTGCCCTGTCGGATCGTTAAGTTCGACCGAAAGCGTATCGGCCATATACATCCAAAGTTTCGGTAATTCAGCGAGTTTGAATAAACACCCACAAAAAAAAACCACACAGCCGTCTGAGAAGAATATTTGCTGGCATGGGTTGTATTTCGTTTTGGAACGTTTTACTCTTCGACATGCATTCCAACAACATGAACAACCAACAACAACTTTGTTTGCGATCGAAATATGAAGTCACAAATTATAAATACAACAAATATCGTTAGCGTATGTTTCAACTGCAAAACGGTAATGACAATTTGTCGAGTACAAGTTCCTGGATTGATAAAACTATATACATGGGACAAAGGTCCCCTTGATTGGCAAACAAAGAGTAATGCAATCAAATTCCGCCACATAATTTGCCAAACAAAAAGCCGTTGCGTTCACTGCTTGCACAGAGATTGACATCGATTCTGGCAAACTTGCATGACAAATGACATTCATTTATACAGCATGTGAAACTACTCAAATTTTAAAATCTAAACGTCAACGCTAGCTAATGCTCTATTCAACATAAACTACATAAGCTTCAAATTGAACAAATTGAAATTTTATTGTTATTTACTCAAACAAAAAAAAACTTGAAATTGTCACGAGCGAACTCCGCCACGCACATCGGACGGAGTTCATGTGAACCCGGGTGGGCAGTACTTGTTGTATCGCAGCTATCGGGGCGCCATCTTGCAGTCCTTACGCATGCTGTAAACCTTAATTTTCAACTTAATTGTAGCAGGCCATTTTCGTCGTTGTTATGCTTAACTATTATGTTTTCCTGCTCCTATATATTTTTCGTAAAGCACTGCTTATTATTCAATTCGAGCCCTTGTTGATAATGTTTTCTGGGGTGATTATTATCGCTACTATTGTGCTCTGGTTGCTCAATTGTTATTATTGACCAAATCAGTTATTGTTATTATCGAGCCCCTGTTGCTCAGAGCATTGTTATTATGGAGCCCCTGGTGCTTAAGTTATTGTTATTGTTGAGCCCTTGTTACTCAAATTGTTATTCTTGCCCAAATTATTGTGATTATTGAGCCCTTGTTGCTCATATTGTTGTTATTACGGAGCCCCTGTTGCTCAAAATTATTGTTATTATTGAGCCCTTGATGCTCAAATTGTTATTATTGCCCAGATTATTGTTACTATTGAGCCCTTGTTGCTCAAATTGTTATTATTGCAAATTATTGTTATTATTGAGCCCTTGATGCTCAGCTTACTGTTATTGTGTAGCCCCTGTTGCTCCAACTTTTTGTTATTATTGAGCCCTTGTTGCTCAAGTTGTTTTATTGGGCCCTTGTTGCTCGCGGTTTTATGTTTGATCAGACCGCACTGCTCAATTATTCGATTTGTGATTGAGGCCCTGTTGCCCCAATTATTGTTCTCTTGAGCTTTCGGTGCTCTGGTGTCCACTTTGTTAATTATTTAGGTGCCCTTGTTGGCCAAAAGATTATTACTGTCATTAAGCCCCAGTTTGTTTTGTGTTGCATTGTCAATTTTTTAAGAGCCCTTGTTGCTCATTTGACCCTTCTGGTTATTACAGTTTGGTGGCGAGGCACGATTCCTCGGTCTTGCCTATGTTAGTGATGGGACTTGCTACTGCGGCAACGGATGTTGGCCATGCTTGCCCATACCTCCATTTTCCTTGCTTTGCGTATTTTTTTTTTTAATTTTTCAGATGCCTCCTAGACGATCTGTGCGTCAGAAGCGCCCCTCCTCTCAAGCATTGGAGGTTTTAGCAGGCGCAGACAGGGCCCCAGCACGCAGGCGACGAGCCACAGGCCCTCCCTCCCTCCCTTCCAGTGTGGAACCACCTCCACCAGCAGGCTCGGAAAGTGCCCCGGCACGCAGACGGCGAGCCGCAGGCCCTCCTCCCTCCCATGGTGTGGATACAGCTCCACCGCCAGCCAACCCGGTGGTCCCTGTAGATGGAGGAAATACCCTCCCAAATCCAGTTTTGCCTGCCGGGTTCCTGGATCAAGTGGTGGCCCGAGTGACCACAGAGGTCACCAGGCAGCTGCAACCGCTTCTCTCTGGTGCCCGCACACTCCAGCCGGATGTCCCCTTGCAGACCGAGCCAGCCCAGCCTCCACGTAGCAATACTGCTAATCAAGTTTCAGCAACCGGGCACCCCGCTGGGTCAGCTCCTGCCAATCAAGCCCCAGCACCTGTGCAACCCACTGGGCCAGGTATTGTTCCTCAAGACCACAGAGAAATTTCAGTTGTTGGCAACCCGGTTCAGCAGGTGGTCACTTCTTTGCAGTCCAATCTATCAGGTGAGCAAGGCTTGTTTCCTTCACTGCCACAAGACCCATTCACATCTATTAATTTACCAGTGGATGCTAGAGTTGCTATGAAGCTGAAAACAAAGATCTGGCAGCAGGAGTACATTGATTTTGGGTCTTTGTTGGTTAATCCTACTCTGGATGGTAAGTTTCAACTTACCATTCACAACTCAAATGAAGGGCTTTCGCCTTCTTTAGCTTTAGAGCCCCTAAACAAACCCAAAAAAATTAGCTCTATTGAGATGTGGCTTCAAGCCTTTCACGTGTTTGTGGGTATTTATGCCAGTCGCTACCCTAATGAGGCTCCTGGGCTCATGAAGTATGGGTCCACTATTCAGGATCTCGCTGCCCGTGGTCACAACTGGCGTTTTTATGACGAAAATTTTCGGTTCTTGCGCCAGTCCCAGGCCACTTCCCTCCCCTGGGGCACTGTGCATTGGGAGCTGTGGCTTCGATCCCAAAGCAACCTTAAGAAACCCTCCACTTCGTTTACGGGTTCCAAGCCTGTTTCCCCCATAAGTATCCCCAGGGGATACTGCTTCAAATTTCATCGGGGTGGTGACTGCGCTGGCTGCTCATTCAGGCACACATGTTGCAAATGTGAGGGGGCCCATCGGGCTCTCCATTGTAATTTTCGTGGCCCTAGAGGAAACCTCAGAATCTCCTCTCAGGTCCGAGGAGCCAATAAGTCCAATAGTATCTCAACCTTGCCCCAGGCCAATTCAACCACACTTGCCAACTCCCATAAAAGTTAATCACCTTCTTCTATTTCTTTCTGGGTATGACAATTCAATCGTGGAATTTTTAGCAAGTGGGTTTACTAAGGGTTTTCCCTTGCATTATGAGGGACCCCAGTTTTCGTGTCATTCTAAAAACTTACTGTCTGCCATGCAAAATCCTACCGCGGTGGATGCTAAACTTTCTAAGGAGCTTGACGCTCATAGGCTTGCCGGTCCTTTTCCTTCACCACCATTTACGGTCTTTCGTGTATCTCCTCTAGGTTTAGTCCCCAAGAAAGTTGAAGGGGAATTCCGTTTAATTCACCACCTTTCATTTCCTAAGGGTTCTTCATTGAATGATGGAATTTCTCCAGACCACACAAGTGTTTCGTATGCCACAGTTGAAGATGCCATTCGCCGCATCAAGACTGTAGGCGCGAGTTGTTTTCTGGCTAAGACAGATATAAAAAACGCCTTTCGCATTATTCCATTGGCGAGGCTTTTATTATTATGACCGGTGTATGCCTATGGGTTGCTCAAGCTCTTGTAGAACATTTGAAACATTTTCAACCGCGATTGAATGGATTGCCCAGAATAAGTTGCACATTACTGATATTTTGCACTTGCTAGATGATTTCTTAATTATTTCTCCCACAGAGGAGCTATGTCGGAAACAATTAGATTTATTTTTGATGCTCTGTAGCTATTTAGGCATTCCCATGGCACCTGAGAAAACCGTTGGCCCATCCCAAATCATTTCTTTTGCTGGCATTGAGCTAGATTCCATCTTGATGGAGGCTCGGTTGCCTCAGGAAAAGTTAGATAAGTGTCAGGCCCTCATTTCTGCTTTTGTTAGGTGCCGTAAGGTTAGTCTGCAGGAGATTCAGTCCTTAACAGGATTACTGAATTTTGCCTGTTCAGTAGTAGTTCCAGGTCGGGCCTTTTTACGCCGTTTAATTGACCTTACTATGGGTGTTAAGCGCCCTCACTTCCTAATTAGATTGTCTGGGGAGGTGAAAGCGGATTTGTTAGTTTGGCAAAATTTTCTTTCCTGTTTTAATGGCCGTTCATTTTTTCTCTCGGATGATTGGCATGATTCGCACAAACTCCAACTCTATACAGATGCCTCTGGCACGCTTGGGTTTGGTGCTGTTTTTGGTAGAAATTGGTGCTATGGTGAATGGCCTGATAGCTGGCGTAATCGCAATATTGCATACTTAGAATTTTACCCTATTGTGTTAAGTTTGCATCTATGGGGACATGAGATGCAAAATCGCCATGTTTTGTTCTTTACTGACAATGAGGCCTTAGTGCATGTTATTAATAAACAGTCTTGTCGGGATAAAGACTTGATGTTCTTTGTACGTGAACTGGTGCTAGTGTGCTTGCGTCATAACATTCACTTCAAGGCTAAGCATATTCCAGGTTTACACAACAAATTGGCTGATTCATTGTCTCGGTTGCAATTGCAGACATTCAAGCAGCTGGCACCAGCTCACATGCATCCACTCCCCACAGAGATCCCTCACCATCTACAGCCACTCAATTGGCATCAATAGCTTCATTTCTGCTGAATTCAAGTCTTCAGCCCTCATCCATTCCCACATATCAGCGTGCTTGGAAACTTTTTCATCAGTTCTATAATTCAGTGTTTCAACACCCCTTTTTGACACTTCCTATCTCACCGTCTGTCATGGCCCTGTTTATAGCCTATTTGTATAATTCTAGTTATGCCCCATCCACTGTAAACACTTATATCTCAGCACTGGGCTATTGTCATAAACTATCGGGCCTTTCTGACCCCTCCAAAGTTTTTTATGTCTCCCAAATGCTGAAGGGGTATGGGAAAGTGGGCTTTCGCCTGGATTCTCGTCTTCCGATTACACTCCCTATACTAGACAGACTGGTTGCTGCCGCATCTTCTCTTGAAGGTTCAGCTCACCAGATAATTCAATTTCAGGCTATGTGTTCACTAGCTTTTTATGCCTTTTTACGTATTGGTGAGATAACATCAGTTTCCAAGCAGGGTGCTCCTTCTCCTCTCCAACTTTATCAGCTCACCAAATTGTTGAATGTTGCAGGGGAATTAGCAGCATTTAAGTTGACTTTTGGGAATTTTAAACATAGTTATAATGAGCGCCCCTTTTCAGTGGTGGTCTCTCGTCACCCCCATTCTTGTCCGGTTGATTTATTGTCCAAGTATCTAACCTTACGAGGTTCTGGACCAGGCCCTATTTTTATTTCTTTGGATGGGCTGCTGGTCTCTCGATCAAATTTTTCCCAACGCCTTTCAATGGCTATTCAGCTTTGTGGCTTGGCTCCTTCGCGCTATAAGGGCCATAGCTTTCGGATAGGGGCCGCCTCTCATGCGGCAGATCGAGGTCTGTCCGATGCCCAAATTCGTGCTTTAGGTCGCTGGAAATCAAATGCTTTCCTAAGATATATCAAGGTGTCTAGCCTCGTTTCCTAAAGTCCATTAGTTAATTTCGTGAACTGCTTAGGGCTTGCAGTTAGCATGGGCGGCTGCTTCTCTAAGCCTTTTCGAGGTTCATTATGGTTAGTAGGAGCCGGTAGAATATAAGCTTTTATTGCATTCTTGTAGGGGGCAACAAGGTGGGTTACGTTAGCATGGGCGGCTGTCCCACCTCGTTGGCCCTTGCGTACAATGTTGGCCTGGGTGCAAGTATGTGTGGTTTATTTAATTTGGTTTCATTCCGGTCGGAGGCGGCATGGCGGGTTAAGTTAGCATGGGCGACTGTCCTGCGATGTCGCTTTCGACTGGATGGATTGGTTGTTCATACCGTATCTTTAATATTGATATCCTGATGAATGCAGTTAGCATGGGCGACTGCCTTTCCAGGCTCATTTTGAGTAGTCCAGATTGCATTGTGCGTTTATTTTTATTTCAATTAATTACTGGGCACCATGGTGGTTCCAGTTAGCATGGGCAGCTGTCCCACCTTGTTGGCCCTTACATAAGATGTTGGCCTGGGCGCAAGTATGTATGGTTAATTTCATTTGGTATAATTCCAGTCGGAGGCGGCATGGCGGGTTGAGTTAGCATGGGCGACTGTCCCGCGGTGTCGCCATAGACTGCATAGATAAGTTGTTCGTACTGTATCTTTTATAGGCTCAATTTGCGTAATCCAGATTGCATTATGTGTTTATTTTTATTTCATTTAATTACTGGGCACCGGGGTGGGTCCAGTCAGCATGGGCGGCTGTCCCACCTTGTTGGCTCCTCAATCAATCACTTCCAATGCTTATGATTAGTTCAATTTTGATTGCCTCCAGTTTTTGTCAGGATGGTGGGATAAGTTAGCCTGGTGTGGGCTTCACTGTCAGATTTAAGGGTGCCACATCGGTTGTGCTGCTTTTGCCTGGGGTGGGGCAGCATATGTGATCATATGCTTGTGGCGTTTTTAGTGCCCTCACCTATACTGGGCCAAACTTCTTATGAAAGATTGTTAAGGAAATTTGATGTTTAATAAAAGCGGCTATGGGCCTTTGCCCATAGCCATATTAGCCCAATCATGTGATGTGTTTATAGTAGCCCAGTAAACAGAGCTCAGGCAAAGCAGCACTGAGATGTTGTTTTTCCCACTAGAACATAAAATTCATATCTTTGACCCACGGCGTTTGACAACGTTTGGCAGCAGTACAATGGCGTGAAATGACGTCATTGATATCCTCACCAGTTAGGATATGGACAATACGCCACTACGATTCCGGATGTAATTTTGTATTAATTTTATCAGTGTTCTATTTTCTAGCAAAACACTCGCATCTATGTTAATAATAAAGTGAGCCCAAATGAACGCAAATACAGTGTACCCACTAACGTTTTCCTTGCAGCTAAAGAGAGGAATTGACACTGCATTCCTGTTATCTGTTTTGACACCTCCACGGATCTGGAGTCAGCTCAGAGTGAACCACAGTCGAAAATCAGCAAGCCTTCTCTATGTTACTGACTACCCACTGCCTTCCGTTAGATGGAAAACGTAACCAATTAAAGTAACAAAACCGGAGCGGCGAAATTTGCAGTGTGGACATTCTGCTTTGGAATTGCAAAAAAAAACTGTCTGAAAACCTGTGAAACTCACCAGTGACGCAAAGCAAAGAACAAAGAACTTCGAAACAATACAGAGTAGGAAAACAAGAACTCTAAAACAAAGAAAAATGTCACAGTCTTTTACATCTAGGTATGGAACCCGATCAGGGACGAATGTGAACTTTGATATATTCCATTTTTTAGGTAAAGTAAATACTGTAAATTACTTGCATTCGCGTTGTGAGCGATAGCTGTTGTAAACACGGTGCTTACCCGACTTGTTGCTCATTTGTCAATTCCATGAACGAAATTAGTTTTTGTCAATGGAGGTCGTCAGACTATTGTCGGACGTCAAAGCGGCATTCATGTTTCTACTAAACGCCAAGAAACCAAAAATACTCTACAAACTATAAGGATACATTTGTCAGTGAAGCCATTTCCAGGGAAACAAATTAAAAAAGCACTTTTCCAACTTGTTAACACCTGTACCTTGCTTTATTATCTTCTTGAAGCCAGACAAAAATTGTCTTCTTCCCACGATGAAATATACACAGTTTTCTGAATTTAAGTAATTGAATTATCACTCCATCACAAATGTTGCGAAGCAGTTAGATGATGGCAAAAACAAAAGAAGCTTTACCATCGCTCACAAATATTAGGGTAGCCACACACGTACTAAAAATCCCTTATAAAAAGCTAGGTATCGCCGTGTGTAAAGTTGGCACTTTATAGAAAACTCTTCCTAGGGTTCTTCGTAACAATGAAACGGACTGGGATCTGACTACGATGTCTGGCAAGCGAATCAAAGACAACATGTGCAGAAGAAAAAACAAGATAAACAACAGAACACGAATTTTCGAAAACGTTAGAAATTGTTATTGGTATCAGAATTTTCCTAACAAGCCTCCCTCCGCTCAGTAAGCAGTCGCAGTAGCACCAACTACCCCCTCCCCACCCCGACCTTTCTGATACCCAGTCCACTCGCAAGGTTTCATGTTGTGAACCGTCCCGACGAAGCCGTTCATTTTGCAGTCATTTTGCCAACGGTTGTGCAAATGTCATCCACCTCTTATGCAACTTATTATTCGTTCCATGGACAGAAATTGTACTACGAATAAATGGACATAAACCAAGCCTCAAAAGGTGACGGAAGTCAGTGGAAATGTCTGTACATTTTACATACCAACGACAGTCTTAACGGAGATCAACATTATTTTATCTGCTGTCTACTGGATTTGGAACTCGCTTAAAGGATATCTTAAAGCAATTTATGAGTTTGGATCACGTATTCAAAAAGAAAAGATAGCATTCTGTTCATCTACATGGACGCTTTGGCTTTGGTGGCCACGCTGAAAGAAACGTCTTGATCTGCTGTCACGCAATCCCCCGTATACATTTACTTGTCTCTCGTTTGAAATAAATCCGTTCTTCAGCAAAATCATAAATAATATGACAAGAAGCCATAACTGTTGGTTGTTCATACCTGTCAGGGACGCTTTCAAGGCGAAATTCAGATAATACGATCGACCGCAGCATGGAAGCCGTAAATGTACAGAATTTGCTTGGGTAAATGAAAGTCGTCGAAGTGGTAAAACAGTGAACCGTTAAAAAAATAGAAATTCGCTGGCCCAATTTTAACACTGGCTTAAAACATTCTCCTACATGTGGTGAGTAACTTGCAATTAGTTTGATATTTGTATCTTCCCGGACCCTCGAGAAACATGAATTTTAAAATGCCTAGTTTTGCGATTTTTGAAAACGTCGCGAAGTATGCCCTCTAAGATTGCATGCAGAACTTGAATGATGTATAGTAAACATTTGTTCTTGTATGCATTTAAACCACCAAAGGATAAGGGTTATGTTGATGTAAAATTAAATCTGTTGCTTGAAAAAGTTCCGAGATACCTACTGCTAAAGTTGGCCCAAAATCACAACTTTTGTCACGCCATTGAGGCAATTTTTTGGGGGGTGGTCTGATCTCTGAGACAATGAAGTCAATCAGCAAAAAACATGTTGCCATGGTTACTACTTGGGTAAGACCTGTATGCAATATAGATATGGTGTAGATCGGCCGACTCCCTTCTTCCGACCCCTGCCCGGATTATTCAGTCAGAGACTCTTAAGTTGCTAGCAACTTCTTGTTTGATATTGTTGCGGCCAAACATCTCTTTCCTTTTAGCTTGTTACATTATGGTGACAAACTTATTACATTAGTGGTTATGATTTTTATTACATTAAAGGTTAAAAAGTTATTACATAAGTGGTTAGTTTTTTTCTTACATTAGTGGTTGATATTTATCACATTTGTGGTTAGTATTACATTAGTGGTTGATCTTCCATTGGACACTGATGAGAAATCTCTTCTGGCTAAGGGCGTGAACTTTGTACCTGTAACACCAACTACAGATGAATTCGAGACTAAGGAAGACAACGAGAAATTTTTCCGACACCTCCGTCTTAAAGCTCACTTCGATGAAGATTCAACTGAAGTACAGGGCCAAAGTGAGTCTCCAGTTGGTAACATCACCAGCAATAATCCGACTAATCCTAGGCCTGACGATGAATTAACTTACCAACTCGCCACTCGAATCGAAGCTATGGTTACAAGCAAGATAGATGAACTAGAAAAGAAGTTTCAAAATGTAGAAAAAGAAATGGAAAAGCTCAAGGATGATGTAAATGAAAGCATTAATCATGTTGAAGATCTCTTAAGACAGGACATTGATCAAACGTGGGAGTATGCTGTTCGAAATGAACAATACTCGAGAAAGAATAATCTGCGTGTTCTCGGTCTAGAGGAGGAAGAGGGGGAAAACCTTGAGGAAAAATTTATTAAACTCATCGGAGAAAATCTGCAAGAAGAGGTATCAGCCGATGAAATCGAGATCATCCACAGGATTGGGGCTCCTAAGAATGAACGCGATCGAGGATCGCGGCGTGACACCAGACCAAGGCCAGTAATTGTGAAATTGCAGTCACACAAGACAAAGATCAAAATCATCCTGAAGCGAAAGCTACTTAAAGGAAAAGGCTATGTAATTGTAGAAGATATGGCTGACGCCATTGCAAAGAGACTAAAGGAACTTAAAAGTAAGCGATCAGTGGAGAGTGCCTGGTTTACGAACGGCAAAATAAAGTATAAACAGCGGGATGACCCACGTGTCAAGGAAATTCGTACATGGCTTGACCTTGCAAATGTCGAATAACTGATTTTAAGGAAAGGTATTTAGATTTAGTGCATAGCTAAACAGATGATTGCAAAATGATATCAAATACATCGACACCTATTCCAGATGATTCACTGCTATTCCCTCAACTTGATAACAGTGAAATACAAAATATTTTTGATCAATCTCAATTTGACCTGAATGATAGTGCAGTTGCCAAATTAAAAAATCTTACCTTTAATCCGTTTTCACTGAACAATAATGGAAAACCATATTTAACTTTAAACTCCGATTTGGATCCTGACCGGAATTATTACAATCAAATTATAACTCATTTCGAAACTTGTGATTACCATCATGAAGATACCTTTAAATGCCTGACGAAAAATTCTAGCAGAGATAATGAATTTTCTGTTTTGCATTTGAACATTCGCAGCTTACAAAATAAGTTTGATGATCTTAAATCATATCTAAATTCCTTAGAATATGAATTCTCAGTAATCGGGATTTCTGAAACCTGGTTGAATCACAACAATATGAATGATTTTCAATTGCCATGCTACCAAAATATTGGAAAAATTAGGGCAAATAAACATGGAGGTGGTGTTGGCTTATACGTAAATTGTTCATATGAATTTAGAGAACGAGCTGACCTAGCTGTTAACCTTGATGATGTTATAGAAACACAGTTCATTGAATTAACTACTAAACCAAAAAATACCTTAGTAGGGATAATATACAGACCCCCAAACAGCAAATTAGAACAATTCAAGGAGGGTCTTGCTGAGATACTCCAAAAAGTACACAGACAAAATAAGAAATGCTATTTGATAGGAGATTTTAATCTTGATCTATTTAAGGCTAATGAAAATCAGTTTATAAATGGTTTTATAAATGAGATGTTTTCATCAACATTTTACCCGTTAATTTCAAAACCAACAAGAATAACCAACTCCAGTGCAACATTAATTGATAACATATTTGTCAACAATCTTGATGAGTGCCATAAATGTGGTATCCTTTTCACAGACCTCTCAGATCATTTGCCTGTGTTTCAAATAACAACCTCTCCAAAAGAAGTGAATCATAAAAGTGGAGTCAATACTAATTATAGGCTAATTAACAAAACAACAGTTGACCGATTATGCCAAGACTTAATAACTGAGGACTGGAATGACCTTTATAATAATACAGATACCCAAGATGCATACAATTATTTTTATAATAAGCTGTTTAGCTTATATGACAAAAATATACCATTAAAAAGTACCAAAAGAAATACAAACAGTCGAGATGTACCCTGGGTAACAAAGGGTATTCTAAAGTCAAGAAAAACCAAAAATAAACTATACAAGAAATTTATCAAAAATCCAAATGAAAGAAATGAATCAATCTATAAGACATACAGAAACAAATTCAATAAAATTAAAAAAGCAGCCAAAAAACATTACTACAACAATAAATTTAATGAGCATAAGGGAAACCTAAAATACTCATGGAAATTAATAAAAGAAATTTTAAATAAAAACAAATTCAAAATGGAATTGCCAGACAATTTCAAAGAAGATGACATATTGATATGTTGAAATAAGCAATAAATTTAATGAATACTTCATCAATATTGGACCAAAGCTGGCTGACAAAATTAATGATAACAATGTTAACATCACAAACTTCCTAGGTGAAAGATCTATGGACTCCATCTTTTTAGATGGAGTCACAGAGAAAGAAGAAGAAATTGAAATTAGTACTCTAAATAGCAATAAGTCTTGTGGTCATGATGAGATACCACCTAAACTTGTGAAGCAAATTTCCAAACATATTATTAAACCATTAACATACATTTTTAATCAGTCCCTTACCACTGGAGTTATCCCTGATGACCTAAAAATAGCACTAGTAACTCCAATTTATAAGGCAAATAGTAAGGAGGAATTTTCAAACTATAGACCAATATCTGTCCTTCCATGTGTCAGTAAAATACTAGAAAAAATAATATACAAAAGAGTACTTAAATATTTGGACAAACACAACATGTTGTTTCAAGGTCAATATGGTTTTCGTAAACAGGGTTCATACAAAAAATCGCAACCATTTTTCCAGGACTTTTCAAGGACTTATCAAGGACCAAATTGAATTTTCAAGGACCACCTACCAGGATCGTATTTTCGCAGATGATATATAAAGGCAACATTCCCAGTTCAAGCTGACAGGTTTCTAAGGCTTCAAGTGTTTGCTCCACCTCCTTCTCTACATTTTTCAGTTCACTTGTCTTTTCTCGTTATTAGCTGCTTTTACAACCGTGTTTTGCAGTATTTGAAGTTGCTTTACACAGGAAACGAAAATCAGTCTATACTCAGCAAAATTGGTTTTGATGCCTCTACATTTTAAGTTGAAGAAAATTCAAGGACTTTTCAAGGACTTACACAGAAATTCAATGACTTTTCAAGGAAAAATGGAATTTAAGGACTTTTCAAGGACTCCCCCTAAAATTCAAGGACTTTTCAAGACTGTGCGAACCCTGGTAAAAACCATTCAACAAACTTAGCGACTATAGAGCTCACGACTAAGTTACTACAAGCAATTGATAACAATGAATACACAATAGGAGTATTTTTAGATCTTGCAAAGGCATTTGATACTGTGAACCATGAAATATTACTTAAAAAGCTGGAACATTATGGTATAAGGGGAATTGCCCTTAAGTGGTTTGAAAATTACTTAACAAATAGGAAACAGATAGTTAAATATAAGTTAGAAAAATC
This sequence comes from Meandrina meandrites, assembly GCA_963693305.1. NCBI lineage: Eukaryota > Metazoa > Cnidaria > Anthozoa > Scleractinia > Meandrinidae > Meandrina > Meandrina meandrites. The sequence continues at coordinate 43,836,485 of OY855903.1, forward strand.
AGTAAGCTTAACAGTCAAGTGTGGAGTGCCTCAAGGGTCCCTATTGGGACCTCTTCTTTTTCATATCTACATGAATGATATCTCTAGGTGTTCAGAGATATTATCTATTATTTTATTTGCAGATGACACAAACTTATTTTTCAATCATAAAAATCTAGATACGTTACAAATGACCATGAACAATGAGCTAAGTAACATAGCATCTTGGCTTTCTGCAAATAAACTTTCATTAAATATCAAAAAAACACACTTCATAATCTTTAAATCCAGAGGGAAGAAAATAAATCAAAATGTCTCAATTAAAATAGACAACCAAGAAATTGAGCAAGTAAAGCACATAAAATTCCTGGGTCTACATATAGATAATGAGCTATCGTGGAAATATCACATTGAACAAGTTGCATCTAAAATATCAAAAATGACAGGTATAATGGCAAAGGCAAGACACTACTTATCTCTCAAAACTTTACAGACAATTTATGACACTATGGTACAACCTTACTTGACATATTGTAATATTGTTTGGACAAGTACATATCCAACTAGGCTAAACTCATTATTTATGATACAAGAAAAGATAGTTAAAATTGTGACTTTTAAAAATTACAGTGAAAAATCTAGGCCACTTTTTGTAGCATTAAAGATTCTTAATATATACGAGTTAAATATATACCAAATGTCACTTTTTATGTATTCCTACTTTAATGGTAATCTACCAAGTTATTTTTGGAATTATTATAGATTAAATGAAAAGATCCATAGTCACAATACACGAACATCCTCAAACATATATATTGATTATAAAAGGACAAATTATGGGAAATTTTCATTAAAATTTAGGGGGCCCCAAATATGGAACAATTTACCTGAGGATCTGAAGACACAGAAATCATATCGACTTTTTAAAAAATCAACTAAAGACTATATTCAAAATCATATGCAGTCCTTTAATTACATAAGCTAGATTAGTAAAAAATAGCAAATCCCATGTTAATATATTCAATAAATACTTATATCCATCTGCTAAATTGTAAATAGTATATGTATGTATGGGGATCTTCTTAGAAAAGCTCAGTAGAGCTTGCTGAGATCTCCAGCCATTATATACATTATCTTATGTAGCAGATATATTTGACATTTTGTAAAATAGAATGAATATAATGGAATAAAGTCAAAACTAACTTCTTCCAATCAGAGTGATGGTTCTGCTTCCGCAACTGAACTCCCAAGTACGCATAACGAAGATATTCTTGAATCATTGAAACCCAAACGCAGCAAGTGGACCCCTCCACCGGGTAAATTCTCCGCCCTGGATCATTATATTGACAAATGCCGTAGAGAAGTGAACCAGCTCAATTTCAGGAGTAAGACGACGCGGTACAATCTCACCATCGGAGAACAAGAGGCCCTAGTAGGCCCGTTGTATTTAGAGCGGCTGACAAAGGAGGAGCATTTGTGGTCTGGAGGAAAGATCTCTACCTGGCTGAGGCCTACAGGCAACTGTCGGATGGTAACTTTAACCAGCGCATCCCTGAAGACGCAACGCAAGAAAATGACAGTATAGTCCGCTCATTTGTTGAACAGGCTATAGAAGCCAATGAACTCCCTCCATCGGCCACTAACCTTCTCGTAGAACATTCACGAACCTCAAACTTTTATTTACTACCCAAGATACACAAGCCTGGTAACCCAGGAAGACCAATTGTCTCCGCTTGCGCATGCCCAACAGAACATCTAGCCAGCTATCTCGACAAGCTAACAGCACCATTTGTACGCCAATTGGGTAGCTACGTAAAAGACACGACTCACATGTTACAATTGCTAGACTCGTTTCAATTTAGTGAAGATGGGCAACACCGTTTGGTTTTTACAATGGACATTAAATCCTTGTACATGATCATCCCAAACAACGAAGGTCTGTTAGCTCTAAAACATTTTCTGGACAAGAGAGAAAACAAAGATCCCCCGACAGACACTCTTGTTTGAATGGCTGAATTAGTACTCACCTTAAACACCTTTCAGTTCAACGGTGAATACTACAAGCAAGTCGGTGGAGTAGCAATGGGGAGTAAATTAGGCCCCAATTACGCATGTCTCTTTGTTGGCTACGTAGAGGAGAAAATGCTTCCAGAGTACCCCGGCGAGAAACCAGAATTGTACAAACGATACATGGATGATGTGGCAGGCGCAACTTCATGTAGCGAACAAGAACTGCAGCGTTTTCTTGAGTTTGCGTCCAACTACCATCCCAAGATTGATTACACATGGTCTGTCTCAGCTGACAAACTCCCGTTCCTGGATATCTACATGATTCCGCGTCGTAACCGCATAGAAACATCAATTTATTACAAGGACACAGATAGTCATTCATACCTTGACTTTGGATCATCGCATCCATCCAAATGTAAAACATCGATTCCGTATAGTCAGTTCCTACGGCTGCGAAAGATCTGCAGTGACGATGATGATTTTCACCACGAGATATCTCACATGGAAAGACATTTTGCGGCGCATGGTTACCCACAACACGTAATAACCAGAGCACGCGTACGAGCGGAAGCAAAACAAAGAGAAGATCTACTCGCATCCACCGCCGGGAACGAAACTGCCGTCGACCGCCCACCTCTGGTTATCACATATCATCCCAAGGACGTTGATGTCTGCAACATCATACAGCGGAACATTTCAATCTTACGCGATGACCAAAACACGAGAGTCATTTACAACAAGCCGCCGCTAAAAGCCTTTCGACGTGCGACAAATCTCAAAGTCTACCAACAGATCCCCAGATTCAAGTGGGTACTTTCAAATGCAGTCGACGCGACTGTCGGACCTGTCCTTTTGTAAACTCCAGTGAAAGAATAAGAACTAACAATGGACACATTAAGATCTCGGGTCATTATACGTGCATCACAAGTCAACTTGTTTATTGCATTTCATGCCGTAAATGTCCCGGGATTATCTACATTGGAGAGACAGGCCGTCGACTTGGAGATCGCTTTAGAGAGCACCGACTGGATGTCATACAGAAGAGAGTTGAGCTGCCGGAGCCTGAACATTTTACGAAAGCAGGCCACAACCTGAACGATATGATGGTCGCAGTGTTAGGATCAGACCTTGCTGACCAAGCAATGAGAAGACGAGAAGAAATGCGACTCGTCTTCAATTACAAAACCCTGGCACCGAGCGGGCTGAACCAAGACTTCAGTTTTACTTAAATAACTCGTATGCGAGCTTTACCCGCGCGCGCTTTCATCGCACGCGCAAGTTCCAAAATTGTATCAATTTGAATTTCGCATACGTGAACTTGAACAACGACACATTTTTTTACTACTACTGATGAAGGCAGCACTGCCGAAACGTTTAGTTTTAAAAATTAACTTTCCAGCGTTTCACATTACAAAATCTTATGTGTTCATTTAAATTAACGCTGCGCAGGACATTTTCGTATTTTTCGTTGATATTTATTACATTAGTGGTTAGTATTACATTAGTGGTCGATTATTACATTAGTTGGTGATACAACGTCGACAACTGCAAGACTTTTTATCTTATATTGAAATTGTCATTTTATATTTTTATTGCTTTTATTTTAGGAGTCACGCTATGTTTCTCTCCAGAGGAAAAGTTGTTTCTTTACCTCTGGTGCTGTTTCTGAAATAAACTCTGTTTGGGTTTATTCGTGCTCCTGCAACATACAGCATGGTGAAATGGTGGCAGCATTGGGTTCTCATGTAAAATTTATATGAAACATGAAGGTGCCGTGCATACATGCAATATGCTTTCGACATCGTAAGAATGTCATTGTCAAGTTCAATAAGTTAGTTAGATCTGGTAAGAAGAAAAAAAGAAACTGATGTTCTTACCACATTTTGATGTCTTCTGTGATCTCTAACTGAACAGACGCACTGCAAAATGGAATCTATTTGCTTTGTACAATAACAAGACTTCTAACAGGGCTAACAAACAGGGCTCCAGTGGAGAGTTACAACACCTTGTTCAATACCTGCAGACGTTTCAGGAGAATTGTCCCACCATACCGACACCAACTCCCACTATGGCGCCTGGATGGCACAGCATCTTGAACCTGTGTAAGCAGTTTGGAAAATGGGGTGGCTTAATGATCGAGTTTAAGAGAATCATTGACTCTAACAGATGGTTCCATGCTTGGGTGTATTTGATGTACACACGCATCCAAGCTTGGTATTTTTTTCAAAATATTAAATGGAAAAAAAGAAAGTAAAGAATATAGTTTTTTTCTGGCCGTTAAAACTTGCTTTCTTGTTGGATTGACATGTTATTCGTCATTGAATTATTTTTGAGTTTCACATTGTGAAATGCACTTCTCTTTAAAGCCGTTTTGTTCTCAGGCAAGCATAGGCGACTTACTCGAAAGGGAGTATTGAAGCATGGTGAAATGGTGGCAGCATTGGGTTCTCATGTAAATATGAAACATGAAGGTGCCGTGCATACATGCAATATGCTTTCTATATACAAATTAGACATTTTTTTAGCAAGGGGAGCCTGAGGTGCATGATTTTCATCTTACAATTGCTTGGGGAACGAACAACATGTGGTTCCTAAATATACAACATTAAATAATAGGGAGGATTATTAAGTTCCAGAGAAAAACACAATTCTCTCGGTACTTTTACTGAGAGCTCAAAAAACATTATTGGCTGGATACAGCAAGAAGAAACTACAGGCATTGAATAATACAAAGGCCACATTGCAAGATTTCCCCATATAAATATACCAATTTTTGCCGGTGTATTTTTTTGGGTAGAGCACAATTTCAGACGACGTTAAGTAAAGTTAGAACCCACTCAGAAGGGGCAGCACAGGTAGTGCATACCTGTGCCTACCTAAAAACACAGAGGCTGATACAAGATGGAACAAGGTTGTGGCTCAAAAGCATTGGTCCCCATGCCTGGGGGGACTTTGAAGTATTCATTCAAACAATGTAAGTATTTATTACTTTATGACAACTTATTTTCGCAGGGATTAAAGGGGCACTATCACGGCTGATCATAGAAATTTCTATTTTCTAATTTCCTCAGTATATTTCCAAATGCCACCAAATACATGAATAAATTTGATAAATAGATCCCACAAAACAGGATAGAACAGTTATTTTGAGGAAGAAGTACAGGATTGCAAGGATGGAAGTGGATTGCGATTGATTTTTGGACAGGATGTCCAGAATTCAAAGCTGCCATTCTGGTGAAATTTTGAACATTTTGTTAGTCACTGTTTCCTCTTAGTTGATATTTCTTTGCATTTACCACTGTAACCCTTTTTTTCTTCCTATTGCAAGACAATTAAGTACAATTTATAGCAAGCTACAGCCCATTCTTATAAAATATGATATTTCAGCCGTGATAGTGCCCCTTTAATATTCGCTTGTTCAGTGCAAAAATAAGCGATAACATTAATTGAAAGGCCGCAAAAGAAAACGTCCTCCTGGAATTTTGTCAAAATTGAACATTGTCAAAACAACTCCAAATTTTGCATGTAGCTTTGTTTATGTGTGTTTAACATTGCCCGGTATTTCTTTCGCTGTTGTTTGGTCTCTTTCTCCATAAATTACGCATGCAAAAAAACACGGCTTTCGCTTGCAACGTCTTAATTGGATAAGGCATAAACAAAAGAAGCCTTTCATTTGTTGAAACAATGAAATCAGCGAAGGTTAACCGGTTAACCAGTTACGGCTGTTTTAAACCAAGCTCTAAGCCCTAGCCTAAACTTTAACTCTAACCCTAACTCCAAGGTTTAGGGTTAGCGTTTCAGTTTAGGGTTAAAATTTGGGATTAGGGTTAGCATTTGAGCTATAAACCAAACGCTTAACCCTAGGCCCGCGGTTAGCCTTGAGTGCAGTTTGCTTGCGGTTAGCTTTCACTCCGGTTTGCTTGCGGTTAGCTTTCACTTCGGTTTGCTTGCGGTTAGCTTTCCATCCGGTGTGCTTGCAGTTAGCTGTTTTTTTTTTTTTTTCCTTGTTTGGCTCCACAACACTCGACTACTTTTGTGACACGACACGCGCTCTGTCGATCCGATTTAACGAACGCGAAGTAAACATGCATGGCGGTCGCCGTCGACGTTAAATTTAACGCTGGTTTTCATACTACATCTTAGTTTTGCTTTCAGTAAAGCACTGTTTGCTCTCACTTCTCCAATCCTTGCATCATCGCATCACACACACTACAAAAAATCCCGCGAAATCAAGACAGGACTTCACGCACTTTTTGGTTTTCGGCTGCATCGATTGATCGATCGATCGATGAATATTTAATGAGGTACCGGGAATTTTGTCGACAGGAGAGGTCCTGCCCGCAACACTCCAACAATTTTGATAAGTCTAAAACCAGCTCGCTTATCGGCAACTTTGATGCCGCAGCATCCCAGCCAACACTGCAAAACTCGTGCTGACAAAGTTCCCGACAAGAAACCTGCCTTAGACTTCCCGCCTGGATCAACCTGCCTTTGTCGGACAACTTTCACCTCCAGCGCCTAAAATAGCGCTATTGTGCAAACAAAGCGCAGAACAACCCTCAGTTCTTCGAGAGATGCTATTGACTTGCGAGTATCCAGACTTAATGATGTCCTTCAACCACCAGACGGTTGCACTCAAAGCATTTTATTCTCACAAGCAAATCGCCATCTTTTTTCCTTTTCTCACACGTCAGCTCAACCTCACAATGTGGTATCCAGTCCCTTTCTAACCCCCCCCCCCCCCCAAGGCAAATCAAAATGAAAACATGGCTGCGGCATCGCAATTTCATGTAATGGCGCGTTCGAAGTTCTTCTCGCCTTCCCGTTACACTTACAAAACCCTACGAAGAAAGATGACCACGCATTGTGTTGAAAAACTCATACTACTGGCTGACTGTGAAGAATGAAAGCTGCAAGCACTTTATTTTCATTTCTGCATACAATAATTATCGACAGGAAAGCAAAGACACACGAAATGAGATACAGGTCAGTGTAAAGCACACATAAACAAACCTGCATGTGAAATTTGGATTGTTTTTGACAATGTTCAATTTTGCCAAAATTCGAGGGGGACGTTTTCTTTCGCGGCCCTTCAATTTATTGTGTGACTGATTTTATGGCAAAGTTAAAAGTTAAACCTAATTTTTTTACATGTAGTGTGTAACTAATTGTGGCAGATATTTCATTGTTAGCAGTAAGATTGCAGCAGCTGCTGGCACATTTTGACTGCATGGGCTGGACTTAATATGTTATAAGGCCAGTTGTTGGTTGTCTGAGTGTTAAGAAATGTTAATTTTATTCATAAACCCTAATGGGTGGCAGTTAATTTTAATGTCATTTTATGTTTGCAGTATCCTGCATGGCAAAGTTGCGGCACGTTTGTTGTTGACAACGAAATGCAAATTAATCCAGATAACAGAACTTGTCTGCCACCAGAACAGCAATATGTTCTGTATGAGAGTTCTTGGAGGAAGAAAGGGGGCAAGGGTATGTAGCTAGGTTTTCACTTGTAAGAAGTAGTTTTGATAACATGCATTTAGTTTGCATACATCTACACTGTATATTCCTAGCCAAGCAGCCAAATACAGGCCAGGTGTAGTAAAACTGAAGAAAACAGAAAGAAATTTCTCTCAATTTTGGACCTGAAAAAAATGATGAACTGGAATGACTGCTGTCTCCTTGATTATTGCAGCTTGATATGATTGATGTGGTGTGACATATAGGATATGGTAAACTGTGGCATACAATTGTATATAGGTCCCTGGTAGAGTCACAGACTAATTTTTCAATTGAGTCCCTTTTGTTGAGTTTCTGAAGAGTACGAGTAGATGAGCCTAAGTTACAGTTACAGAAGAAACTAAACAATGTTTACGCTGTTAGGATGTCTGCTTTATTCCTTGTACAAAGGGAAGTCATGGTCTTTTCAAGAACAGTTTAATAAAAAAATATATTCCTAGAGTACGATTCAGATAAATGACCATATTTAGGTTTCCATAGTTTAAACTTGTTACAATTGCAGTACAATTATTATAATAAGAGAATGTTTTGTTGCCATAAAAATGTCTTCCTAATTAGTTCAATTTGTATCAATAAAACGTGTATGTGTCCATGACCTTTAATCTGAGAGTACGCTTAATATGGACACCCCGTTAATACAGACGCTTCAAGTTAAGGTATTTCCCCTTGAATTGGTGTCTGTATTGATGGGGTTCCACCATGTTAATATTGTCTTTTTGACCTATAGGAGCATCTTCAGAGCAAGTCATTAAGACAAAAATTCAGCAGCTATTTTCCACTGATGGAATTCGAGACCTGCTGCTTGCCTTCAAGGGCCTGCTGGGGAACAACTACCCACCATCATGCATGGCCCTTGGAGGCACCATCCTCAGCCTAGGTTATAAAAAAATAATACAGGCTGGGGGCTCTTGCCCAGTTATCCTTTTAACAGGGGCAACAGAAACTTCAAAGACGACTGTCCTGAAGGCCTGTATTTCTGTTACTGGAAATGCGGAAGTTAAAGGTTAAGTCATTTTCATTTAAGGTCATTCCCCAAAATAGAACTGACCATAGAGGGATATTAATTTTTGAAATGAAAAAGGGTGTTACATGATATTCGTTTAGCAGCAGTAAGACTTTGTAAATACAACATAGGCATTAATTCCTTTATTAATACTTTAATTTGTGAGTACTGCAGGGAAAGCATATTTCATTTCTCCAAAATAGAAGTAAATTGATCAATGTCAATTTTATAGATAGAATTTGATTGCAACACTCAAAATATGAGAAAATGATGCTTTATCTCTCTCATATAAAAAAGCTGCCATTTTGTCTACGTGCGCACGATAATTACCCGTAAAATTGACGCAGAATAAGTTTTTATGTGCAATACAGGGCCATGACCTTAATAATAATTTAGGTTTTTTTTGGAGGGGGGGGGGGGTTGTTCTTTTTTTAATTTAAATTTATATTTGGTTAACAAAAATTTCCTTTGTTTCCAATTATGATAATTAATAAAGAAGCCTGAAAAAAAATCAGGGCTTCAACGGGATTCGAACCCGTGACCTCCGCGATACCGGTGCGATGCTCTACCAACTGAGCTATGAAGCCACGCATTGGGAGCGAGGTCAATTGTGAGTTCATATTTTCCCGTGAAAGGAGTGAAATGATGCAATGTATATGAAATGATCCATATATGAACTGCGGATATATATGAAGGTGATATGTGATCTTCACAGTGAATTTCCAATTTAAGCAATTGGAATAAAGAAGCCTGAAAAAAATCAGGGCTTCAAAGGGATTTGAACCCGTGACCTCCGCGATACTGGTGCGATGCTCTACCAACTGAGCTATGAAGCCATGCATTGGGAGCGAGGTCAATTGTGAGTTCATATTTTCCCGTGAAAGGAGTGAAATGATGCAATGTATATGAAATGATCCATATATGAACTGCGGATATATATGAAGGTGATATGTGATCTTCACAGTGAATTTCCAATTTAAGCAATTGGAATAAAGAAGCCTGAAAAAAATCAGGGCTTCAACGGGATTCGAACCCATGACCTCCGCGATACCGGTGCGATGCTCTACCAACTGAGCTATGAAGCCACGCATTGGGAGCGAGGTCAATTGTGAGTTCATATTTTCCCGTGAAAGGAGTGAAATGATGCAATGTATATGAAATGATCCATATATGAACTGCGGATATATATGAAGGTGATATGTGATCTTCGCAGTGAATTTCCAATTTAAGCAATTGGACTAAAGAAGCCTGAAAAAAATCAGGGCTTCAACGGGATTCGAACCCGTGACCTCTGCGATACCGGTGCGATGCTCTACCATTGAAATGATTACCTATTCCCTTTTTTGATATTTTCAAATCTAGATTTTGGACAGAGAAATATATGAACGATCTGCGGCTTTAATTGGTAAGTGTATCAAACTAAAGAGTTTGAGTTAGAAATTTGAGTTCAAGTTAGAATTTAAAGCTTGAGGTACAATTTTGAGGTAGAGTTAGAATTAAATAAGCTAGAGTTAGAGTTAGAATTCCCAGTTTCTTTTTTCCAAATCAAAATATCAAAGTATACAAGGGTATACTAGGGTTTACAAGGGTATACTGGGGTCTACAAGGGTATACTAGGGTTTACAAGGGTATACTGGGGTTTACAAGGGTTTACTGGGGTCTACAAGGGTACACTAGGGTTTACAAGGGTATTCAATGGTATACAAGGGTATACTGGGGTTTACAAGGGTTTACTGGGGTCTACAAGGGTACACTAGGGTTCACAAGGGTATTCAATGGTATACCACAGGCATCCCAAGGGTATTCAATGGTATACAAGGGTATACCACAGGCATCCCAAACTCACGACTCGAGAAATCGATTGAATTAATGATTTATGTAAGCGTACGAATGATTTATGTAAGCGTATCGAGTGGAACGTGACTATTGTATGGAGTTTAAAATAACGTGGAATAAAAGCGCTCAACGAAATAAAATTTTACCTGTTTTCAATAAAATCAAGAAAATGTACTCACCTTTCTTGGTTTCTGTTGTCCTTTTGGGCTGTTTCATCGTTTTTTGGGGTTTTTGAGGTTTTTGTCTTAACCTTCATAAGACAAAGTCAAGGCTGGACAGAGCCATTACTAACGAGCCGTGCTGCGAGGCCGTTTTCTCAACAAAATTCAAATCCGCAGCTTGATTTTCCCCTCTGACGTAAAGAAGAAAAGTTCATTTTTATCCTTGTCTGGTCGGCTTGGAAAAAACTTCATCCTTTCCGCTCCAATTCGAACGATTTATGCCTCACTACTGGAGCTTTCCTGCGCACCTTGACCCCGTCTTTTAGACTACGGCACGGTTTGAAATCAAACTTTGCGACCGCTCCAGCGTGAACACTGCGACTGACCGGACGGGTACCCAGTCAAAATTTTCCGTTAAAAAGGGGCATCAAAAGGCTCCCATGGGGCCGTGGGGAGAGAGTAAGACTGTGCCGTAGTCTAAAAGACAGGGTCAAGGTGCGCAGGAAAGCTGAAAGCTCCAGCAGAGAGGCATAAATTGTTCGAATTGGAGCGGAAAGGATGAAGTTTTTTCCAAGCCGACCAGACAAGGATAAAAATGAACTTTTCGTCTTTACATCGGAGGAGAAAATCAAGCCGCGGATTTGAATTTTGGTGAGAAAACGGCCTCGCAGCACGGCTCGTTCGTAATGGCTCTGTCCAGCCTTGACTTTGTCTTATGAAGGTTACGACAAAAACCTCAAAAACCCCCAAAAAACGATGAAACAGCCCAAAAGGACAACAGAAACCCAGAAAGATGAGTACATTTTCTTTATTTTATTGAAAAAAGGTAAAATTTTATTTCGTCCAGCGCTTTTATTCCACGTTATTTTAAACTCCATACAAAGTCTAATAGAGCACTCAAATCTACAACGGTCTAAATTCTAACACAACACCGCGCACTTCAAGTAGTCACGTCCCACTCGATATGCTTACATAAATCATTCGTACGCTTACATAAATCATTAATTCGATCGATTTCTCAAGTCGTGAGTTTGGGATTCCTGTGGGTATACTAGGGTTTACAAGGGTATACTAGGGTTTACAAGGGTATACTAGGGTTTACAATGATATACTGGGGTTTACAAGGGTATACTGGGGTTTACAAGGGTATTCAATGGAAAACAAGGGTATACTAGGGTCTACAAGGGTTTACTGGGGTCCACAAGGGTATACTAAGGTTTACAAGGGTATTCAATGGTATACAAGGGTATACTAGGGTTTACAAGGGTATTCAATGGTTTACAAGGGTATACTAGGGTTTACAAGGGTATACTGGGGTTTACAAGGGTATACTGGGGTTTACAAGGGTATTCAATGGTATACAAGGGTATACTAGGGTTTACAAGGGTATACTACGGTTTACAAGGGTATACTGGGGTTTACAAGGGTATGCTGGGGTTTACAAGGGTGTACTGGGGTTTACAAGGGTATACTGGGGTTTACAAGGGTGTACTGGGGTTTACAAGGGTATTCAAGGATTTACAAGGGTATACTTGGGTTTACAAGGGTGTATAAGGGTATACAAGGGATTAAACTCCATACAAAGTCTTATAGAGTGCTCAAATCTCCAACGGTCTAAATTGTAACACAACACCGCGCACTTCAAGTAGTCACGTCCCACTCGATACGCTTACATAAATCATTCATACGCTTACATAAATCATAAATTCGATCGATTTCTCATGTCGTGAGTTCGGGATGCCTGTGGATATACTTGGGTTTACAAGGGTATTCAATGGTATACAAGGGTATACTAGGGTCTACAAGGGTATACTAGGGTCTACAAGGGTTTACTGGGGTCTACAAGGGTATACTAGGGTATACAAGGGTATTCAATGGTATACAAGGGTATACTAGGGTTTACAAGTGTATTCAATGGTATACTGGGGTTTACAAGGGTATACTGGGGTTTACAAGGGTACACTGGGGTTTACAATGTAAAGAAGTTATGTGTACCGACTTCGCACACGACTTAACTAACTTTCTTAGAGATAAAAAATCGTATTAAGCGCTGAATTTATTGTTGAATACATACGGCGATTGCTCTGGCCTTAAAGTCAACAAAGAAAAAAAAGAAGCCTTCTGGCTACAAAAATATCACATTAATCATGAAACTCTTGATATAAATATAGTTTTGGTGTTCCAATCACCGTCAAATCATCTCTCACTCCTGGTTTCTTTCAGAAGTTTGCCTCTACCCACCATTCAAGCTTCATGATGCCAGCCTGGGGGCTTCTGCAGTGGAAAATGGCCCTAAAAACACTTACAAACCGAAAACTTACCAGATTTGAACCGAACTGCTTGGCTTATCGAGCAAGCAACAGCCGAATGCTGACATCACAATGAAAATTTGAGCCCTCGGTGTTACCAAACAGCGCATAGTTTCAATTTAACTTCTTATATGCGATCACAAAATTGTAGAGACTGCCTATGCTCAGAAAAACTCTTAAAAAAAACAAATAAATTTGCCAGTTAAAGGGTTAAGGAGAACAATAGAGGTCACGTGACCAGAACTTATGGCACCATGGAGTGAAAGCTAGGGGCTCACTTAACCTTTTGCAGTGTTTTGATTAGGGTTGCAGGGCTTGGGCTTTTGCATTAGGGTTAGGGTTGAGTTATTGGGGTCAGAGTTAGATTTAAGGTTGGGGTTGCAGCTTGGGCCTCGGTAAATCACGTGACAAGCACTCCTGTCAAAAGTAAATACCTTATATGAAGCAAATATAGACTGGTGAATCCAATGAACCCAAATAAAGTTTATGTTCAAGGTACAATTTCAAATTATTTACTCCTATTACTTCAAATTTATGCTGTGGACTGATGGTACAGGTTTGGGGGCTAGTGCCATCCACCCTCCCCCCCCCCCCAACTTCTTGCCCTTTGCTCAAGTTGACACTAACATTTGCCGAGGAACTAGCATTGATGAGCCTTGCAGGTTCCAGGCATTTCCGAATTCGAAACATGAATTTGCTGACAAGAAGTATTTTTGATTAAGCACTTCTCCTCTCCAACTGACAACATGGTGCGCAAAATGATAACATGGTTTGAAAACAACTTTTTCAAAATATTGTGCTGTTACTTGAATTTTAAGAAAACTTGAACAATATTGTGCTTTCATTGTGCAGAAAAACAGACTGAATGCAGCACATGCAATTGGAGCAAAGGAACCTGGCAGAGTGCCATGTGATTGGTCAAATAACAATGTAGAGTTCCTTGGGCTTAGCTTACAAAGGGTTGAATGTGAAAATCACTGGACATAGTACAAAGCTCAAACAAGAGTTGTTGATTAGCTAAATGTTATTTCTGGTGATCAATAAACTTTGATTTGCCACAGCTGGAACCATGTGACAACACAGTTGATGTCCCTGCGACACACTCAGTTCTCAGTGATCAAGAGATGTTCAGGCTTTTTAGTTTGGTTGATCCCCTCTCTCTTGGTTATTGATATGGAATTGATCTGTACATGCAGACTGAAGCTTTTATCACATCCTGTCAATCATAGCAAATGTATTTATTGAGTCTTGTAAGGATCTCATTGCCCAATTATTCTCACAATGAGACATGCCTGCAGAGACATGGTGGTTGTATTTAATATTGCCAAGTCTTGGACTTTACTCATTGAATACAACTACCATAATTCCCTGCTGGTGCATCTCAAAGAGGGAATTGGGTATTTGGATTTGTTTGTAACAGGAAATGTTAACTATTTCAAGAACAGTATGACAAATGCTAATGTATGTACATGTAACAACCATACTAGAAAACAGTAAAGTGATAACAACTATCATCATCAATTCATCATCAACTTTATTTGCCACTCAAATCCTTTTTACATCAGTTAAAGAACACAGTAGATATTGAGTAGCAGGAAGACCTCTGCATCCTTGTAATCAGTTTTCTAAGGAGATCTCCCTTTCATTTCTGCAAAGTTTTTCAATAATTAACAAATAATAGTGGCTTGATTACAAGGACGTGTAGCAACATTGTTCAACCATTAAAGAAATTAATTAAACAGCTTCTGCTTCTTATGCTTCTTATGCTTCTTCCAGGTCAAAATCATTTAAAGTTGGTAAGGACAGCCGTGACATTCACAATGATTGATTTCTCCATATCATGTAGACGTTTTCATCCCTTTCAGTTGCAGATGTCCTTAGTTTTCGGACGTTTGCTACTTGGTCTTGCAATGAGACTTGTATTCTGGAATACACATTTGGAGCATATGGGCTCACATGGTGTCGCTTCAGCCACCATTTCTTTTTAGCAAGATAACTCAACCTTTTTTGTGATATGTGTTTAAGACTTCCTGCAAGCTTCAATCAAGAATTAAAATAAAGTAGATAAGAAACTAGAACGTTCATAGCATGTTCAACATAATTTGTTTTCTTTCATTGTTCGCTGAGGTTTTAGCATGAAAATAAAATGAAATAATGTAATCTGAAAAGCTGATGCTTACATCACATTGTAAAGAGGTTCACTTGACAGTACAGTCGAACCATGTCCAGCATTCCTTCCAGTAAAAAAAGTACTGGCTATTTTTTTTCTAACTTTCAAAGTAAGACTCCATCCAAAACTGAAACTTTGGTTAGATTAATGATCCCTAGCTTGGCCCCATGCAGTGCACTTGTTTATGATAGACATGGGAATTTTACATCATCCCATGTTGGATTTAAAACTGTTTTACATTGTTTTTATTTATTTATTTTTAGCATATTAAAAACTTCAAAAGTGGATTTTTTCCAATGTCCATTATTAATTGTGATACTTCATTGTTGGGGGGAACATGGAATCTCAATTTAAAACAACATGAACAGTAGCAAAGTTAAACCTTGGCAATGGCGTACATTTTAGTAGCAACAATATTATTCATTGTTGACTTAAAAACACTTTCTAAGAGCAAGCAAATCCTAAACTGTTGTTACATGCTTCTCTAATCTTTTCTATAAAACTATCAAATGATGCATGACAATTTGGCACTCTCAAGACATAGGTGCAGGTTTCTGGAAAAAAAAAACGACGTTGACTGAGCTGTAAATTCAAGCTGTATTGGTTGCCATAGTCCAAGTGGAGGTATCTGTGAGAGGCCTGTCATGAAATGCAACAGTTTACACAACCCATGGCTTCCATCTTCTTTTAGCCAAAAAACACTGTTTAAGGTTTATCATTAAGATTAACTACCAAATCACAAGACTTAAATTGCAAAAGAAGTTCAATATAGTCAAGTGAGGCATGTGAGTTATTATCATTTAGTGTTCAAGCCATCAAAGAGCCAGAAATGTTAAAATGTACCATGACAGTGTGCTATCTCTGCTACACTTGTCTTCAGATGGATTATGGGAAACTTCATTTGGAGGCCTTGTCTCATTCTGGATTTCCCTTCCATTTCATGTGTAACCCTTCTGAATTTCCATCTACACTGGGTTAAAAATGACCTAGAAAAAAAGTCGTTTTGCAAGTTTTCAGCCCTGTAGTGTCTTTTGCTCTGAAAATACGGTTTTTTGAATTTCCGAATTTTAACCTTGCATGACTGAAGATAATGGCTGCGAAAAAGCTGTACTGGTTGAAAAAAGTTCTCCTCCTATGGTCTTCAGCACTTTAAACATTTTAAAGTCTTAGATCATGTGTTATGCCCATATATACGAGCTCATGAGTGAAGAGAAACCGCTTTCATCACATTCACTGTCACTGTCTTCCATTTAAGTGTGTTGAGTTTAATTCCTCTCATGTCCTGTGCAACGACACTATCCGTGTACACACACCGAAAGGATTGGATGTTCCTGGGGGCAGGGACAGGCCAAAACATTAAGGTGCTACTGCAATGCAATTCACATCTCCCCTTTCTGAGCCGTTTTAAAGCAAGAACAAATAGACTGTATGAGAAGAAAACTGCTGTTTACTTTTTTCAAATGTCCTTTTTTTCAAGAGATATTCAAGTTTTAAAAATATGCAAATTAGCAAAATGATGATGTCACAGAGATCACTGACCCTGGCTTATTTTGGCAGACAATATTCACCAGCAAACAGACAGAAATCTGTATTCATAAATGTTTTCTTTTCATTTTATTATTTGAAATATGCCTTTAGATCCATTGGTAACCCTGTGCCAGTATCCACCTGAGGCTCCATGTCAGTCACACCTTTTTTAGTATTTTATTCTAAGAGCAAGTTATACCAAATGGTGAAAAACACCAATAAACCCCTTGAGGGAATTAAAGTATTGCTATGTCATTTATTTACACATGGTGAGGTAAGACTCTCATTCCTTAAGGGTTTTCAACATGAAAAGTGCCTGGGGGAAAGAGATGTATTCAAGGGCTTCGAATGCAGAAGCTTGACCCTATTTACTGTAAGTGGTAGACCTTAATAATACTTTTTCATAACCTCTATATCATGAATGAGAAGTGTCAATTGTTATGCAATATATTCCATAAACGATCGAAGCGATACTGGATGTATCAAAATATCGGAGAGTGTCAAAAATGTTCATGTGTTTTCATGAACATTTTTGGCACTTTCCGATATTTCAATACATCCAGTATTGCTTCAATTGTTTGTAACCAAGGGTCACACATCAGCAACGACTTTTTAGTCTACACATATACTTTAATATATTTGATAGCTCAGCTGACTCTTGGAAAACTGGATTTGCTTTTTTATTTGTTTTCAGGTGTTATGGAAACGAAATACTAAAGTAAGAATATCAGAATAGCCAGGTGGATAATTATATCTGTGGACAGCAAAGGAAACTGCGACAGCAAACCAAAATGCAGAACAGCAGCTAAGTCTGCTTTGTTACAAAACACTTGACTTGTGAATTTCCTTTTCTTTTCATAACAAATTTTGTTGTTATTTTAATTTCTATATTATTTAACAGAGAAAGTTTTCAGTTACAAGTTGTCTTTCAAGAACTCATGAAGTTCTGGTTGAAAAAAATAAGCAACAATGAGTATAAATCCATAATAATCTTGAAACAATTTCCCATCATCATTCTTTAATTATTTTGTAAACATGTATTGTGTAAACACCTTTTTTCTCAGATTTAACAATTTACATGATTATTTTTGAATTCTCTAAATCCTGCAATCTGATTGGTTTCCGGGAGTGGATGGAAATTTTTATCACTCAGCTAGTTTGCTGTGTTTTCATTTTGTGGTGAGATAAAGGAACCCACAAACGTTTTGCTTTCCAAAATTAATGTAGATGTTCAGGTCTCAATTTTTTCTTTCAGGAATCGGATTCAACATTTAAACTTTCAAAAATGGTGAAGCATGGACTTTGCAACACAGCTGGTTGCAAAGGACGTTCCTGGCCAATCATCGCCACCAAGGGACCTACCTTGCTGCAATTGTCACAGATGCAGGCCAGTAGAAACTGAGCAAGAAAATGTCTGCTGTAAAAGACAAGTGTGCATCGCATCTTTCCAAACCTTCCACAATATCTGTATCAATCATGACATTTTAGAAGTCTGCTTCAAGGTGAAATAGTATGTATTTCGATGTTTATTCTCGCATTCCGAGAACACGGCCGCCATGTTCAACCACATGCAACAAGACTCGGTCCAGGCCTCTAGCGGCTGGTACAACACATGCGGATACTATGACATCCCCCTCTTTGAAAAACTAATGAAAGCTCGGGTTACAAAGCATGTGGCAAGAAAAAATGATACGAAATAACACAGCTGCATACTTAAAAAACTGAACAGTTCTCAATCGAATGTATAACAAATGTCCTTCCAACATGGTATAATAATGTCAGTTTAAACAACACCAACAGTTCCAGAGCATACATGTGCTCATAAACCTACATGTACATAGCCTATTAATAGCTAGCAAAATCATCACTAAATGTCACTTCAGCGAAACAGAACAGGACTAAGTGTCATTTCAAACATATTGTTGTTAGTCTTCAAATTTGGCTGGGACTCGTGTCTGCCGCCCAGATCTCGTTACTTGGCTTTTTGGCTGAAATGAAATGTTTCCACCTCGAACAACGACGACTTCATCTTCTGGTCTTAGTTCAGTTGGACTCCCTAAAGTCTTTCCTGATGAAGTAGTGATAGTTGGGCTGGGGTCCTCCATTAGAGTTGTAGGTGCCACAGGGTTGCTATCCACTCTAGTCAGTGTTGTAACCGGTTGCTTGATGAACGACTCTTGACCGAATGTTATCTCAGAGGTAAACTGGGGAAGAGTAGGCACCAAGTTCTCTTCCATTCTAAGTGTGGGTTTAGGTACAGGAACAGGTTCTGGGTTCTTGGGGCGCAGGTGTTCTCTTGTTCTCTGGTACAGCTTGCCATTCATTTCAACAATATATGTTCTTGGCTCTCTGTCGGGATTTAGGCGGTTGAAAACTCTTCCTTGTTCCCAGATGTGTTTTCTTGAGTTCCATACGTACATTGGCTCAGAGTTACCAAGAGCACGCTTGTCACAACTGGTTCTCTTATTGTAGAATTCTGCCTGCTTTGTTTGCTTCTGGAGGTTGGCTTCTTGGTGAGTGCCATTACCGGGGTGCTTTGATTGGAGTGCAAGATTACTACTCGGTAGTGGTGATCTGGGCTTCCGCCCATACAAGAGCTCATAAGGCGATGGAAGGTGGTCGTCAAGAGGAGTTATCCTGTACATCCACAGGGCTGTTTCAGGGCACTGATTATTTGCAACTGCCTTCTTCCAGAGGGATTTCGTAGTACCAACGCACTGTTCTGCTACACTGTTTGCTTGGTGGTGATATGGCGAACTGAACGTTAAGGTGATACCGCTCTCTACACACTTCTTCTTGAACATGTCGCTGACAAACTGGCTCCCAAAATCAGCAATCAGCATGGAAGGTAGGCCATACTCAGCAAATACACTGGTAAAGTGGCTTGAAATGGTGGATGCTGACATATCCCTCAGGGTTCTGATGACAGGGAACCTTGAATAATAGTCAACGATTATCAGGTATTTTGCCCCATTAAACTGAAAGATATCTGATCCAAGCTTCTCCCACGGTCTTGTCGGGAGATCAGGTTGCATTGCTGGTAGCTTGTGTTGCGCATGCTAGTGTTTGTTGCATAGTTCACAGTCTTTCACCATTTGACGAATGTCACCCGAGATGCCAGGCCAGAAGATAGATTGCCTGGCCAAAAGCAAGCATTTGGTTTCGCCTTGATGACCGGTGTGTGTTGCCTCCAACACCTGGGCTCGAAGGGACTCTGGCACAACTACTCTGTCTCCTTTCAGTATCAGACCATCCTCCAAAACAAGGTCACACCTAATGTTCCAGTAGTCCCATAGTTCCTTTGGGCACTGTTTCCTGTACGCTGGCCATCCATCGTAGATGGTGTTCTTCAATAACTGCATTGTCAGGTCTTTTGCTGTAGCAGACCTCACTGAGTTAATGTCAATAGGGCATGAGGTGTCTGTCATGAAGTGTATGCTGTAGTCAGGAGCACAGTTCACGCTCTGATTTTTAGTTCCAACTACTTCTGGTGTTGTGCATACGCGTGATAACGCATCAGCAACAGGGATCGTTTCTCCTTGTCTGTATTTGACCTCAATGTCAAACTTCATGCATCGGAGCAACAGTCTTTGCAACCTAGCTGGTGCTTCTGCAATGTTCTTCTTAAAGATTTGTTCTAGTGGTGAGTGATCAGTTTCAACCAGTGTATGCCTCCCAAGTAGATAGTATTCAAATTTCTCCAGGCCGAACATCACAGCTAAGCATTCTCTCTCAATGTTAGAGTACCTGGATTCTGTGTCCGTAAGTGATCTTGATGCCATGGCTACAATTCTTTCTTTGCCGTTGGGATCAATTTGTCTTATCCAGGCTCCTAGTCCCTTCTGGCTGGCATCGCACTGTAGGATGGTGGTTGTTGCTGGATCAGGGTCATAGTAAGATAGAACTGGCGCTGAGCAGAGTTCTTCTTTTATTCTACCCAGTGCGGTTTGGTGGCGCTGCTCCCAGCTGAAGTGAACATTTTTTTTGTTAACTCACGGAGGGGTTCTGTAAGCTCTGCAACCTTGGTTGAGAAACGGTTGAGGTAGGTGACCAATCCTAGTAGAGACAGAAGCTCCTTTGTGTTGGATGGTGTGGAAATGTTCTTGAGAGCTTCTAACTTGTCAGTTGCAGGAAGAATACCATCTTGTGTCAGTGTGTGGCCAAAGAAATTGACACCTTGTTGTTTGAACTGTAGTTTCTCAGAGTTCAGACTCACATTGTTTGCTCTAGTGGCCTCCAGCATGCTGACAAATGCTTGGTCGTGCTCTTCTTCTGTGGAGCCAAAGACTATGATGTCGTCGGCTATCCCAGTAACATTGGGAATGTTCTGATAGATGTCATCTAGCTTTCGCTGGAAGATGTCCTGAGAAACAACTATACCAAATGGTAAGTGCTTGAACCTGTAACGACCAAAAGGCGTGTTGAAAGTGCATAAGAGACTAGATTCGTAGTCAAGTTCGACATGCCAGTATCCTTTCGTTGTGTCGACTACTGAGAAGTAGTTCTTGCCATGGAGTAAAGGAAGAATCTCGTCAATAGTTCTGCTGTAGTAATGTTCGTGGCGAATGTTCTTGTTCAGGTCCTTGGGATCTAAGCAAAGTCTGACCTTTTTCTTTCTATCCGGCGTCTCCTTAACATTGCAGACAATTGAATTGACCCAGTCAGTGGGCTCTGTTACTTCAGTAATGACATCCTCAACGATCATTTTATCCAGCTCGGCCTTGTACATTGGTAAGATGTGAACAGGTACTGTACGTGGGGGGTGTACTACTGGTGTTGGGTTGTCGATGAGTTTGATGTGGTATTGATCCCCGGGAAACCGGCCAATTTTGTCAAAACAGTCCTGATACTCGTTTATCACAGTAGCTTTGGAGAGACCCACATGTTGAACAGCTTGCTGTGTTGCAGGTGACGCTGAAGCACTGGAGACTTCTTCGATGTGGATAGTAATGATGCCAAGTTCTTGAGCTTGTTGGCAGCCGATCATTGAGGGGTGGCCTGGGGCCTCAACAATGGTAAACTTTGTGGATATCGAGGTGCTCTTGAAAGTTAGTTGAAGGTCAGTAGTACCCAGGTTTTGTATGGGGTTTCCTCCATAACCTTTCAGTATACTGTTGCATGGTTTGATTTCCACTGGGAAACCTAGCATCTGCAAATCATTTGTAGTAAGGATACAAGTGTCTGCTCCTGTGTCTACCTTCATTTGGATATTACGCTTGTCGTTGATCTTGACAGTAGCGAACATCTTGTTAGGGTAACTGCTCATGCTATCAACAGAATTGTCAGAGGTAATGGTATCTAAAAACACTGTTATTGGCTCGGAGTCACTTCCCTCATCTTCATCACAGCTGTTTATGCTTGAAGAATCGCTGTGTTGTTCATTGTCATCCTGCAAGTGGATCTTTTGGCCCTGGTATTCTGGGTTTTGGATGATTTCATGAACTTGTTTGAGACGTTTCTTCATGCATACCTTCTGGAAGTGCCCTGTTTTCATGCAGTACATGCACTTAGCATGTGTAGCTGGGCAGGTAGCGTCACTGTCATGTTTGTTTCCACACCTGAAACAACCACTGAATTTAAATTTGAACTTTGGTTTGCTGGCAGATGAGCTGTAGTGTTTAAAGTCATTGCTCGGAGGACTTTTCTTTGAACTGCTTGCTTGCTTTGACCTTTCAAATGAAGCTGTCTTCTTTTTGCTTCTTACAGAAAATAATTCGGTGTCCTGATCCCCTTGTTTAATTACTTGCATCTGTGCCCTAGTGCTTTCTTCTGTTTTGGCTAAGTCATAGACTTGTTGAAAGGTAAGAGAATTTCCTTTGGAGATGGCATCTTTTCTGACCTTATCTGATTTCAGGCCAAAAATCAATGTGTCACGGAGGGTTTCATCCTTGAATGCAGGGTCATATCCACTGTCGTCGATTAGTGTCCGGGCTTTGGTTAAAAATTCTTCCAAGGGCATGTCATCTTGTTTGAGACATCTAAGCTCTCTTTAAAAGCAAAGTCAGACACGGCATTCATGGAAAACAGGATTAGTTTAATATTTAAATTAGTTTTTACTACATGTACTTCAATTTTTATTAATTAGTATTTAGCATGGATTGTTTATTAGTAGTTTATTAGTATTAATTTTTATTATAACTTTAAATAATAGTATATTACCTGATGATTTTTAACCGTGTATAAAGAAATGTTAAATAAAAATAAATAAAATAGCTGGTACCTGGATAGTATTTGGTTGCTCTGAGGTTTTGTGTATGCCTCAAACTTCTCGAATATTGGCTTAAGCTTGAATTGGTCCGCTTCGTCTTCCCACCTTGCTGTATTGTAGATCTCCAATCCTTTGTCGCCGGCCCACAGTAACAGTAGCCATGCTTTTTTACCTTCCGGCTTGTTCGAGAGAGGCCCATCGAAAATGAGACTGCATTTCTGCTTGAAAAGCTTATATCGTTTGTGGATATCTCCAGGTGTCGACCAATCCATCGAAGGAACCGTAAATTTATCCATGGTTGTTGTTTAGGATGAGGTACACCAGCGGTGTTTGATTGTGAAGTAGCTTGAAATGTGAAACTTGAAATGGCGGTAAACGAGTCGAGCAGCTCGAATTTTTGAAACTTGAAATCTCTGATGAAGACGCGTGAAGAGTCCGGTTGTTTTACTTGGAGAGTTCCATGTGCATTTCTAGCTTGATTTTCGAAAATATCCCACTCCTGACACAATGAAATAGTATGTATTTCGATGTTTATTCTCGCATTCCGAGAACACGGCCGCCATGTTCGACCACATGCAACAAGACTCGGTCCAGGCCTCTAGCGGCTGGTACAACACATGCGGATACTATGACACAAGGAGAGGTGTGACATCAGGGCCGATGAATTTAACTTCTCAGGGGAGAGTTTTAGAAAGGCTGCCTACAAACAATACATTTTATGGAAATTTGGGTTGAGTTGTCTCTACCTGTGTGGTAACAATAATATGGCAATCATATCCAAAATACTTGCAACCCGTTACTGTTTATAACAATAACAGAGTGAATCTGTGTAGCAGCTGTTTCCTTTCCAAGCATGCAGAGGGAATGAAATCAACAAGCCTGGGGAGGAAAAAAAGTGGAAGTCAGGTTTACAGTATTTTGCATTGTGGATCCAAGAGAATATTCATACCCACAGAAAGCCATAGAACATTTTTAGGAGATGAGGGTCTCAAAAGGCAACTTATATTTAAAGGAGAGCATTTCCAGAGGGGTGGGTTTCATTTGGTGGGTATGCATATTTCCTGGAACACATCTGTATTCGTACATTTTTCCAGTGATGGATCATGCTATTAACAAACTGTCAATTATATTGTGAGACTTTTGCCTTTTACTGTTTATTTTATACAATCAAACAATATTCAATTGTTTATTTAAATTTTCTAGCTCACAATTTCTCTTTTTGCTGTCATTTCTGAATGTTTAGGAAACATGCATGGCTTCCAATGAGAAACAAATAACTGAAAGTTGACGGTATTAATTTACAATTTGTTGTTGTTGAAAGTTCCTGAAGTAAAGAAAACATTTTGTGTTTGAAAAGAAGTTACTTTCCTAGTAACTGTAGTATTTTAGACATGAGATGGGGGAAGCAGCTGTAGCTCTTATCCTCTTTCACAATTTCTTTATGGAATTTTTCAGACCACTCTGAATACTTATGATGACCACGTTGATCTGCATCTTCTGTGGGCTCTGGTTTGCAGCAGAGATGCATGTTATGGTCTATCATCCTCATAATAAAGTACAGATACCTGTAGTCTTTGAAATGAAAAGTAAACTACTAGCCTGTTTTAATAAAGTGTTTGTAAACAGAAAATGAAAAATGGAGAAGGGGCTAGTTACAGAGGAAAATTTCCATATGATATCCAGAAAGGGACAGGGATGTAGCCCTTTATTTATAATCTCCACCACAAGTGAAATATAGTACCCTAAATTACATGCTCTGGCCAATGAGGAATCATTTTAAACAGAATAATACTACAAGCTGACTCAAAAGCCATTCTTTTCAGAACATATTTCATCATCAGGCTGTTTTAGGGCATTAAATCATGGCCGTTTCCACACCAGCAGTGGGAAATTAGTCTGTGATTGGTTAGAGAAAAGTTCAGATGAAAGGCTTGCAACCTTTTTGGAAGCAAGAAGGAAAAGGGATGAGCTGTTTCTCGCATTTCAGCATGATCAAGCAGAAGCAGTCTGAATCAAACAACAGCCTATCCTGACACAGGTAATCCACCAAATTTCCCTGGGCAATCATCACATACCTGGCAATACGTGAGTGATGGGCACACTTCCATTCGTGATTGGGGGACAAGAACTTGAGCAACTTCGAAAGTTCAACTTCTCTTACATGGATTGGCAGACTATTTAACTCATACATAATTCTATTAAAGAATTTAAATCTGTTAGTGCCAGTACCCGTCAGCAGTACTCGGTTTTGCATGTGACTTTCCTTGTGCTACTCTCATGATCCGCCATCTTGGTTCTATTGTGTCATTCTTCTTCAGTTTAGTTTCACGGGATTAAAGCCATTTATCCTCCTCCTGCTTTATCCATTTATCCATGCCTTGTTTCTTCTAGTTAACTACCTCAACTGGCATGGTGGCAGCATTTGTACCACCCAAGCCATTATTTCCGTTGAAAGCCACTCGTAAACCTTCTACGATAGAGCCAAAACAGTGTAACACTTCGCTGTGACAATACGTTCCAAATACCATACAACATGCCATCTACCCACAGGGCGCCGAAACAGTGGTGTCTCTCCAAGGTCGAAACTATAAACAGCTTTGAGAACTGGAAGCAGAACTTAATGTACACATTATTTTTGGACAGTAACTTCGCTCCATTCTTAGCCGAGGGAGTTACGCGGCGAAAGAAGACTTAAGCTCAGCCACTGAGAGGTTTCATGGACGATGGCAAATCTGTACTGGCCGCTAAACGCCTCACCGCGCGGCAGAAGACCAATTTCATCAAGCTGATGCTAGGACAGATCGCGAATTACTGCCCCATTATTTCAACAACCACCCTAGTGAAAAACTCGACCTCCCTCGAGTATATTTGGCAGACCATTAGAGAGCACTTTGGTTTTCAAGTCAGAGGCGCTCATTTCATTGACTTCTCGGACATACACCCTGCTGCAGACGAGCGTCCCGAGGATTTATACCAGCGATTAATGGCCTTAGCCACCAGGGTGAGCAGTTAACAGAGGACGAGGAGCTGACACCGACACTGGAGAACCTAGTTGTGCTCACATGGCTAAAGCTCATCGATCCCAGCTTCCCCAGACTCGTCAAACAAAGATATGGGCTGAGATCTCAAACCCTTGCATCCATCAAACCTGAAATCTCTCAGGCACTTGCTTCTCTCTTGGATGAAATTCGTGCTTCTGACGATGCGAAAATCCTCTCCACAGCCGTCTCTACTGAATACTTTCATCCCACTCAGAGTGGTAGTGTCGCATACAAGCCCATGTCTAGCCAAAGACCTCGTCAAGACAAGACTTGTCCCTTGTGTAAGCAGGCTGGCCGCTCAGAAGTAAGTCACTTCCTGAGCGAGTGCAAATACCTCCCTGACACTGACAGGCGCTACATTGTCAAAGCTAGACAGATACTTGGCATCCTGGACGACGAATCAGAAGCTGATGACAACCTAGACACCGGCTTGCCTATTTGTGACGCCAAAGATGAAGAACCTAGCTCAAGTGCCGTAGCCTACAGAGTCCAGACCTGTCAGTCCCAATATATAGATGTATTCCATGGTCACCACATCATCCGAGTGACGATTGACAGCGGCGCAACCGCTACTCTCTTGTGAAACATCTAGGATTCAAGATCATACCTAGTGCCCAGTCTGTCCACCAGGCCAATGGCTGTTCCAAACTACACGTAGTTGGTGAAACACAGATCTCTTTCACACGCGACAACAGAGAATTCAAGTTGAGGGCCTTGTTGTAGAAAACCTAGATGTCGATGTCCTCGCTGGTACTCCCTTCACAGAGGTAAATGATATTGCCGTCCGCCAACACCGCCACTCGCCGAGCATTCGTACTCCGTGCCCCAACACCATCACAAACCATCTGGCCTGGAGAGTTCCTGGAAATGCAGCTACCAGACGGCGCCCAAGCTGACTCAGAGTATGCTACTGAACCTCAAACAGATGCACCGAGTGCCCGAAGGCTCAAGCTGTCTCAAGTATGGCCCCCTCTGAACATTGTCTCAAGCATTGCAGGAAGAATACGCATTCCTAACACATCAAGTGTGCCTCAGACACTCAAACGCAACGAGCACTTCTGTCAGGCCAGTCCTGTATTTGAACCCACAGAGGAAGCCACACTTAGCCCACCTCACAATCTACTATCACCTCAGCTGTCCACAACTCATCATTCCTCCCCCGTGCAGATTGACCCTGATAAACTCCTCCCACAGAAGACAAGAGTCCAATTTCAGTCATTACTAAAAGAGTACGATGTGGTCTTTGACCCACTTTAAGGGTTACAATGGTGCTGTGGGCCCCCTCATGGCCAAGGTAAACATGGGCCCGAATGAACCACCTCAGTGAAAGGGCCATCCTCCCCAGTATGCACGTGGGAAGCTTGTGGAGCTCCAAGAAAAATTTGACAAGCTGGAGGAGCTTGGTGTGTTTAAAGCCTGGTTTATACTAGCGATGGAAGCGGAGTCGGAATTGGAAGAAAGTTTTGATCTAGTGTGAATAGGCGCGACGGAAGCCGAATCGCAAGCCTCGCTTTCAGCGTAAGCCTTGCTTTCATTTGCAAACATTCAAGATGGCGGACCTGGGAGATGAAGAAGACTGCTGTTTTTAATTTGCTTTTGCTTTTTCTTCTCATATGACGAAGAACACGTCTGCAACGGAACCAGAGAAGTAGAAGGTTGTGGGTTATGTGGAGTATTTTTAAAAAGGAAAGTCAAGGTGAATTTGGAAACCTTGTGAGGGAACTTCGTACGTCAGACAGAGAGCTCTACTTTCGATATGTTGTCAGTTTTGTATTTTGGTTTTCAAAGTGATTGCGAGTGTTTTACAAACTTGTTCGACGTCCCAGATGCATGAAATAAAATCTAACACACACCTCTACATAGTTTTTTGATTGGCTGATAATTCCACTTCCGCTTCCGATTCCGTTCACTTTGTTCTCACTGGATCGGAAGTAAAAGAAACTCTTCTGATCCTTCTGACTCCAATTCCGTCAAGCTTCCGACTCTGCTTCCGATTTTGGTTTTTTGATTTACACTGGATCGGAACGCTCCTTGCGAAATGTAATGTAATTGTTGTCCTGCTTGTTTCACTAAGTTTTCAGGAGAAAGAAAAGAAGAGCTGCGCCAGTACCGGTCAGCGGTACTTGATTTTGCACGTGACTTTCCTTGTGCTACGCTCACGATCCGCCATCTTGGTTCTGTTGTATCATTCTTGTTCAGTTTAGTTTCATGGGATTAAAGCCATTTATCCTCACGGTTCGTGCCTTGGTTCTCCTAGTTAACTACCTCAACTGGCGTAGATCTACAGAAGTTGGGAGCAAGATCTTCAGAAACGTTCTTTCTTAAGTTGATAAAGGGCTTCAAGAAGTTGTAAGCCACCAGTGAGGACTTCAAAAGGTAAGTGCCTGTTGTAGATAATGATAATTGTAATGATAATGATAACACAGGATGTGCCAATGCTTATTTCATCTAAATCTACATCTACATTATGGGGGTCTTGCAAAGGGAGGCATATTCCTATCACTGCAAGACATTAAATGAAACAGTAACCATTTAATTTCATAAAATTAATGTTTCAAGCTAATACAGCTATGGCATTTTTGTCTCCTTAAACCTTTTCATTTACTTTATTTGATTTACTTCTAATCAGTTTATTGTAAAGAAGCTCTTGTTTCAACTGTTTTATAAACACCTGAGAAAAACGTAAATTCATGGAAATTTATGTTCAGTATTGTAGCCACAGGTTAACTACATGTTACAACTATATATGCACCATTGACATTTTCCTTGCAGGCAGCTGTCATAATAGGAATTAAGTTGACATCATCTCGAGACTACGTTAAACTAAAAAAATCATTTATTAAAAAAGGCCGTCTATGACAGAGTTGTGTTTTTGTCTCTGCTAGGATATTTACAAGAATGTTTCCTATCTTTTTCCAAAAGGGAGAAGGAAAGCAAACCATTACCCAGTGAATGAAGGGGTGGAGGAAATTTGAGGATCTCTTAAAATCTGCTCCTAAAAGTGTTGGAATTTTGGTGAAACTCAATCAGGCATTCACTAAGATGACAGAGAGCCATCTCTTCAAAAACATTGATAAAGAGATTGAGGGCTTAGACCTTGATGTGCGCAGCCAATCAGATTTTGTTGTGCTTCTCTTCTCTACAGGAAAAGTAGCAATACAAACCAAATATATAGTCAATCACTAGCAGCTAAGTGCAGCAGAGCCAACATAATTTCCAAATTAGTAAAGATGGGGCAGGTATATTTTGCAGGTTGAAGGTTGAAAATGGACTTTTGTGTTTGAGTTAGTCTATATAGTGTGCCCTTTTAAAACTCATCCAGTTAGCCTAGTAGAGCTAATTGTTACTCTATAACCTTAGGTTTCTCAAGGTATAGCCTTAATGCGAGTTCTGTGAGTTAGGGAACTGCCGGCCCTCGTGGCTTTTGCAAAAGCATTTTACAGTTGTAATCGGAGAATCTAATTGGAGGTTCTGGAAAAACATAGCAAGCATGAGGTTTTTGAATGTGAACGAGGTGTAAAAGCAATAGGCGAGTAAGGAAATAAACCCTGGATTTGTCATGCATAAGCCAAGTGAGTGTAATGTACCCTAACACTTCAGTACACTGGGCAGACATCCTTCTGTTTATGAAGGATGCCATGGTGCCATTTTATGTATTCCGAAAATTGATATTCAAATAGAGACTCAGATCATAAAACATCTGTTCTCAGTCCTTACCAGGAATCAAAAGAATCAGACAAGGGTTCGTCCTTCACTTCTGCACTGCCCTTAACTGCCATGGGACAATCTTTTTACGAAAAGCGTGGTAGGCTATATTTCCATAATGCACATCGACGTTCGAAAACACAAGAATCAAACAGTACCTCTTCCAGGAGAAAAAACCTGCTGGCATGTTGATGGAGTAAAAAAAGGGAACATTGCAAGAGAATTTAACCTCCCTTGGGAGGAAAATGAAAAACTCCCTACCGAAGGACCGCCCATCGGAACATGGAACTGTCGCAGTGCCCAGTACATTTAAAACAGAGTCCATTGGTACCTACTTCGGAACTGTGTAACGTTTACAAAATGGCCAAAGGTTCTTCAAGGAAACGTAAAATAATGTCAGCAGACTTCTGTGACATCTTGTCAAAACACCTGAACATAATATACATTAAAGGACAAGCCTTCATTTGCAAGAAATCCGACACGGCGCTCTCCTCAGCAGATGTGGTCGACGGACAGAGGCGAGAGAGATCCAGTGAAATTGTTTGAAGAGTGGCTTGCGCACCGACCTGATGCCCTGAAGAAATCCGGTCCGTTGTACCTGTCGATAATTCCCAGACCAATAAGTAATACTTGGTACTCAAAATCAAGAATGGGACAGCACAGAATTGGGCAGATAATGAAGTCTGTAGCCAGCTGTTTGCCCCCTGAGTCAAACAAGAAGATCACAAATCACTCAACGCGAAAAACCGTCATTGCCAAGCTTATGAATGCTGGTCAACCTCATCACAAGATTATCCAGGTCACAGGACATGCTCGGGAATCCTCCTTGTATGACTATGACGAAATAACTGTCAGTGAAAGACGAGAATTATCTCACATCGCCAGCGGATACGTGCCAGCACCTTCCAGCTCGACAACTGCGATTTCTTCAACATCTGCTCCATCATCTTTGCACAGTTCGGTGCCTGCATCTTCAGCAAATCCATCAGCTACATGCATGAAAGAGAATGTTCGACCAGCAGTTCCAATCAGTCCAAACCAAGTTTCTTCATCAGCGAATCTGGCAGAATTCACCGGTTTGCCGTCGTCCATGTACAGCATGGCCACGAAACAGAATCTCTCGGCGCCATTTCAAATTTTTAACAGTTGCGTGTTTAACACCAACAACTTCAGAAGTAGTCCCAGTCCCGAAAAGCCAAGGAAAGGAAGAGTATCGTACTCAAGGTGCGATTATCAGGTCAAAGTCGCAATGGTATAATGAGGGCGAAAAGAACTCCAGATATTTTCTCAATCTTGAAAAGAGACACTGTAAACAGGGAACAATTAGTCAATTAAAAGTTAATGAAACCGATTTCGTCACCACGGATACAGATATTTTGTCTGAATGTATGGCCTGAGCCATCATTGTTCTCGGAAGTGAACACGACTTCTTTGACCAAAGAAGAGCAAAGGACTTGATTTCTCAATGTGCAGAAAAGGTTCCAGTAGATCGTCTTGAGGTGCAAAAGTAAAGTCAATTACGTGCCACATACAGGAGTCTATCATCCAAAGAAGCCGGGTCAGATAAGGGTGGTGTTTGATTGTTCAGCCCAGTTTAACGGAGTCAGCCTCAACGACTACTTGCTTCAAGGTCCTGAATTTATGAACGATCTGCTAGGCATCCTGTGTCGTTTCCGCCAGGAAAACGTTCCATTTATGACGGACATCAAGAGCATGTTCCATCAGTTCGTGGTTACCGAAGAACACAGAGACCTGTTGCGTTTCCTATGGTGGCTTCATGGGGACCCATCAAGGGAAGTAGTCAAGTACCGTATGAAGGTTCATCTGTTTGGCGCCAGTAGTTCCCCGGGTTGTGCGAACTTTGGGCTAAGGCGAGCGGCTGATGATGGAGAAGAAGAGTTCGGTGCAGATGCAGCTGCGTTCATACGGAAAAACTTTTATGTAGATGATGGCCTTAAATCCGTGCCAACAGTGCCTGAAGCCATCGAGTTGATCAAGGCCAGTCAAGCCATTTGTGAGAAAGCCGGTCTCAGATTGCACAAGATAGTGTCTAACAAGAAAGAAGTTCTTGAAGCCATCCCAGTTGAGGACCATTCAAAGGGAATCAAGGAACTGAACTTAGCCGTAGATCCTTTGCCTATTGAGAGAGCCCTAGGCGTGATGTGGTGCGTGGAAAACGACAGTTTTCAGTTCCGTATCGAACTTCGTGATCGCCCTTTGACTCGAAGAGGTGTCTTATCGACTATTGGCTCCATCTATGATCCTAATGGTTACATAGCCCCCGTGACACTCAAAGGAAAGCAGATACTCCAGCAGATGTGCAGAGACAAATTGGACTGGGATAACCCCATTCCTGAGTACTTACACCCCCAGTGGGAGAAGTGGCGGCAAGAAATCATAGAGCTGGAGAAACTGGAGATAGAGCGATGTTTCAAGCCAAACCACTTTGGCCCAGTGAAAGCTGCGGAGATGCACTACTTTTCAGATGCTTCAATGGAGGGTTATGGTCAGTGCTCTTATCTAAGACTGATTAACCAGCACGACCAAGTCCATTGCTCTTTCGTTGTTGGAAAGACACGGGTAACCCCTCTAAAGCACAAGACTATCCCAAGGTTGGAGTTGGCTGCTGCTACCATCTCCGCAAAAATGAGTGAGTTCGTGAGAAGTGAATTAGAGTACCCAGAGTTCCAAGAGTTCTTCTGGACGGATAGCCGAGTAGTTCTTGGATACATTCACAACGAAGCTAAAAGGTTCCATGTTTACGTCGCTAACAGAGTACAGCAGATCCGCGACCTAACTGATCCTAATTCATGGTTCTACGTTGAGACAAACAGCAACCCCGCAGATGAAGCATCAAGAGGACTCGCAGCAAGGCAGCTGGTAGAATCTTCACGTTGGCCAACTGGTCCAGAATTTCTGTGGGAAAGCGGAACCTTTAAACCTGAAAATGTAGAGGTGTCTCCACTTCAGGAGTCCGACCCAGAGGTGAAGAAAGCGTCTGTATTGAGTACGG
Source organism: Meandrina meandrites (assembly GCA_963693305.1). NCBI lineage: Eukaryota > Metazoa > Cnidaria > Anthozoa > Scleractinia > Meandrinidae > Meandrina > Meandrina meandrites. The sequence goes on from OY855903.1 coordinate 43,868,964, forward strand.
AAGTCAAGAATGTTCCATTTCCTGCTCACTTCGAGACCTGCAGACTAGATGGCGTATCCAGCTGGCACCAAGCAGTGAAGGTCATAGCTCTATGTCTACGACTGAAGTCTAAATTTCAAAGAAGAGAAGTTAAGAAGCCCGAGAAACCAGTAACAAAGTCAAGCACAGAAGTTGAGAAATCAGTGCTAAGGGTTACACTACCAGAGTTTCAAGAGGCAGAGAAGACCATCATCAGGTGTTTGCAGTAGGAACATTTCCATGTGGAACTTCAAATTCTCTGCGACCTGAATGTGACTGATGGAGAGACGAACAGAGTTCAAGCTAGCAAACGAAACCAAGAGTTACGAAAGACCAGTTCACTTTACAAACTGGATCCGTTTGTGGACTAGGACAGTCTAATTCGCGTTGGTGGTCGTATCAGAAGAGCAGACGTACCAGTTGATGTAAAGCATCCAGTTGTCATTCCACGAAAGGGACACTTGACTGAACTGTTGATTAAACATCACCAGAAAGTGAACCACATGGGTCGTGGGATGACGCATAATGAGCTGCGCCAAAATGGCTACTGGTTGATTAACGGATCATCGGGAGTAGCAAGATTCATATCAGGCTGTGTGACCTGTAGACGACTACGAAGACCCACAGAGCTGCAGAAGATGGCCTGCCTTCCTGAGGACAGGCTTGAGCCAGCACCTCCATTTTCATACTGTGCTGTTGATTATTTTGGACCGTTCATTGTCAAGGAAAGAAGAAGTGAAGTCAAACGCTATGGAGTGTTGTTTACGTGTATGGGGTCAAGAAGTGTTCATTTGGAGACTGCCAATTCACTGGACAGTTCTTCTTTCATCAACGCATTGAGTCGTTTCTTGAATCGGAGGGGCGCCGTGAGACAGCTGAGGTCTGACCAAGGCACTAATTTCGTCGGGGCACGAAATGAACTGAAAGCAGCGTTGTCTGACATGAATCAAGGTCACGTTCAAGAGTATTTGCTAAGGAATGGATGTGAGTGGATCCCTTTCAAAATGAACCTGCCTCATTGTAGTCACATGGGAGGAACCTGGGAACGTTTGATTCACAGTGTGCACAATGCATTGGAACCACTGCTGTCAAAGGCTGGGAGCCAACTTGATGATGAGACTTAGCGAACACTTATGACAGAAGTCGAGTGCATTATTAATTCGAGACCTCTCAGTGTTGATTACCTATGTGATGCAGAGGCACCAGAGCCGTTAACACCAAACCATCTTCTCACTATGAAACCTACACGAGTGCTACCTCCTCCAGGAGAATTCCAAAGAGCTGACGTGTACTGTTGCAGGCATTGGAGAAGAGTACAGTATTTCGCAAATGAATTCTGGCTGAGATGGCGCAAAGAGTATCTTCAAATGTTGCAAGTCAGACGAAAGTGGGTCCAGCCAAAGAGAAATCTTGCTGTTGGTGATGTAGTCATCTCGAAGGAGCGAGGGAGCGCGCAACAAGTGGCCGCTTGGTAGAGTAGTGCAGGTTTACCCTAGTGAAGACGGATTTGTCAGAAAAGTCAAGTTGCTGATGGCAGATGGAGATTTGGATGATTATGGCAAACGCCAAGGCCCACCATCATATCTGGAAAGGCCTATTCACAAGCTCGTTCTGCTGTTGACCTCAGATGAAGCAGTCGAGGAGGATGTCCTTCACCAGGAGACCGGAGAAGTCCCCACCGAGGAGCCAAAAAAGAAGACTTGAAGAGCGATAGGAAAAGATCGTAAACAGTGAACATTGCGGTTGAACATTTAAGTTTTATTAGCTCATTTGACACAACTGTTGTGGATCAGTTAGATACACTTTCGGGATGCTACTGTTTGAGTATTGAACTGATAGTTCTCGAGCGTTTGTTGTTAATTTTATTTACTATTGTTTTTTTTGTTTTTTTCATTTGCAAATACTTACTACTTACTTACAACATCACTATAACTACAAAATATAAATCACTAAACATTACACAAGGAGCTACTTTACAATACTCTTACTTAACTAAGCTAATACTGTTAACATAACATCACTACTTATTGGGCTAACAATGCAAACAGAAATAACAAAACAAAAACATAGTTCATAAACGTTACCAGGAAAAGGAAAATGAAAGAGAATAAAAGATATAGCAAGAAACAAAAACCAAAAGTAAACTAAATGTTTTGTATAAAATTCCATTTCTTAATATAGTTTTCGTATTTACCGGATTTGATAGCAATATGTTTTTCTAATGCTAATTTGTCGCGAACCAGAGATATGTACTCGTTAAACTGAACTTTATTTTTTAGGCCGGTGTTAACGTATAAAAAGTATTTGCCTAAGATAATAAGATGGTTTAGGGCTAAGCACTTACGAGGAGAGTCCAAAATACCATATAAGACATCTAAGTTCGAAAGATGGACACTTTTTCTACTATGAACATTGTACCAGTCTTGAAAATCTACCCAGAAAGATTTTGCTTGAGTACATTCTATAAAAAGATGCCAGATGGTATGGAGCTCGGAAGGGCAAAAAGGACAAGTTGGGGAGTCAACTTTCTTCATCTTGTGTAATAAGCTATTCGTAGGTAGAATACTATGAATGATCTTGTATTGGAACATCATCATTTTGGTTTCTTTTGTAACATTAAAGGGTAAAAGATAAACCTTGCACAGGTTTTTCTTTTCTACTCCATATTCAGTAAGTTTCCTTTCCGCGGTGGGGGGAGGTAACCTTTCCAGGGATAACAGTTTTTCATAGAGAGTTTTGCAACTCAACGAATCACTTATTAAATCAAGGGGTGTGATGAGTAGTTGGTTGTTAGAGTTTAAAAGCTTTTTCCACGAGCGAGGAAAAGCAGAAATGATACTGTAATACTGTAGAAAATTAAACTTTGTCTTAAATTTTTCGCAAAGAGCATTAAAGGATAGAAAGTGATTTTTTTCTGTGTCAAGTAAATCTGATATGTGAGTGACTCCAGCCTGGTGCCAATGTGGAAAATATACCGATTTTTTATTAACAATTAGAAACCTGTTGTTCCAGATTACTTGCTCTAGTACCTCAGATTTATTTTGAGGATCGGTCGAAGCAATTTTCTGCCAATGGGCTATGATGTTTTTGTAAAATCTTGGGAGGTATTCGCTTAGGCAAAGAAGCTTACAGTCATAGTTACACTGAAATAAGAAAGTGTCATGATACTTTCGCCACTTTCTCTGTGTAGTCTTATCTCTGAGCTGAAACCCGTGAAAGTTCTCGAAGATTTTTAAGAAAATAAATTAATACCCAGTGGCAGGTCCTAAAGCGATGTGCTAATTGGCAATAAATGACTACGCAAGTATGACTAACTAAATCTTCATCTGTTTCGTTTTCAAATGTCGTTTTAAATTTGAATCTGAAGCATTATAATCATGCAAGTGTCGTGTACGTGACAATAAAACCAAGCGAATATCACATGCAAACACATCCATACAGCTACAATTGCAACATACCTGCTCGTGCTAGCAACAGCTTTGGCTCCTAGTCTAAGGAAGCGTCTCGAATGTCATACGCAGGAAGGTGCCCTTGTATATCTTTGGCACATTTAGCAAGCACGACACTATTCACATTTGCTGGATTATCTACACTAGGACCGCATTCTCCCCTGAAATCTGTCCATACTCACACGCCGCCATGGTCAGGTGCTTGCAGTGTCGATGCAGTGTCAAACTGAACTCCACTGGAGTAACAGTAAGTATCACTGAGTAGAAAGTTTGCTTGGTTGCCGCGCCACTTCCGGATTGTGCTGCAATTGATCTACATACCGTTACATGTCACACCTCAGCGTTCCACAGACAGCTTCGAAAAAATTAATATGAGATGTCCAAGCCACACCGTAAAAATGCGCTGCTCTACTACGAAGAAAGTCTTGGTGAAATGTGCTTCCTGTGAGAATGTGCTGGGCCCTGCGGTTTTCGCTGAGTTAATCGTTAACATGGATGTTGACATGATCGCGTGCGACCGTATTCTCACTGTGCATTCTACTTAGAATGATGTGGTTTCTGGGCAGGGAAAAAAGGCCATGGTAAGGAATATTTCCTTATTATTCAGTGGTTTGGCATCTGCTTTGCCCTTGATGTCGCATTCCCGTTGAAAGCAGAAAATGAATGTATAATTTGGTAATCTACGTATCGGAGCAGCTAAGCAAAGAAGCTCAAATTTCAAAACCGACACGAATCCTCGTCAAAATTTCCCCAACATAGCTTTATATAGCGAATACATGATTCTATATTCAAAAGCCCAGTTTTCTCTTATAAAAACATGCTGGAAAGCCAAAATGACACGTCTTCTAACGAAGGAAAGTAGCATTTGAAGAGCTTCTGTTTGTTGATTTTCATTGACATCGAAGGTCAAAAGGTTGCTCATGACTCAAGTGACCTATTTCAAAAACGCTCTCAAAACTCACCATTTTATTTACCCCAATTTTTTTTTCGACCAACATGTAGCTGAAATAATTATTATTTTTCGGAGTATAGTTTCACAGGGTAAAGTCATGTACCAGAGTGACTTTTTGAGCCGTGAATTTAGCCAAAATTCGGCTGTCGCTAAGACTGTTGAAGTCTATAAATCCAAAAATTCCGTTAAAAATTCCAGTTAGATGTTCTTATAAATTTGACACCAGTAATAAGCAGAGGAAATAAGAGCTTTGGACTTCCTGGGTGAATCTTTTCCTGGACGTGTTTAATACACGAACAGGAGCTTCCGCAAAAGACCTGATTTTGACATTGATTTAGCATGCCGCCAAGGGCAAAATATGAAAAATTTCGTTAAAAAATAAATAAATTTCTAAACGACCCGAAACTTATATTATTAGAACTAGTTCACCGAGGCCTTTATTCTGGCAAAGTTTGAGAAAATCGATTTTTTCTATCTTGCATACCTTAGTCGGTCCTTAGAGCAAACTGCTCTTAAGTAGGGTGAGAAACTTGTGTGACCTTGTTTTACAACCTTTGACCTTCGAAAGATTGCAATCTGCTAAGAAATCACCAAATTTAGAATATAGAATATCAGAGGAATGCAGACTTGACCATCTGTCGCAACAACATTGCTCCAATTCAGCAGTAATATAAAACAATCTGTATAATGTAATATATAATGTAGTATATTTGCAGAGCTTACCAACAATAAGGCCAACTACTTCAAAAACTTGACACTGCACTATTTTTCAGGATCAAGATTCCTTAGCACAAACAAAAACACCACTTACAATGAGGATTCCACAACCCTCAAAAAGCTTGTCGGACCCGAAATGTTAACAAATCCTGACAAAGAAATTGTTGCAAGTGAAGTAAAGTTCATTTCCAACTTGAAAAAAAAAGCGTGTTGGCAACGAATCAGTATGATGCCAAAACTGTAAAGTACGACAACGAATAAAAAACTGCAAGCGCAAAGGATCTGTGAAGATCTGCATTCAAGACGGAGATGCAGCATTGTGGCTCACCACATTTACAAATCAACTAGAAGAACTGTTAAAGCTAACAACAAAGACTCTTGAAAACACCGCAGATGACATAGAGGATGCCCTCATGGGACTAACAAACATCAAAATCAAATATGACTGCAAGAAAAACGTTGTTCAGGAAATCATCGGCCAGTAATTTGCTCACAAAAAAACAACGTGAAAGTATGCCCTCATCGGACACACATTTCAGAGACAATACAACTACACGCAACTTGAATAATAACTGTTTTTGTAAATAATTTTAGCGTAGTTTTATCTGTCCTTGCAAGTTGGGAAATGACTGTTTTGTTGCTATTTTAATGCATTTTCATCTTCCATTGCAAGTTGGACAATAACTGTTTTATTGATATTTTAATAAGTTTCTATCTTTCCTTGCAAGTTGAACAATAACTGTTTCATTGATATTTTAATAAGTTTCTATCTTTCCTTGCAAGTTGGACAATAACCGTTTTGTTATCATTTTAACCAAATTTTATCTGTCTTTGCAAGTTGTACAATAATTTGTTGTAAATATTTTAATGCGTTTTTATCTGTCCTTGCAAATTGGACAATAACTGTTTTGTAAATTTTTAATGCCTTTTTACCTTTCCTTGCAAGTTGCACAATAACTGTTATGTTATCATTTAAATGACTTTTTATATTGCCAGTCGGACAATAACTGTTTCATTAACATTTTAATTATGTATCGAGTGATCATAGCAATAACAAACACTAACTTTGTTTCATATGCTTTAAGTTGTGTTATGACATTTTAAATGTATTTTTATAAATTTTGATCGTATTCCTTTTTAAGAAATTTCTATGCTCTTGCTACATTTACATTCCAACATTTATGATTGATACCATAATTAAACAATGAATCCATCAAAAAGTTGTACTAATTTTAAAACCGGAAAATTAACACCACAGCTTCATTCAGTTGATCCCTAAGTGAAGGGGGAGTTCGCCGAACCCGTATCGGGGTAGCTCATAACTTCTTGAGCCCTCTTCAGAAAGGAGATCCAACAGTTTTAAAGAAAGGGGTGGGCCACAAATTTTCATGACACCCCTTTCAAATTCAGGACTACTTAAAACTCAATCCACATAACCAGACGCAAGAAGCCACAAATAAAACCCACATAAGTGCCCCTGAACCCCACAGACCATCCCATAAAAACTATGCACCTCATTTCCCCACACCTCATGAGAAAAAATATATATATCACACCAAGAAACTCCTTAAAAAAACCACAGGAAAAACCCTCCATGGTTGGTGATAACTGCCCAAAATGCCTGTTTTCCTCGGTAAACAAGGTCCCTTTTACTTTAATTCAACCCCCTCCTATGTAAAACACGAAATCAATATACCCTCTGTGTAATGTTCCACACTCTACAAAACACAAAAAGTAGCTTTCCACACGTTCCAAAGAAAGCAAATTATTTCACCTCGTTGGCACTTGCCGAAAGGTACAACTAGTATTTCCTCTAGACTGCATTCCTTGTGAAGAAGAATCATTCAAACATCCCAGCAGAAGAGTTGGCTACTTTTGTTACAAAGCTACAAGCATTCGGTATCCCTGTAGATGCCTATGTTGGTGCTTATAACACTCAACAAACTAACCATGCCATGGAAGACGAACAAAAGTTTGACGCACCTGACTAACCCTTCCAGGAAGAGAAAGGCTGAGGAACAAAATGAGTCTCAAAATGAACCCAAAGACAAATAGATAATTATGTTGTTTATGGTAATACTAAAGAAATAAATAGGGAACAGTGCCATCTTATACAAACAACCAATACAAACTTTAATCACACTGCTTAAAGTTAGTGTAAACTGTGGTTATTGGTAAATACGAAATGCGATCGCAATTGTGCTGTTTAAATGGAAATATTCATCAAACTGGAAATTCATTCTATGACCAGCAAATTAATACTATCGTTACAATTTTGCAGAAAAAGTGTAACTAATTAAATTCAAATGATATCATAACAACGGTATCCATTCCATTATAGGACTGATTCTTTATAAGTGAGCATTATTTAAAAAATGTTACAATTTTATTGTTATGTCATTTAAAAATCAGTTCATATTGAGCTTCCTTAACTTAAACATGGGTTGCTAAAGGGTAACGCTAAAATAACATAAATGTATTCAATTAGGTTTGAAATGTTTAATTGCCATTTCAGTTCACACAAGGATTGCCATAAAAGTAATCCAATTTTGAAGAATAGATCTTTTGAAGGCTTCAGACATTTTTGTAGCTGTAAAAAAAAGTTCTGCTTTAAATGTTTTGCTAATACTGGAAGAATTTTCATCTTTTGAAAGAAATATCACCTTTTTATTAACAGGTATTTCAATAAAATAATAATAACAATAAAGAGACGAGTACATTTTTGTGTTACTACTATGATAGTTGTTATGAAACGAATGTAATTCACTGCACCTTGTTCTTATCCTGTTATTAACACAATCCTTGCAAAAACTCCACTCCACCCAGGTGGACTTCTAAGTTCAAACCCACACCACCACCACCATCATCATCACACCCCATAAGAAAGGTGTTTTGAGGGCTTATTCAGCATAGGGCCAGGATTAGACGATGAAACAAAAATTAAAGCAAAATGAACAAAAAATTAATTTAAAAAGTGCATCGCCTCCCCCACCCCACCCACCCAAATCTTCAATTAAAAAAGTCTAGATATTGTCTAGTCTTCGCACTAGAAATGCCATATTTGAGACCTCAAATTCAAATAAGACACATCCCTTATAGAGTTTAAATGATGAGACAAAGAAATATTTGCTCCATGTCTTCTTTTTGTTCACACCCTCCCCTCCCCTTTCCTTCCTCCCTCACTCCCTCCCACGTATACCATAAGGGATACATGCGCTCTCCTCACACATGGTCACACATCATGCGTGCCACGACCACTGGCCTCATATATCAAGAAGGAGTACACCTCTCAACCATGTGAGTGGCTACATGCTTTCATATTGCAACAAGAGCCAATACGAACATGTTTGTTGAAAGCTTTCATCGAACATTGAAGGAGATCTACTTTGAGAGAAAGCAGAATAGAAGAGTCAACCATCTTTTGTTTACCCTAAGGAAAGTTGGCCAGGACAAGGCTTACGAGCAGTGGATTAAGGCAGAGAAGGGTAAAGTCACTGTATAACAGCGGGAAAGCAACAAGAGAACCAAACAGGCAGAGGCAATACCAAGCAATGCTGTGTCACAACAGAATGCTGAGTACTGGCAAGTGCAGTCAACAAGTGACAAAAGCAAGGTGCACAACGTGAGAAAGACTGGTTCCTCCATCTGCAACTGCCTTTTGCGGTGTTCTTTCTGTGCAGCTTGTGTACACTTGTTTGAGTGTACCTGCCTTGCCTACGCTGTAAGGGGTATTGTATCCACACATATCCATGCTGTTAACATCACAGAACCTACCGAATGCCTGATGCAAATTGAGGAAAAATGTGAGGAATTGGGAAATCTCTTCCACAGAGATAAAGACCTTCAGAATGAGAAAGAATTGGAAGATCTAAAAAGAAGTGCTATGTCTACCATAGCAGAACTGACGGATGTCCTTCAAAAGGCACCAACCAGAGACACAATCCACACAGCACTGCACCACATTCACTCTGCCATAGCAGTCGCAAGAGGCCTTTCAGTAATTGGCAACGATCCCCAGTATTTGAAAACCAAATCATACCCTCCAAATAAACAGGCTGAGAGACAGAAGCAGTTCTTTTCCACAAAAAGTCACAGTCGTAAGACCGAAAGCTAAACTGTCAGAGATAATACAATGCAGGAACTACAAGAAAATTGAACCAGAGGTTTGTGCTTTCTGCCTTAAAGAAGAGCCACCATGTTGTGCGACAGGTCCAGTTGACTGCATAGTGTGGAGAGTGTCAAGTTTGGGTGCTACATTGTGTGACAACCTCAAAGACATGTCAAACTATATCTGCTGTATGTGCCGACCATGAATAGAAAGGAACCAATCTCATTAACTTTACTGAAAATACCATAATTATTTCTAATGAAACCACTCCACTCTGAAATCTGTCACGCTCCTTCAAAAGTTTCCACCGATATTGAAGAGGTATTTTACAATGTAAGTAGTATTTGCACCCTCCCCCTCCCCTGACACACACTAGATACACAAGTGACATGTTGTCACAAGCGACATGTTGCACAACCAAAAGCCTGTCAAAAGACGAAAAATAGGAGTACTGGTCTTTTATTAAAAATCTGTGCCTTCAACAGGATTTGGAGAGGTCCCACATCACCTCCAAGGGCCACCCCAAGACATCATGATTTGAACTCTCTACAACACTTCCCCTTACATAAGGGCCAGATGTTTTCGTTTAACACTACATCCACTACCACACCTCCCATTAAGCAGCAGTCTGTACAGCCATCACTACAGGAACAGCCAAGGCTTTTTACAAAAGTGGTCAAGTCCCCTGAAATTATGATAAAGTTACTAAATATTTACTAGATGATCTGTCTTTCATAATTACCTACAACAAATATATTTGGTAAGTACTCTTGCCACAAACACTATGACAACTTCTATTAACTCGCCTAATTCATCCATTTTCTAAACAAAACACATGTAGGTATCCTTTTATTGATCTTAATAAATAATGTGTTTCCTTCGGTAGTCATCAATTCATTCAACAAACTGTTTGAAACTCAGTTGTTGGAACATCAATGGATTGGGTAAAAACTCGGTATTTTGTCACAAATTACATAACAGTGATTTTCTTTGTTCTGAAAAAATGATACAAAGATGGCAGTTGCTTTTGCCAACATCTTTATGGTAGTATTTGAAACACAACTTATTTGCCAAAGTAATATCAAGCCACGAGAATAGAAACATTACATCGATGATGTCTTCTCCTGGTGGGATCATGATAAACAAGACATTTCTCTGTTTATTGAAAGGGCAAACAAATTTCACCCTGCGATAAAATTCACAGCTGAAATTTTAGAGAACGGTTAACTTTCCTCTACAGAGTGGTATACAAACAAACAATATACACATTATACCTTGTGTCACCCACCAGATGTTAAAAGAGGTTTTATTGAAGGCAATGCAACAAGACTACTAAGAAATAACTCTCAGAAACAACATTTCAAGTGTGTGTCTCTTACTTGAAATTGTGCCTAAGAGTGTGTGGCTATCCACATATTTTTATAGAGAGATCACTACCAGAGGTGAACTTTGCCAGAAGAAAGTTGGCTCTCAAACAAAATAAAAAGACTCGCAAGAAAATACTACCATTTTTCACTGCATATCACCCATCAGTGTGTGACCTTGAACAAATATTAGTTGAAAACTGGGGTTCATACAAAATCAGCCTTGCTGAAAAATCTACACAAAGCCTCCAATTATATCAGATAAGAGGGGTAATCTCTCAAAGATATGCTGGTTAGAGCGAAACTTTGATTCAAGACTCAAATGCATCATCAAGTCATCAGGGGAGTCGGTGTAGGCCTGTCATTTACCATTTATTCTACTTTCAAGACAGGTCCCATCCCTATGTGACACTACTCAAGTGTACATCACTTGTACACATGTACAAATCAAAATAAGAGTACAAAACATAAGCTATTGCGCTGAAAATAACACACTAGACCTTTCCCTTAATGGATTAGGTATAAAGCACAGCGCTAATCAATATAACAGTACTCTTGAACATTTTTGTGGCCATTTAGGCCGTACAAGCCAAAAATAGCCTTGCAAAGAAACACACTACCTTAAAGAGTGATCAGATCAAAAATTCAAAGCACCTGATTGGTCCATCTCACTTTAGAAAGGACCCATAGAAAAAGAACAATGCCAGTCCTAACGTACTACTATCCTGGTATAAAGATATCATCAAACAATTATTTCACCGCGAACGAAATAGAAAATTTTCTCTACCTTTCCCTGTAACACTCACTAAGTTGTCTTCAAACAACAGCTGAAGAGATTCCTAACGAATCCAAATTGCCGGTCCTGCTGAAACCTTAAATAACTAAGTCAGTACACACTGATACCATGATGTCCGACAACGCTCTTGACAAATACCTACAACTGAACTATGATGAGGGGGACAATGATATATTACCATCGGGTGTACTACCACTACCTAAAACTCCAGACTACCATCCTGATCAGGACAGTACAAGATAATGGAGCATAGCAGAACTGACAACCACGATGAAGCCTCACCCCCGCCATCACAACCCAGAAAGGTCGGGGTCAAAAGAGCTGTGCATGCCATAACCACCAGGACAGCGTGAGAAAAAAACAAAAGAAAGAGAACAGTCCGCCAGAATGGAAACCAGAAAAAAAGTAAGGGACTAAACGAAAATATGTGGATCAACGCTTCGTAGAAGTGAAAATTTCTAAGACGGAGGATCCTATCTACAAACTACAAAGGCATTTGAACAATGAGACATGTCTGAAATCACTTCAATACTCTGCCAGGGCCAACATTATGCCTGATGGACACTTCCAAAAGGAAGTCAGAGACATTAAACATAATGCCAAACAAGCGTTTGTTACCCTCCTTGCTCACTTCCAAAAATGGCAGCTTTAAAACCATAAGAAAAAGCTTAAGGCTGGACCGTAGAAGCACTGACGTACATAGACAAAGCCATATAGAGTCACAATCGGCACAAAACATTGTAACCACCACTGATGTAAAAGATTACAGACATAACTAACATTGTGTCTGCACAGGTTATTAATGACAATAAATATCAAGAGCAATTGTTTATCTAAAAAAAGACGAAAAAACGACCTAAAAACAAAGAATAGAGGTGTTCAGCCACAGAAAGGGAGACTAACTTGAACTTGAACCTGAACTTGCTGACAACCAAGTCAACATGATATCAAAGGGCCTCAAATTTATCCCAATACCCATGTTAAATGAAACTTAAGTCCACGTAGGCCTGTCATTTACCATATGTCACAAATTTCATAACAGTGATATTTCAATAATGTCAGAAATCTGGGGCTCAGATGTGAATGAATTGCTTAGTTTTGATATAATTGTACTTTGTCCACCCAGAAACCTCAACACCAAGAGATCTGAGAGATTTTCTGACGGGATTTTAGTACAACAAGATAAATATTTGCATCATTCAATGGAAACTCAAAAAAAAAATCTGAGGTCCAGATGGGATTTGAACCCATGACCCTCCATGGACTCATGGAATTTTAGTAGCTTTGAAAAGATTCCTCAAACCCATTTCTCATTTGTTAAAGAGAACCTTGAGTATATGTGGCTAAAAACAGAAAAAAACATTCTTCAGTTAGACAAAGATATTTTGTTGCATTCATGTTTTATTCCCCCAAAACGCTCTCCTTATTTTAATTTCAATACACTTTTAAATTAAGAAAATGAAAGAAATCTTTTCAAACGACATGCTTATACAGTTCCAGTGGGTGATTTCAATGCTCACACTGGAATAGAAAGTGATTTTATCAGCAAGGACACTTATAAATTTGTACCAGGGGGTGGCTCTCCTTTACCAACTGAGGTAATGCCAAGGAAAAGCTTTGATAATTATCTTAACCATCTAGGAAAACATCTCAGAGAAACTGGTAAATCTTTACATTTAAGAATATTGAATGGAAAATGCAAAGGTGACTCACTCAGGAAAATTACCATTCACCAGAAGGTTTCAACACAGTTGATTATATTAAGCTGTGTTCACATTTAAGCCGAAACATGTTTCACCTAAACATGCTTGTTATTGCATTGTTCACATTAGCTGTCAGTTGCAAACACGTTTCATACCTGGTGTGTAATTTATGCGGTTTTACGGTTCTTGCATAAATTTTGTACACTTTAACCGAAAAATATAGCTCGAAATTGCAATAAAGTTCCATGAAATCTTTGTCTTTCTATGTATTTTGTAGCCCTTCGATGGAGCAGGGCTTTCAAGCGTTTAGCAAGGAGACAGTATTGTCAGTATTTACGCTATCTTCGGTAAAAGAATAATTTTTTGTGAAGTTTGTTTTTGCATTACAATGCTGTGCGCTTGTATCCGCCATCGTAAACATTCGTGGCTATGTTCTGCCAAATATTCTGCTTTCTACGCATCGCCGATAATTCCTGTTGTATCGATTCATTAGCCCATATTTTAAATAAACATTTGGTCCTATAGAAGCTCAAAGAAGACCCAATTTTGAAGTTTTTGGACACTCGCCTCCTCACCGCATGTCCGCCATTTTTAACATGTTTAGTCTGATCATGATTGAAACTACCTGATGTGAACACTTTTCATAGTGAAACATGTTTCATTCATGATCAGAGTAATCATATTTCGGCCTAGTAAGAACACAGCTTTAGTCACGAAATTCTGCACCTTTTTGAAACGTTTCTTGTTTGAGAACGATCACCATTTTTACACAATTGCCAGCTACTAAGCTGGATAAAAATTGACTCCTTGTTAAATAGCAAGGGTAATTACCAAGCTAAATTCTTCAACCTTCCTAGACAATTAAGAGGCTGTCCGCGTAACAGCAGACAAGGCAAATTTTCAACCCTCACCGATTTGCCCAATTTTTTCAGTGAAAGTCAACAATTATATCCTAATAACAAATATCACATTTATTTGGATGAATTCGATATTTTACATTTTTTGCGAGGCGATTTTCAAAGTCACCTCAAAACCACTAAATTCGCCATCGGAGACTACGCAATTTAGCTGTAAATGACGATCGCTGCCAAAACCTCGTATCTTATCCAAACGACCTGAGTATTTTATATATTGAAGTTTCATCTTCCCCCGATAGTTTAAATGTTTAATAATTGAATTGTATAGAAGTTTCATAAAGATATGATTTTTTAAAAATACGTTCCGACAAACTCCGGAATGTGCGAAACGTGACATGCCTGTAGTTGAAAGCTATTTTCTCGAATGTGGGACCTGATCTAGAATCGAGACTATTTTAACTCAAAAGTACTAATACCATTATAGAAAGGTATGGAATAAAATTTGTGGGCACTCTTCACTGCGCGCCGTACAGTGCTCCATGGATTTCCCAAATATGCGACATTTTGATTCAAAACAAAGATAACGCACGAGCGACCGATGAACCAATTTTTGAACCGTAAATGCTTGGAACTACAACAATTACTGTTAAACGCCAGAATGCGAATTTAAAATAATTTTATTTCACCGTTTCAACAGTTTTAGCCCATTTCTTGGTAATTTCCAACTATTACAGCAATTAATATTTCCCTTCCGATCAAAATGCAAATTCAGGCATAAGCTCGCGTTCTCATGGGACATCTGTCTACAAACAACCATTTACTTAAAAAATTTTCCAAAGCAAAGAATTGTCTCCTACCTATCGAAAAATTCTTCAGGCCCTGTATAAATGCTTTTCTTTTTGTTCGTGATTGTAGACGAGCTATTTTCATTTCCCACGCTCCAATAACACACTGTTTGTTTTGCAGTAAGACTTGTTGGTTTCATTCTATACACGAGTAATTCAATTAAAACCAGCCAGGCTGTTCAATTTGTCAAAACCCTCTCAGCCTGCTCAGCCTGGCCGTTTTTCGGAGAGAATTAATAATTCGAAAGAATTTACATATTTCCAAAACTGTCTGTCTTTCATTGAAAAGGAATTGCTGATTTTGGTCTCACAAATGTCGGGGGTGTGGAATAGTTACACTCCATAAATACGAAGCAAGAAAAAATTGTCTAAAGAACATAAAAAGTCCCTGAACTATTTAACGCATAAAAATACAAAATCTCAACAAATGAGGGCTTTATAACTAGAGGCCGAGATTTTTTAAAAGGCCTTGCCATTAATTTATCTGTCATTAAAATATATATTTAATCAAAAATCAGGGAGCATAATAGTATACTTAGAAACGAGAATAAATGCGTAGCACAAACGTGTATTCCTTACTCTAATTGCCATACGTGAAAAAATACTTTTCTTCGCGACTCCGTCCGGCGATTCGAAAGGAGTCAAAGGAGTCGCGAGACCTGCTTCGACCTATTTTGTTTTAACTTGACTCTTTTTAATTTACATAACTTCATGAACTCAAAAGCTGTCCTGAGTCTTGAATATTATTATTCCTGAAACGAGGGCAAAACGAGTTTGAAGCTATGCGCTATTATGCGCTATGGACTGTTTGTTTGTTGATGGTTTTTTTTCTCACTATAATTCAATGGAAGCATTCACATTCTTGAATGAACAACATTAGTTTTTCAATCAGCTCTTTTTTCTTGCCTTTCGATTTAAATGGAACTTCAAAATGGCGCAAGATTTCTTTTAGCATTGGTAAGTTAAATTGGTTCAGTTTATGCTCTCTCGCGCACTCGCAAAGGTTGAAGGCATCGTATGACAGCGGGTGCTGCGGCCTCAGTTCGTTAGCTACTTCTTCCACAAGCAGTTGTCTGTCGGCTTCTTCATCCTCTAGCAATAGGTCTCTAGGACTAAGGTTGATTTCTGCAGATCCTTGTTGTCTTCGTCTGGCTGCTGCGAGGCGGGAAAAGAAACCCTGAACTTGGCTCTTGGTCAGCCATTCTTCTCTATCAAACAAGCGATTGCCCCGCTCGTCTCTTGCCTTTCGCATATCGCTTGACACCTGCTGAGGGTCAGCTTTTAGCCCGGTCTGCTCGCCGATATCAAATCTTGCTGTAAGGTATTTTCTAACCTTGTCGCTGAACCTAGAGGGTCCAGGCCGTGGCTTGGGTAGGGCCCAACCCATGTTAACAGCTTGGTCGGATGGTGAAAGCTCTCGTACACTCTGCTTGCTACTAGGTTCACACGGCTGATATTCAGTTATGCTGACTGCTGAGGTAAACATGTCCACCCAATCCATGCGAAGCTTATCGTACACTGTTTCCGTCTGCCTCTCGTCCTGCCCCTCGTCCTTCACACCAGCCACACAATGGTCTCCGATGTCTAAATGCGATTCAAGTTCCGCAAACGTGGTGAAACTTTTCACACATCCGGGCTCCGAACATTCAAACATATCCACCTGCTCATCATCTGAATCGGTTTCGTCGTCTGAGCTCTCGGGGACAGGGTCTTTACAATTGTATACGCGTGTTTCTCTACAGGTAAAAAACTCTTCACAAACGACGAGGCCGGTGTTCCCTTGGCTCTTTGAAATTAGCTTGTTGAAAGAGATCTCCTTACCACGACCAATTCCATACGACCTCCAGACACGAATTCCTTTCTCTTCAAACTTGAAGTTGTGTAGCTTGCTGAAGCCGTCGATCTTGTTCATTTCCAAGGTCTTCTTTGCCTCGTCAACTGCACAGACGCACGCGGATGTACCTTTCACCGGTCTCTCTGAAAGCGCCCTTCTCATGTCCGATGCTGTCAGAATGTCATGCCCTTCATTGCAGTATCGTCGAATGCATGTTTTCATTGGACATAAGATTCGATCGCATACATCCTTGCCGTACTGTGGTTCTGAATAGTCGTATCGGCAAACAGCTATACCTACTCGCTGACCGATATCCTTTGCTGTAGCAATCAGAGAGTTATTATGATAGCAGCCAGCTTCGTCCGAACGTAGGTAAACTTGAGTGACATGCGGCTTCTCGGTCTTGATTACCTTTAGCGTGCTCTCGATGATTGAGCCGACGGCGAACCAATCCTGCTGACATGTGTCGAGGAGATGAGCATACGACTGCAGTTCAAGGCTGCCTGCTTTGTCCGGATCACTGGAGATGACTGTTGAGATATGCCAACTTAACCCTCTCTTACCGAACCAATCCGATTGCTTCTCGCGATATTTGAGCTGCAGGAACTTCATCGCCCAGTCCATTACAATAATTGCAGAGTTAGGATTATTACAAATCACCTTCAGCTGATCTTGCTTTGCTGCCTCCTGATTGACAGATCGGACGATATGAGCCTTCCACGCAAAGATGTCTGCGCTTGCCTGCTTGAAGTCATATAGTAGATCATCTTGCTGCTCTTTGCTGTAAGGGTTCCAAGATGAGCCTCGAATGTGGCCTTCTACTTCATCAAGAACATTTCGTAGGTTCTGACAATCACCACAAGTTTCTAAGTGCTGGTGAGAGCAGCTCTCCTGGAAATCGGGATCTTGTTCGTCGCTAAGGGAGAATTTGCGGCAGTGGTCTGGGCACTCGGCCTCCTCTGGTTTGCAGTGAACGCGATAACCAGTCTTCAGGTAGCGTTTTGCGTCCTTTAACTTCCCTTTGACTTCAGTGCACCACTGTCTATTCAATCCTCCTTTTTCGAGATCATCAACTATCATTTCAACTGTGTGAAAACCAGCAGAACCGTCAGCAGTGGTATTGTCGAGGCCTTGCAGAGACTTTCTTTGAGAGGCTTCTCTGACATCTAGAATCTTGAACAACGTGGAGCGACTGAGAGGTTCACACTTCTCTTCTCGACAGAATTGAATATACTGGCTGATCATCGTTGAACGTGTTACTGTACGTACGACGTTCGGCATCTCAATGGTTTCGCCACTGTCAAGCTTCAACAATTTTGTTCCATATGATACATCTTGATAAAAATACGGGCGGTTAACGAATTCTATCAAATGATCGACTTTGCTCATGTCGAGCCGTACACGATGATGTTTCGTCTGCTTAGGAACAGTACCGGGACCAAGGGTTCTTGCGTGACATCGTGCTTTCCGTATTTGTCGTGAAGATAGCTTGCCATACGGTGCGTGGAGCTTTTTCAGAGTGCTAACCGAGTACTTGTAGGCGTATAAACTCAGGATTTGCGTCTTCGTGTTCCTGTTCTTGGCATTCTTATATGAGCTCATTAGAGTTTTTACGAGATCATTGGCCATGGCTTCGTTGTCTGCTTTTTCTTGAGTTCCAGCCGTCATGGCATGGAAGAGCCGTTTCCCCTCCTTGGGAGCTATCACATCGCACACAAGCATGCAGTCTTCAGTTGCTTTCTGGATGCAATGCTGCTGTTGTGCAGCAGTGCTTTCTTCCCAGGAATCCAGCTGTGATGTCAGTGGTTCTCGCGTACTAGATATCTTGCTAGTGATCTCGTCCATGGCTGAGTTGTATGTACTCAGGGGCTCTACGGTACTCTGATGAGGCGTGGCTTTAGCGATTTCTGGTGTCCAACATGGGCTGATGGTATGCCGCGAATCAAGAGTAGGCAGCTGTCGGAATGGCGTTGTTTCCATCTGTGCGGCACATTCTCTTATAGCAGTATTTGCACTGGATTTTGCGGGTCTAAAATAATGACAAAAAGTCTTATTTAGGGAATTCGCAGTATATACGTGTGTATACAGTCGAACTTGATCATAGCACATGCACCTTTTGTTATTTTGGACCCCCTGGCTGTGACTGGGTCTTGAAGACGTCCTTAAATATTATTAAGGAAGGAAATACGGTACAGAAAAAAAGACACAATGTTTCCAACAAACCTTTCAAAATCGTTTGGAGGGGCGGCCGCAGCTTGTTCTTGCATGTGTTTTCCAGGGCTTCTCCACCCTAAAGTTGAAAGTCGTTCCGCATGTGCCTTCCGGCAAGATGTGCAGATAGCTGTGTATACAAATGCGGCACAGAGTAAAATCACTGATATAAGCTGTTTCATATGCAGACGTTAGAGATGATGGGCCGCACATCACAGGATAAACTAATGGATAAGAACAGAACTGAGCCGATCATAGCTTAGTAATTTTTTACAATTTATGGAAAAATTCTCGCGCACTCATTGGTTGACAGCCATCGTCCTTGTCTTGGGGTCTTGAGAGACCATAAAAGCGACGTAACCTTTAACGTAGCTCAAGGCAACCGCCAGAAAGTAGAAACTTAAAATACTTTCGCAGTTTTCCATACAAACAAAAATTAAGCAAACCGTAGAATTGTGTCTAGTCAACCGCGACATTTTCTGCGAAATATTCGACGAATCAGCCAGCTTGGAACAGAAAAAAAATCTTTCGTGCTTTCGCGCCGATTTTTACAAAAATTCAGCGATACAGTGCTTATGCTATTGTTAAGAAAAAAAAATCAAATCGACCACAACTTTCAATGGTCAAGCCCCCACTTAGTCTCCTTCGCATCCGTTTTTTTGGCACGTCACGTACTAACTTTGGATTTTCAATGTTTCCTTGCCTGCATAACTTCAATGTTTGATAACTAACAACGTTTTTTTATAAGAAAGTGTGAGTGGTAACATCAGCGATAATAGAGAGGCAAAGCATTATAAATTAAAAAAAAAAAGAAAACGAGATAGAAAACTTTTACTAACAAATAACCGCTAATCGAGGAAAATTGACAATGAGGAAAGTTTTCACCAGAACCACAAGGAGAAAGATACTTACGTGAACCGACAGCAGTAGTGACCTTGCCAAACAAAACAGCTATTTCGTCTGCTATTTGGAAGTTAATGACATGTCTTCCCGGCACACTTACATTCTTGCCAGTATGACCAGGATATTGGCATGATCTAGGCGCACGCCAGAATCTTCCCAATGAGTGTCTGTGTTTTGGACAGATGGTCATGCCCGCGAGTTGGCTTACTGACAAACCGCGAATACCTGCTCTCGCCATGATAAGTTCGGCTTCTGTAATATCGCCGCATTTCGACAAGTGACAGCTCGCCAAATGCGCTGAAATATCCGAGTTGCACTCAGAAAGCAAAACATGGCTCTCTTTATCTCTATTTGATCCACACGGAGTCTGTAATATTTCGTGCAGAGTGCAATTGAATGCAGTAGCCGACATTTCGTGAAGAAAGGACGCTAAAGGATGTGCTCTAAATTAAACAAAATTGCTAACATTGGCTAGTTTAAATTGAATTACACTGAAACAGACATGTAAGTTTTGCAAAAACAAACTTTGAGTTAGCTCAATTGCAGCGTATGGTATTTTTATGCCCACAGTATAAGATAATTCATTCATTCATTAGATAATTGCAGAGCTTGCTTTGTATCTATGGAGTCTTGGAATTTTGACGAGCACAATTCTGATATGAGACCAAAAAATCAAATTTCTGAGACGCAAATCTGCGAAGCCCTTTTTCACCACAAGACTGGGTTGGAATGCAAATTCTATTCAATAACTCCCTTGCAAAAAGAAAGAATAAAAGAAACATTTTAAACATGGAAAAATAACCCCAGAAGCTCACAATTTTTTGACAGTTTTGCACAAGCTTATTCTGCGGCCGAGAAGGGTGGTTTTAATCGAATTAGACTGAAACGAACAACCAAGTCTCATCGCAAAGTAAACAAACATACACACATGATGGGAAATGAAAATAGCTTCTCTGCAGTCACGAACAAAAAGAAAAGCTTCAACTTAGAAGCCAAAAGAATTTTTTGCCAGGTAGGAGACAATTCTTTGCTTTGGAAAATAATATTCTTAGGCAAATTAAATTGTTCGCGAGATACAAATGTCGCACGACAACTGGAGCGTATGCCGTAATTTGCATATGATACTGATCGGAAGGGAAATATTAATTGCTGTAATAGTTGGAAATTACCAAGAAATGGGCTAAAACTGTTGAAACGGTGAAATAAAATTATTTTAAATTCGC
Source organism: Meandrina meandrites (assembly GCA_963693305.1). NCBI lineage: Eukaryota > Metazoa > Cnidaria > Anthozoa > Scleractinia > Meandrinidae > Meandrina > Meandrina meandrites. Next base: position 43,889,944 of record OY855903.1, read on the forward strand.
ATTCTGGCGTTTAACAGTAATTGTTGTAGTTCCAAGCATTTACGGTTCAAAAATTGGTTCATCGGTCGCTCGTGCGTTATCTTTGTTTTGAATCAAAATGTCGCATATTTGGGAAACTCATGGAGCACTGTACGGCGCGCAGTGAAGAGTGCCCACAAATTTTATTCCGTACCTTTCTATAATGGTGTTAGTACTTTTGAGTTAAAATAGTCTCGATTCTAGATCAGGTCCCACATTCGAGAAAATAGCTTTCAACTACAGGCATGTCACGTTTCGCACATTCTGTCGGAACGTATTTTTAAAAAATCATATCTTCATGAAACTTCTATACAATTCAATTATTAAACATTTAAACTATCGGGGGAAGATGAAACTTCAATATATAAAATACTCAGGTCGTTTGGATAAGATATGAGGTTTTGGCAGCGATCGTCATTTACAGCTAAATTGCGTAGTCTCCGATGGCGAATTTAGTGGTTTTGAGGTGACTTTGAAAATCGCCTCGCAAAAAATGTAAAATATCGAATTCATCCAAATAAATGTGATATTTGTTATTAGGATATAATTGTTGACTTTCACTGAAAAAATTGGGCAAATCGGTGAGGGTCGAAAATTTGCCTTATCCGCTGTTACGCGGACAGCCTCTTAAAGTTGACAAAAGATTCTAAAGACTTTCACTTCTGCACCACAATCCAATGATTGATTAATGACTTTGAACTTCAAAACTTTGATCACAAAGGAGACATTAAGAAGACAGTTGATATATCTATGAATATGTTAGGAACTGCTGCGAAACATTTGTTGCCATTGGTAAATGGGAAAAAGAATTCTAAACCAAGGCACTCTCAAATTTGGCTTGATAGTGATTATAGTAATGTAAGAAAACTTCTAAGCCCATGACAACTTCAACACAGACTTTCATCCATAATTATGAGTGTGTATCTTAGTAACACTCAATGCTTTTAGCATCATGCCTCATTGGGAGTCACAACTCTGTACTAATTTTTAAAACTGTTTTTTTTTGCATTCACAAATGTGTGTGTTAACAATAGTCGCGATGATGTTTCACGAATCTATCTCACAAATTTTTGATATAGTCAAGGAGTGGTAAAAGGCTAACACCTTTTGCACCCAAATATCACCAAAAAAATGCTGATCAAGGGAACTAGAATGCTGAATGGCAAAGGAGGAAATGGCTTTTTCTGCTGTTTACATTACAGTCGCCGCTAATGTAACACCGGCCAGTTGGCAATAAAAATTGCAAAAACTTGTGAAGAGTGAAAACTCAAATGTTTTAATTTGTCTGAAGCATTCATGTTTAACATTTCACAAAAAATGCATGTCGAAGGACAGCTTTAATTGTTATCTGCAAAGACGGCAAGAGAGTCAAAAATCCTATTAAAGACAAATAACTGGCTTGGAGGAAGCCGACATTTGCATAATGACAACTCTGTTGGCATTTTGTTGAATGTGAACCAAAAGATCACACATTCCCTGCAAATATTGTCCTTTGTTTCTTTATCTTCTGTGAAACTTTTATTTGATCATAATAAACATTCACTATGTTAAGAAACCAACTTTTAATTTGAGCCTTTTCGTAACAGTGCATTATTATAAGCAACGCATGAAGATAGACGGACATAATGTCACGCTCAAATGTGAAATAAACAATTGGAAGAAGCTTACATTTGCATAATCACAACTCTGTCGGGTTTTCATTGAATGTGAACTGAAAGATGAAACATTCCCTGCAAAAATTGCAATCAACTCTTCCATCTTCTGTGACACTTTCACTTGAGCATAATAAACGTTCATCGCCAAGCAAAACAAAATTTAATGAGTGCCTTTTCATGACTACATTACAGGACTGATAGCTTTAGTGCGAAGATCTCAAAGATAGCTGGAAATGTTGTCACACTCAAATGTCAATGGCCACTCTGTTTTTAAATGTTCATTGCAACAATAAGCCTACTTGCAAAAGAGTTAAATTTTCAGTGTTTTGTCTACACAGCATGGCAATTTGTCGAGCAGCACTTTCACATGTGAGCAGTGAAGTGGCAAGGTCAATCTTGAGGCCACCATGTATCCAAACGGAGTCAAAACAGGTTTTTAGTGAACATTAAACTGCACACTTGATTTTCGAACCTGTACTTAGTTGCTTAGATACTAAGTAGTGCCAAGTGTCCCTTGGGCAATTCTATCACTATGTTGCGCATGTGTGAACTGAAAACTGAATACATAATGAAATACACACTTTGTTTGTGTTGAAGTCCTAATGGCCTTTCACAGAAAACACAAAATCCTTTTGACGAGTAAACTCGACTTGAATATCTGTCTGCAAGAGGACAGTACAAAAAGTTATTAAGACATTAAATCTCCAATATTGGGATAATAAAATTGAGAACATATTAAAACTAAAACCTCAACCAAGTTTTGGACCAAATTAAAATGATTATCGATTTCCTTTGCGCAGGTCATGTAATCATGTTCAACAATCACATTCAGCACCAAATGCAGATAATCTCTCTGAGAAACAAGATGAAATAATTTAAAGAGTTGAAAGACAGAGAAACAATCTTGCTGAATAGGATCATTTTTTTTCTGAGAATGAAGTTAAACATTCTAAAAAATGCTCAAAAATATGAAAGCTGAGAAATCCTCCAGCTTTGACCCCAGTAGCAGAGCTGGTCCGGTGTTCACCTCTACGGACAAGGTAATTTCTAACACTCTTTGTGTTTTCGCTCAATGAGGGGTTTCACTATCTTCCAGTCTAGTCATCCTAAATCCAGAATGTGATGCATTGTTTCAGTACCCAAAGATAAATTGATACCCTTGTGATCAAGTGTGATATGAAAATTGGCCTTTCAGTAAGATAAAGCTGGCATTGTTCATGAAAAAATAAGCAAAGAAGCAGGCCTAACTCAGGAATACTTGAACCATTCCATGAGAGCGACAGCTAAACCCTTTGGGCCAATGCTGGGTTGGCAAATCGGGAAATAATGGCAACATGTGGCCACCGCAGCAAAGCCAGCTTGCGAATTTACCACAACCAGCCATCAGTAGAACAGCTTCAAAAGTGCAGGGACGTTTTGTCAGTGGCCCCCAAATTTATTTCTTCAGCCAAAGAGAGATTCATGTTTCATTTTGGAAATGTACTTATTAAGAAATCTGTCAACACAAAACTCTTTGGAGAATTATTAAGACACATGCAGGGCTGGAAATAATTTTTGAAAGTTCACCGAGTCAAGACGTCGGGAAAACGGGCTTTTTACTCAGCTTTATCCTTAGAAGCAATGATGAGTTGTACAGTGGAACCCCGCTCTACGGACACCTCGATATAACGGACAGTTTTGTTTAATAATACGGACACTTCGGCATGTCCCCTTGGTGTCCACATTAGCACGGTTTCACTGTATTTACATTGCGTTTAATTGACTTTCACAAAGTAAGCGTTAAATTAGTCTTATCTTACTTTTATTGTCATTTCATTTCAGACTTCGACTTTGAAAAGAGTTTTACGGTCTAAAATGACTGACTAACTAAAAAAGAAACAAAATGAACTAAGTAGAGAAAAGAGAAAATGAAACTTTGTGCGTTAAGCAGTTGGAATGACTGAAGCATTTTTCTTTTACTCCATTACATTAATCTTGTAAGCTGTAATTCTCTAGTCAAATTAAACAGGAAACTCAAATAATTCACAACTTCCCACATGCTTGTTTTGGTTGGATAGCCCCTGCTTGGAATTTGAACATTTGCTTATAAAGATTGTGTAGATTGTGTAGTTGTCTCAGTTTTTTAGGCAAGTTCTCATACAGGTAGTACAGTCGCAGAAGGACCTTGTCTACAGAATCAAAACAAATGCCCTTAAGTGCATCCTTCAGGGCCAGCTCAAGCCAATGTGCCACGCACCAGACATAAATGATCCATGGATGATCACGCTTTAGAAGAGCGGATAACTCCCTCTCTCTCCACGGTTGACAGTTGCACCATCACCGGCAAAGCCAATCAACTTCTTTTCCAGGTCGCAGTTATGTTGACTCCCTCAAAGCTTCTCTTTATGCTCTCAACAATGCCAGCAGCAGTTCCATACTTTACGTTCACTAATCGCAGAAATACGGTATCAACCTGGATGGTGTCTCACCCAGGAGGCCTTTCATTCAGGTACTGGACAAACACACCTTTCTTTTAGAGGACGGATTTATCCTCAGAACTATCCACCAGTACGCTAAAAGAGTTAGCATTTGACAATTTAGTCTCAAGATCTTTAGCCACCTGATCGCTAATAGCTGAAATAAACTTAGTGGAGCTCTTTCTGTTGCGATATGTCTTTCCGATCTCCACGCCATGCTTTTCTTCTTGTACAATTTGCTTGTACTTTGCAAGAGGCAGTTCTTCTTTGGCGATAAACTAGGCCACTTCAAACTTCATCTTGGTTGCTCCGAGATCACTCGCTTGCATATTAGCAATACCAGTTGTGATTAGTTGCTGTCCAGCATCATTTGTGCCTTTCATCGCTTCGGCTCTTTCAGTAGCACACAGCCCTTTCTGTCCCTTATGAGATTCTCCGCAAGCGTGGTCGTCAGCGTTGCTCAGCCTAAGGTTTGTTGAGCCAGAGAATGCCCAAGGTGCTGAAAAGTTTTTCAAACTCCTTACTTTTTCAACATAGGTCTTCCAGACAGAGCAATTTAAACTTGACATGCAACCGGCCTTGTCTCCATTAAAAGCAAGCCACTCATTTCCCAAGTGTGCCCTGAGTGCTGTCGTTTTCCAACGATTCGCTGCTGTTACCGATAAAGACAATGCTTTTTTCGCAAACTTGGCAGAGACTGATGGGATAGCAAGGGAGTTGATGGTGTTTCTTCTTCCAAGTTGGCTGCATCAGGTCACTGTGGTTCACTTTCAACTCTTTTGTCTGACATTTTACTTTTCACATTTAAAAAAGAGGACAGCATTGATTGCTGATGCTTTCCCAAACTGAAATGTTCAGAAAATGACTGTTTTCGGCTACTGACCTGCAAACAATCGTCTCACTTTCCAACTTAATAGCTTTCTTTGCTGTAACCTGGAGTTTCGGTGGAACATGCCACTGAACAGACATTGCAAGTGGGAATTTAACACACAATACAACAGTACTTTATGCTCTTTCGCTTGCACTTGATGTAATCCATCACAATCTCATGAAGAGTACTTGCCAATTATGCAAGTACTTGTGAGTGAACCTTTTTAAATGCCCAATTTACGCGACATCTATTTTCACCATTTCCTGTGACGACTAGGCGCGGTATGCAACAAGTGCAGATTCTTGCGTTGCTTATTTAATAATATACATGCAAAAATTTCAGCAAGCTCATTGGCTAAGAGCACGTCAATTAATCCCAAACAGTGCAGAAAGTTGAAATTGAGTGCAAAAAAGTTGAAATTGAGTGCAGAAAGTTGAAATTAAAATTGATTGACAGGAAAGTCGCGAAACCGTAACAAAACAAAATGGCGGACAGGTTTGTGGAAAGTAGCAACATTTTAATTTAGAGTTTGAAGGAGAATGCTAAGAACAAAAATACCCAACAAAGCACAAACAACTGGCTTAGGGGAAAGCCTACCTTCATTTTGTCAAAAAAGTTTAAAATTTTGAAAAATTTTATTGAGGGCTGTTAGTTTGTTTCAGGTATTAAAGAAACTAATGCGGGAAGAATTTTTTCGATTTTCCAGGTTTTTATCATTTTTCCGAGGAGTTTGAAATTCTCGGTATCTCGTTGCCATGGCAACGAATGTTGTTTATCAGTAAATAAGCCGCTCTATATTGTGCGAAATGGATCAGAACTGGAAGGAAAACACAGCGTTTGCTTCCTAGAAGGACTGGGCCAAAGTGAATACAGTTTGTGTGTGTTACACATGTAGAACCGCCAACCACGCTACATGCAAAATCACACTTTTTTGAATACATTATATATATCATCGGCTCATACATAACCAATGAGCCTCGATACTACATTCTCTCCTTTTCTTAAGCAAAAACCTAAACAAAGACATGCTTTGAACGTGTAAAACACAGTCTCTAAGTTCTGACACTTTAAGTCACTCGGCAAAGTCTTTTGGTCTTTCAGACACTCTTAGTTCAAAACATAGTCTTGAAAACGCGCAGGCTTCCTGACTACTCTTGAAGACTTCCGAATACTCCTCTGATCTGTCGATGACGACACACGACCTTCCGGCTGTATCATTTCATTTCCCGACACACTCTCGGGTACTGCTTGGGTACTGCTTCCAGAAACACTCTCGGGTACTGCTAGGACTGGACTTGACGACTCGACTAGACTCCTTCCAGACAGTTCTGAGGTCGGTAGTACATCTCTAACACTATCACCTGGATCATTGTACCTCTTCACAAAAGCCGTGTTACGTTTAAATTCCACACCAGCTTCGTTTCTGACTGTAACCTCGCTTCCCGTTTTCTCAACGACTTTGAAAGGACTCGAACAGAAGTTGGTTGAGAACTTATTTGACTTTTCTGCTTTCAGCAAAACTGCGTCTCCAACACAAATAGACTTAGGCGTGGCACCCCTTTTTGCATCTGCATAAACTTTGCCTTTCAACTTGTTCGACCAATCACGATCACGAACCTCCTCCCTTGGTACCTGGACAGTCTCTCTCCTCAACTCCGGCAACTTTGACCTCGTCTCCCGACCGAACATAAGGTAACATGGCGTGGCGCCTGTGGTTGTCTGCGGAGTGGACCTGTACGCTGCCAACCAGGTAACCAACTCGGTTTGCCAATTCTTTCCTTCTAAATTTGCAATCTGAAGACACTTGAGCAAGAAACGATTCTGGCGTTCGACCTCGCCGTTAGCTTGAGGCCACAAAGGCGTCGTCCTTCGGTGTTCAACACCATGGGCTTGCAGGAACGATTCAAATTCCTCGGAAACGAACTGGGGACCATTATCTGTTCTCAAAGAGAACGGTACACCAAATCTGGCAAACATAGGAGAGATTGCTTCAATAATCTTTGTACTTGTAGTAGACTTCAAAATGGCAACCTCCACAAATCTGCTGAAATAATCGACCACCACCAGGATGCTCTCTCCTGTGGGCAGGGGTCCTAACAGGTCTGCACTGCAATCTTGCCAAGGAGCATTTGGAGGCAAAACACGAGACATAGGATCAGGTGGGTCGCAACCTGAAGTAACTTGACAACCATGGCAAACCTTGCACACTTTCTCAACATCTTTGTCCATCCCCGGCCACCAGACCTTACTGCGAAGCCGATACTTTGTCTTTACGATACCCTGATGCCCCTCATGTGCTAGTTTTAGCACCTTGTCTCGCAAAACTCTGGGAACCACTATCCTTGTGCCACGAAGTAAAAGCTCGCCATAGGTGCACAGTTCGTCCTTGACGTGTGCATACGAAGCAAGTGTACACCGTTCCCAGTTCCCAGACCTCACACAGTTTTTCACTAGGCACAGTTCCTCATCATTATAAGATGCCTCTTCAATTTCGTTCGGTGTTAACGCTACAGGCACACAGTTCTCCACGACGGCCCTGACAAAGTCATACTCCTCTCCATGATCCACCTGCTCTACAGAGTTTAAGCGGGAAAGGGCATCAGCGATGTTCGTCTTGCCAGGTCGCTACACCACTTTAAAATTGAAGCCTTGTAGCCGCAAAACCCATCTCTCAATTCGGGCGCAGGGCTTTGACGTGGGCAAATAGATGCGTTCCAAGGGCTTGTGATCCGTTTCAAGCTCAAAACTTAGCCCAGCTACGTACATGTTAAAACGCTCGCACACCCAGACCAGAGCCAATGCCTCTTTCTCTGTCTGACTGTAGCGTCTCTCCACGTCAGTCAAGCTTCTCGACGCATACGAGACAACTCTCCACGTCTCTCCATGCTGCTGGGTTAGAACGGCTCCTAAACCCACGGGTGACGCGTCTGCAACAATTCTGGTCCTACATTCGGTTCTGAAGTAGGCCAGTGTCTCTGATCGAGAGATTACACGCTTCAGCTCCTGGAAAGCCATTTGCTGCTCCTCACCCCAGTTAAAGGCTACGCCCTGTCTAGTCAACTCTTGAATAGGCTTGGCAACAGATGCTACATCTGGCATGAACTTCGCTGAGTACTGGACCAAACCCATGAAAGACCGTACTTCAGTTGCGTCTTTAGGAGGCCGTGCATCTCTAATGGCAGCAACTTTCTCTTCACTTGGGTTTATGCCATCGCTGGTCAGTTCATGACCAAAGAACGTGAGCTTTGACAATCAAAACTGGCACTTCTCTCTATTCACCGTCAACCCCACTTCACTCAGTCTATCCAACACTGCAAAAAGACAACGGTCATGTTCGACCACATCCTTGCCATGAATAATGAGATCATCCGCAATGTTCGCAACTCCGGCGCAACCTTTCAACACATCTATGACAATTTGCTGATATTTCTCCGGCGCCGAGGTCACACCAAACATTAGCCACTTATAACGATACAGACCTCTATGCGTGACAAAGGTTGTGATGTGTCGACTTTCCTCGCAGAGTAAAATCTGATGGAAACCCCACTTGAGGTCAATTTTGCTGAACACGGTGCTGCCGTTCATGTCATGCAAAAGTTCTTCCACGGTAGGAATTGGGTGTCTTTCACAAATGATTGCTTCGTTCGCACGACGCATGTCCACACACACCCTTACGTCTCCATCGCCCTTGGGAACAACCACCAAAGGAGAAATCCATCCTGAAGGACCCTCTGGTACTTCTTCAATAATGTCAAGCTCCAGCAGCTCGTCGAGCTTTTTGTCAACCTTCTCACGCAAGCCAAACGGTATTCTGCGTACATGTTGGGCCACAGGCTTCACAGACTCATCAATATGGAGTTTAAGCTCGTAATCTCTTAAAAGACCAACACCAGTAAACAAGCCCTTTTATCTCTCTTGGATATCACTCTCCAGTTGTCCACAAGTAACACTGTTCGCTTGTGAGGGTCCAACGTGCAAAAGACTTAGTACCTCAGCAGTTTCACGACCCAGTAGCATTCGACCGTTTCCCTTGACTACCACGAAGTCAGCCCCGCAACGAACGTTGCTTCCAGCCAACATCACATCTGCGGTAAAAGTTCCAAGAGTTGGTAACGGTTCCGTACTACCATAAGCAAACAGTTCTTTGGCTGCCTTGCGAGACTCGCATTTAATTCCTTTCAGTTTCAACAAATCCCAGGTCTGCTGGCCCATCACGTTACAAGTAGCTCCAGAATCAATAAGAACATCAGGCACGTCCACGCCTCCGACAACTAGGGTAACCAAGCCACCACTTCGTGTCCCATGGCGAGAAGACTGTTCCACTGAAAATGCAAACTCGGGGCTATGTTGAACAAATCCGGGAGGTTCTCCACCTTGATTTCCACCAGCCACAACGTTTATCATTCGTGTAGCTCTACGTTCACGTCTGCCTCCACCGCCACCTCTGTTACCACCACCCCTCCTGCCTCCACCAGTGGCACCCTTCTTGTCCGGAACCTTTGCCCTGGATCCTAATTCGCCACCGCTGCGTTGTTGAACCTGGGGGCATTTAACTTTGAAGTGTCCAATACCGCCGCACTTTCTACAAGCTCGTCGACGAGCCGGGCACTTCTTGTCTCCACTGAAATGTCCTTCTTGACCACAACCAAAACAAATCTTTGCTTTCCGACCATCCGACTTGCCACCCACTGCATTTACTTGGTCATTCTTTTGATTGTTTCCTTGGTCATTCGCTTGATTGTTCATTTGGTCCGCACTGAACTGTTTCAACTGTCGATCGACCGCTTCTTGCGACCTTGCAATCCTTAACAAATCATCCAATGTTAGCGCTCCCTCCTTTTCCAGGAACTTTCGACGCAAGTGGTTCGAATAACACTTGTCAATAACTTGATCACGGATGTAATCGTCCTCGCGAGCGCCAAACTCACAACTAATCGCCCGTTGACGAAGCCTGCAGACAAACTGATCGACTGTTTCTCCGCTTTCCTGCGCAATCTGTCTAAATAAATGTCTTTCGAATGGAACGTTCGTCTTCTAATAATAATAATAATAATAATCTTTTATTAGGAAGTCTTCATTCACTATACAGTGGTTTTCAGAAAGGTCCTAACTAAGATTAAAAATACTTAATAAGACTATATACAATAAAACGAAAAAATACCTAAGAATTAAAAACTATTATTAAAAACTAACTTGAATACAAAAGAAAGAATTAACTAACAAACCTACTTAGAACGCTACGCTTAAAATTTACAAGATCAGGAGCATTTCTGGTGTCTCTGTCTAGGTTGTTCCAGTCTTTCAGAGAGTGATAACACACTCTCTGCTTTCCCCAATTTTTGGTTACATGAGGTAGCCTAAGCATGTCTTTATTCCTTGTGTTATAGCTATGAATGTCCCTGTGAGCTAGTAACTCCATAGAGTGATCCATAAGTCCATTAATACACTTATAAACATATATACAGTGATGATAAAATCTACGTTGTTCTAGGTTAAGCCACTTTAAAGCTACGAGGGCATCAGAAGCTGACGAATAAAGTTGTCTGTCCAGGATGATTTTCGCGGCTTTGTTTTGTAAAACCTGTAGGTCATTCATAAGCTCCACGTTGTTCTTGTCGCCCCACACAAGATCAGCATAATCAAAAATTGGTAAAACAAGGCTGTTGTAGAAAAGTAGGCGAGCGGTGAAAGGTAACAAATGTTTTATCCCACGTAAAAGACCAAGTCGCTGATTTACTTCAGAAATTACATGCTCTACATGATCAGACCATGTGAAGTCTGAGGCCAGCTTAATCCCTAAATATTTAAACGTACTAACACTATCTAATTTACAATCAAAAATAGATAGAGACATTGAGGAAATATTTACTAATTTTCTGTTGCTACCGATTAACATGGATTTTGTCTTTGTAAGGTTCAGTGTAAGTTTGTTCGCTTTTAGCCAAATTTCTACGTTGTAAAGATCTACGTTTAATTTGCTCTCCAGCTGGTGCGGTTCTTTTGAAAAGCAGTAAAGAACAGTATCGTCAGCATACAATGACACCTCGGAGTGTTCAATAACAGCAGGTAGGTCATTGATGTACACAAGGAACAATAACGGTCCCAAGATACTTCCTTGTGGAACACCGAAAGTAACGGGAAGGGCTTCGGATAAATTATTTTCACAGGAAGTTTGCTGTTTGCGATTTCTAAGGTACGAAGTAAACCACTCCAAAGACCTGGGGGAGACTCCAACTGATGACAATTTGGACATCAAAATCCCGTGATCGACTGTATCGAACGCCTTTGTAAGATCCACAAATACGGCACCACAGATGTTCCCTCTTTCCATGTTTAATAAGATTTCATCGGCAAAACCAGTCAATGCAGTGGCTGTTGAACGTTTGGGCCGGAAGCCAAACTGCTTGTTTGAAAGTAAATTGTTTGAGGCCAGGTGTTCGTACAGTTGGGAGTGGATTACTCTTTCTAAGATCTTGCTGAGAGTGGGCAGTATTGAGATGGGACGATAATTTGTTGCATTTGTTCGGTCACCCGATTTGAACAAAGCTGTCACTTTAGAGCACTTCCATATCCCAGGAAACTTTCCTGAGCGTATAGACAAATTTATTAACTTTGTGATGGAATGACTAATTGATTGGGCACCACACTTCAAAAGCCTTGCACTTATATTGTCCAAGCCAATAGCTTTGTTAACCTTGAGACTAAACAATTGTTCAAGGACAACCGCTTCGCTAATTTCTTTTAATTGAAACGATCCAGAAAGACGAGCAATCGGCAATGAAGTGCGAGCTACAGATGTTATTTTGTCAGCTAGAATCGGTGCGAAATAATCATCAAGTACTTTAACCGTCGCTGCGAAGCCACTCGCATCCTGCACGTCCATTCCGGCAACATGTAGAAATAAAGCTCTTTTCTGTGCGTCGTCCACAACTCCTTTCCCCGTTACGTATAAATTGAACGCCCTCTTCCATCTTTTCCATCGTTGATTTAAATTCTGTGGCTCTACCTTTGGATTAAACGGCTCCAAACAACCGAAGTGCTTCCAGCGCTTCCAGAAGTGCTCGAACCGCTTGAGTTTTCTGTCCCGGCTCCTTTCATCACTGAGACCAATTACTATCGAAAACCTCGACGAAATCCTCGACAAAAACTTCCAAAATTTACCTCGTCGCCAATGTAGAACCGCCAACCACGCTACATGCAAAATCACACTTTTTTGAATACATTATATATATCATCGGTTCATACATAACCAATGAGCCTCGACACTACAACACAGAGTGTCAAGCCACTTGATTTGTTTTCTCCACGTGTTCATGTCAAAATCGTCGCTTGGGTTCAATTCTAGAGAATTTTTCTATTGGTTAGCTTTTAAAAAATGTCTCGGAAGTTCCGTTCTCAGAAAAGAAAAGAAGAGGAAGTTTGCTGGCAACCAGTTTACTGCCCCAGAAGGTCATTCATTTTCGAACGAATTGCTTGGCAAAACAAGTCAAAACAAAGATTTTTTTTTTTGTATTTTAAAGACTTTATTAAACACAAGACATAGTTACATGAGTAGAAAAGAAAAAAAAGTATACAAAAGATGATATTTTTACAAAGGACAAAGGCCATAACTTACAAGCTAATAACATTAAGCGAAATGTGAATACAAGTAAACGAACACAAAATAAATAACAGTCAGTAACCGAACTAAAAAAAAGAAGATAAGTCACGAAATCTAGTAACATAAGTCACGAAACTAGTTACAAAAAAAATTTATATTTAAATACAAATTAAATAACAGTCAATAAAGATGGCAACAAGAAGTTGTCAATGGAAACTGCCTCAGAGGAGAAGATTGTTAGTGGAAAGCGACGGCTGTCTGATCTCAAGGAAGATGAATCGGAAGAAGAAATTTTTGATCCTGAAGAAGATTGTTCAGGACGGCAAATTTTTGATGTCGAAAGCCTTCTTCGCGAGGATCGAAGAATGGGATTGGCATCCCAGATGACCTTCAAATGCGTTGAATGTGGCGAAGAAACCTCCTTTAATACTGACTGCAAGACAGGCCGGTTTTTCCCAGTAAATAGGAGTGCTGTTTTTGCTTCCAAGTTAATTGGACGAGGTTATGTAGCATTGTCAAAGATATGCAGTACTTTGGACATTCCTGGGCCCATGGCCAAAAGAAGTTATGAGAAGCATTCAAAACATATCAAGGATGCGGCTATTTCAGAAGCTAAGGAGAGCATGAGTGCAGCTGACAAGGAGATAAGGGAGATAAACAATTGTGGAGAAGATGATCTGGCTGACATTGCCATCACCATTGATGGTACATGGATGAAAAGGGGGCATAGTTCCCTTTATGGAGCTGTGTTTGCCCTTTCCTGGCAAACTGGCAAAGTCATTGACTATGAAATAAAGTCAAAATTTTGTTATGAGTGTAACTACTGGGACAAGCAGGACGAGAGACCCTTGCAGGATTACCTTCGTTGAAAAGCATCTCATGTCTGCGACATTACCCATGAAGGATCAGCAAATTCAATGGAAATGCAATGCACTGTTGACATTTATTCTCGATCCATTGAGCAAAACAAGCTGAGATATGTCACCATGATTTCAGATGGAGATTGCAAAAACCATGCCAGTGTTGTGGAACTGAAACCTTATGGTGACACTGATATTGCAAAGGAAGACTGTGTTGGTCATGTACAGAAGAGAATGGGGCGAAGGCTTCGTGATCTCAAGAATATGTACAAGGGGAGGAAGCTTGAAGACGGAAAGACTATTGGAGGGAGAGACCGTTTGACTGACACTAAAATTGACTTATTTCAAAAATACTATGGCAAGGCCATACGGAGCCACAAGCAAAACAAAGAGGGAATGAGAAGAGCAATCTGGGCCATATTGTACCACTCTGCTTCCTCAGATGAAAACCCTCAACATGACTACTGCCCAGAGGGTGAAACTTCATGGTGTGGGTGGCAGCGGGATCAGGCAAAAGGAACTGATAGTTACCAACACAAGTAACTCCCTTGGCCCCAGCTGTAGTGGAAGTGATCAAGCCAACTTTTGAAGCCTTATCTGCAGATGACTTGCTGGATCGCTGCCTTGAAGGGGCTAATCAAAACCAAAATGAGTCCCTGAACTCTGTTGTTTGGGGCTTATGCCCAAAAGATTCATTCGTTGGCCTGAGTTCTGTGGAGACAGCATGTGCCTTGGCTGTGGCACATTTTAATGATGGTGCACACACTACTGCAAACATCATGAGGAAGTGTGACCTCAATCCAGGACAGTATGTTTCTGAAGCTGCTGACAAGGAAGACAGTAAACGCACATACCATGCAAGAAAAAAGTCACGAGTCGGCGCCTTGGAAGCAAGACAGCAAAGCAGGAGTGACAGAACGCATGAGGAGGAACATAACATTGAAAGAGAGGGAGACACTTATGTTCCTGGAGGATTTTGAGAGACATTGTCGCAAGTGAAAGTTTTCCTTGATTTTCTCAAAAACACTTTTTGGGCCAAATTAGACACCGTTTGGCAAATGTAGATGCAAAGGTCTAAAGACAAGTACTGATAAACCATACATTTTTAGAATCTGTGATAAATTTTCTGTGCAATGAACCTTAAACAGTCTTCATTTTTGATTAGCAGAAATGTTGCTAGCTTTTTCAATGTTGTATTGTTAGGCTATTTTTGGGGCTTATAATTCATCTCGTCATTTCATGACTGTAAATTAGGGTAGCAATGCAGTTTTTAGGTTTGTTGCACAGAGTTACCTTTACTCTTGCTTGAAAAGGTTTAATTGGCCCTCTATATAATAAAGTAAATTTGGCACTGTTGCCAGAAGATGAGTGATTGCGCAATTAGGGACCTGGGTGTATGGGGGCATGTGTGCTTTCTGGATTAAACAATTGCCATTTTTCAATTTCCAGTGTGACGAAAGTGACGAAAATGACGAAAGTATTGAAAAGTACGAACCGGAGGCCTTGAACAAAATTCTCGAAGAGTTTTACTCAACCATTCGTAAGAAAGACGGAGAAGATTATGAGCCTGACAGCCTTCGTGTAATGGCCACTGCTATTGACAGATACCTATCAGAGAAAGAATACAAACACTCGAGGGAAAAGCCTGGCAACAAGGCAACAAGGCAAAGGTAAGCGGCCGAACAAGTCAAGAAGTCTGACAGCAACCGAGGAAAATGAGCTGTGGGATAAAAAGAAGCTGGGAAAAGGAAGTCTGCAAGTCCTGGTCCAAACAGTTTGGTGGCTTCTGACGCAGTATTTTGGTCTCCGAGGTCGCCAAGAACACCACAGCATGACAGTTGAAGATTTCTCCTTTGGATTGGATGAAAACAACATGGAGTACGTCGAATTCATCGAAAACCCAATCAAAACACGCCAGTCTGGCCTCTCCGCAAAGCCCCGAAAGCTTCCTTCCCAAAATGTTTGCAACCGGAGATGAAAGATGTCCCATTGCAATCTTCAAAGAGTTTCTTTGGCATCATCCTCCCGAATTACACACAACCGGTCCACTTTATCTCTCTTGTGTGCCAAGTCCGTCCTTACAAGTTTGGTACAAGCAGCAGCCAATGGGAGAGAATAAGATCAACAGCGTGATGAAATCTGTCATCGAAGGAACAACACTTGAAGACTCATCAAAAACATTTTCCAACCACAGCGCGAGGAAAACCGTTGTAAAGAAATTGAAGACAGCGGGCCTCGAGCGGGCCTCCATTGTTAAAGTAACAGGCCACAGGAACGAGCAGTCACTGGATGACTATGACGAAGGAGACGAAAAAGAACAGCGACAGCTTTCTAACACAATCAGCAACGCAAGAAACATCAACAGCCAGCAGTTAGCTTGAGCAAACTCCAGTTCAACGTCGGCAAACCTGTTCTCCTCAGATGCTCAATGCGGCAACGCCGTCTTCAACCAAGCAGCTTTCGCCGCTTTTCAGAATGATCAGTTTCATGAACGTAAATCACTTCCACCAGCGTCAGGTGACTTTTAACATGGGAAACACATCTGACACATCAGCTGGACCACATGGCAAGGACAGTTTTTCTAAATGATCCTATTGCGAAAAGATTTTGAAAGTGTTGATCGATTTCCCCGATTTACAATCGACAACGAACACGACAAGTTGAGTTTTAACATTATTTCACACCTCTTTTCTTTTTCAGGTTTCCCAAATGAAAACGCTTTAGTGTTAAGAATGATAGCTGCTTCCAGAATTTGTGAGAATAAGTTTGGTCTGTAAGTTTCCATAAGTGCTGGCATGTCAATGAAAGTTGTCATTTTCCAACCAATAATGTTGATGTAGGCGGGACCAGTGAGCTGCGACACGAAATAAAAAACATTTACGGAAAACAGAGTAAAATGTTTGCATGTATATTATTAACAAGTAATCACATGATTTTTCTAGTGCAATTTGGAATAAATAAGCACTCGTAAATTTTTCAAAGACTACAAATTGCACTCGCCCTGCAGGCTCGTGCAATTTTGTTAGCCTTTGAAAAATTTGCTCGGGCTTATTTATTCCAAATTGCACTCGAAATCATGCAATTACCTATACTAACAACATGAAATCCCAATACAAATAACTGCCATACATAACAAAGCATTTCACTCAGAAAATAAAGGTTTTCTAGTCATTGTCTCTAATAAATCACTACAAAACAATGATTTAAGTGTAAATTATAGGAACTAAATACCTGCAAGGTAAGTGTTGCCGCAGCAAATCTGTAACCAGAATGTCTGCCCTAAGTCAGCAATGGATTACGCAGCTGTTTTTGACTCTATTCAAGATCAAAAACTGGATTACGTGGAGATGCTCGCAGAGAGTCACAAGAAAATGAACGATACTCCTATTGAGTTATTATTAACATCGCCGGAGATGCTAACCACACCGAATGCGGTAATGCTTTTTGAAGAATACCTGAAAGTTTAGGATGAAATCATAGCTGTTTTGAACAATCTTGACATTGTGGAGGATAAAGCAACTGCCTTGATGTGCAGTGAAGATTAGTTGAACCGTTTAGATTGTTTGTTTTTTTTAATTTACAGGCCGAGAACAAATTCTTTCTGTTATCAGTGTGTTTGGATTTTGATTTTATTTAAGTGCTTCACATGCATTCTGCAATAGAGGGTTTCAAAAGTGTGTTACAAAATTTTTCATCTTGTTGGTAAAAGGGAGCCGAGCGATGACAGTGGAAGTCAGTCAGCGCTAGATGTTATCTTGTCTGTAGCATTTAAAACGATAAGTTGAACAGTTACTGTTACATTTTTTTAATTTCTTAGGCCTGCTGAGAACGTACATAAAAAAGAGGGAGAGTGTTACATGAAGTAGTTATAAGTTAAATTTCTTTGACCAAATATGGTCATAATCGATATTCTGGTGCAATACCATGAGTTTTGGACTTTGGGATGAAGAGTTATGGCGATGATTCGCTTACGCATTGTTTTTAAATGCCTCTTCCTCGACTCTTGCACTTTTGTTGGAACATTGTCTTCAGACAACTGAAGTTCGCTAATGGATAAGAGACTGTGCCAACTGGATCCGTAAGATCTGAATATTGTAATTACCGCTGTGTTTACTTGTATTGAAATGCTAGTTGCGTTGTTTACCCTACTCATGTAGAAGCTTACATGTTTGTCAATATTAAAAGTGTTGTGTTTCTTGAATCTCGCTGGTTCTTCTTACATGTCCGTAACGACGGAAGTCAGTAAGGTCGAACCTCGGCAGTTTGTAAATGTACTATTTCGCCTCAGTTCTTTCGTTAAAGATTGTGATAATTCTGAACTACACGCCGGAAGTCTTAAGGCAAGGAAGGTACGGAAGACTTGTGTATCAGATGTAACGAAATTAAAGATATGGCAGTTTGTTTACAAGCCGTGAGTATCATCTTTTGGAACTTACCGACGGTTACATCCATTGAACACTTAGTTGACCATATCGACTATTGGATGTGCATTAATTTGTGACAAAGTTCTTATTTCTCCCGCAAAAATACGGTGATATCCAGGCATGACAGAGAATGCTGTAAGTTTTATGCTATTAGGGTACTCCGTGTCATGGGTCATCTGGCGGGAATTTATGCCTCCCTGCAACATAACAGTGGCCATCCTCCCAATCAAGTTCAATAATTGCAAACTTTGTGGGACAATCTGAAGGCTATATGCAATCTACTGTTTCAATTTCCAGTGATGAATGGCATGCCTACAGTCCTTCAACTCACAGCCATCAGGTTGTGGCAGGCCTCACTACCTCCTGGCAACTGAGCAATTTATGTGCCTTCGATGGCATCAGACTTCAGGGTTTCAAGGCAGAAGGGAAGTTGAACTCTGATCTGGACACTATTATTCAAGAGGAACTAAATGCATTCCCCCAAACTGGTAAAAGTAATGCGATGGCAAACCTGCACCAACATGGCATTTGTTTACAAAGATGGGGGTAAGAAAATCTATTGTCCAGGTCGACGCTAAGAATTCAAAAGAATTCATCGTATTGTTGCCCCTACAGTGTACCGCATTTAGTTTTAATTGGCATATTGACACTAACATGAAATTGCGTCATTGGAGGATGTGCATCCATGGTTGTGTAGACGGTTTTTCTCAGGCCATAATTTACCTCATGGTCAACAACAACAGTTTTTGGATGTTTTCAGCAAGCTACCCTGAATGGGGGCCACCTATCCCATGTAAGAGCAAAAAACCGAGGTGTAGACATGGCTGTTTGGGACTACATGATTTGATTTAGGGGGGGGGGGGGAAATCATGGAAATTTCTTGACTGGCCCAAACATGAGGAACACTAGAATCAAAAGGCTTTGGAGACATGTTGTTGAATGAGTTTCGTCCCTTCTTTTGTTCCTGGAGGCTAATCTTACTTTAGATCCCAGAAGTGATGTTGACATCTATGCTTTACATTATGTTTTTTTTTTTTGCCCCTAATTCAACAACATCTTCTTAACAGATTTGTTCAACACTTCAATCTACATTCCATCTCTACTGAACATAACCAAATACATCATCAATTATAGGGTTTGGGGTTGTCTGCAAACTTTACATTCACCAGATGTCAGCATCCGTGATAATTTTTATCCTGACATTCTCAGCAACCTTAATTTGAGGTTCAAGAACATGTTTTAAATCATTTGAGCTTTGCCGGATTTTTTTTTTCTTTCCTCGGTTTCAGATACTGTCCAATGCTGTGTGAGATGTCTGTGATCCTTTTGCTTTATTCTACAGATAATTTTTTATGACAACCAGGTATAGTGAGTATTAGTATATACCACACAAGTGAAAAGTGCTTTCCGTGCATGCTGCTTGGTTAACTCAGAGGTGATTAGCAAAGTACTATTCACCTCCGAGCAGACGAAAAGAAACAAAATGGCTTTGCACGTCGCTTTGGGTACCGAAAGTAATGTTTTGGTCCCCTAGTTATTGAACTTGTGTGGTATATACTAACAGTGTCAGTGAAAGTGGTGGATATTTACCGAGCCGCAAAGTGGCGAGGTAAATATCCACCACTATTCAACTCCACTTCAGTGCATAATTGTTAACTAATGCTAGCTTTGCATGGTGCTTTAAGATCCGCAGCGTTTGGGAGCAGAGTGAAGCAATTTCCACACATTCTATAGGGCATGCGTGAACTGTCCAGCCACAGGGGGATAAAAAATTCTGATTGGTTGCTACTGAAAGTTGTCAATCAATCTGTCTACATCAGATACCATGCCTGACTCTCTTGCTCGAAAGATGGCGAAATACGAAAGATCTGTCAACGACTGTATTGAAGCTGCACTTGATAGCATCAATGAATTGAAAGAAAGTAATCGAAGGATCATCCTCAAAGAAGAACAGCTACTAGCAGTGAAAGATTTGCTGAATGGGGAGGATGTTCTAGCGATTTGTCTGCCTGGTTTCAGAAAAGTATGATATTTACTGTATTCTCTTTTGCAAAATGCGAGTGGTTGAACCAAGTAGGAAAGACACAACCAACATTTCACTCATTTCACTGTTGAAAAGCCTGATCAAAGATAAAACTCTGGAATCGCGTTCAATAGGAAACTGAATCAAAGCCTAGCAGCAGTGGTAGTGGAAGACTCTCACACTGTAGAAATGTGGACAGGAAAAAGGTGAGTTTTAAACTCTTTACTGTTCGTTCCCTTGTTGAATCTGAGAAAAATCCTTTCAGCTTTAAAAATCACAATGACAATTTCTGTAAATTGACCTCAAACAGCGCACGTTTACGGCTTCAAGATTGCCAGTCACTGCCATCTTTGAACAATCCAATGAGCTGTGGGATTGATGACATTTCACGGATTCATAGTCCCACAAAGTTTTAATGTCTTTTGCAGGAAAAAAGTGTAAACAGTGGGAAATATACTGCATTTTTGCACCTTGTGTAATTTTACAATGAAAAGAAAAGGTTGCTCCAGCATCAGCCTTCACAGCTTTCCGAGAGAGCGGAAACTGAGGAAAAAGTGGATTTATGCTGTTAACCAAAAGACTGTGTTCACAACATTTTCACCCCGAATTGTTTGATGACACCATCTGTCTGCAGTAAAACCTCCTTGGCCACTGTCGGTGGAAGATGAATTTGAAAGTAAATGCCATACCAACCATATTTCAACACAAGCCGGCAAAAAAGCCACAGTTAATAAGTGAACTGGAATACTTACCTTTCAGACAAATGAAGGGGCACTGGCTTCTATTTTTGAAGAAAAAGCTCCATCAGATAACCATGGTGAACACAAGGTTGAATTTTTAATTCCATTGTCAAAAGAAGTGAGCATGCAAACAGATTTTTCCTCATCAGTGGAAATTGGCGTCCAGGTCGGCCAAACCGTAAATACGTGTGAGAACTCTGTTCAGTTCCAGAAGATGCAGTCAGAGATGTGTTGAATGACCATTCATATCATAGAAAGAAGCCTCAAGATTGGCAGCCAACAAGAATTCTTCGTGAAAATAAACTGAATCATGTAGTGATAACTTGCAGAATGTTTTGCCAGAGGCCCCTTATGGTGAAGAATATGTTGATTCCCAGTGTACTGAAACCTCAACTTCCAGTCAATCTGAATATCATCCTGATGAGTTTTCCCAAATTTCAGCAGTTCAAGTTTCTACTGATTGACAACGGACATTTCTAGTATATGAAGAAAATCTGAAAGAGCTGTATCTATATTGCCCAGACTGTGGTTTCCCAACAATTAAAAACGAGGTTCAAAATCAGGGATCAAAACTTTCAGTACAATAATACATGGTTGCTTGTCCATATGAAATTTCTCTTCTTGTGGTGCGCTCACTCATAAGATATTGAGTTGAACACTCAAAGATGAATTTCATATCTCTGTGCAACCATATATTATCCTCATCATCCTCATCGTCAGCATCAGTATCACACAGTCCTTGCCACCAACTATAACTTGGACAGCTTCCAGGTAACCTACAGGGAAGTTGTCATAACTTGATAAGATGTATCTGCCTTAGATAGTATGTAGAAGTTCTTACATAACGAAGACATTAAGAGTTTGGGTTTGGGGTAAAGGGGTTGGACACAGAGTGAAGACAAATTAAATGATTTTATCACATACTTAAACAATCTACATCCTACAATCAATTTCACAAGTTCCTTCTGATGTGATCTGAATGTCAAACCTACTGACAAACATCAATATCTTCGTACATGACCTGCCACCCATCTCACACCAAGCAATCAATTCCGCTCGGCATGGCCTTATGACTAAGAAGAATTTCTTCTACAGATGAGGTTGTCAACAAACGTTCTGACACTCACAACATATTTAATCAAGAGAGAATACAATCACCATTTTGTCATAGAAAAAGTAGAGGAAGTACATCAGATTTCCTGCAGCAGAGCCCTCAAAACATATCGCCATAACATTTAATCCAGCCATTCCCAATATATGTTATATCCTTGTCAACAATCTTGACATTCTTCATTTTTCACAGCGGTGCAGTATTCCCTTCTCATCCTCTCCTATCATATCACTGATGCAATAGCCTGCATGACATACTCTACATGTCAGGGCCAAACACCATAGACCACCCCCCTCCACACTGGGAGATTTCTGCTGTAGCAGGAACAGATGCAAAACATGTCCTTTTATCATCTAGGGAACCATGTCTTACACCTTTTTCTCTACTGATATAAGACCAATATGACATCACATCACTTGCACATCTTCCAATCTTATATACATGATTCAGTGCTCCAAATACAGAAAGCAATACATTGGGGAGACCAAACAAAATCTAATTGACAGATTTGGTGAGCATAGACATGCAATCAAAAGAAAAAGTCATCAACTACGGTCACATTGATCAACCCAATGCCATTTCAGACCACTTCACTCTTCCAGGCCATTCAATTTACAACATTGCACTCATTTCTCTAGAACTAATCAACTCACACAGACACCATTCCCAAAGCTGGAAAACCTTTTTTAATTATCAAGGGCAAAACTCTTGAACCCCATGGAATGACCAGATGCAATGAGAAATATTTTTTTGCACACTTTATTATACACGTCTCTTCTATTTTTGTCTTTCAGTCAACGTTTATCCTTTTTTACCGTCGTTTTAACTATTATAACCATCTACTTCCATTTTTACTTAGCTTTTTCAGCCCCTGAAGTTTAGTTTTGTCTAACTGAAGTAGTGGGCAATAAAATCTTTTAGCTGTCCGATCAGCCTTGGATTAAGTGTAATCGGTTGATAGGGGGACTGGTCTTAAACTACAAGAAGAGAAATCTCACAATTAATTATATAAAACCATTATCACCAGAAGAAAATACCAAGAAAAAAATGTCCATATTCAGTTGACACTCAGTTCACACTCAATTCAAGACCTGGAGTTAGGAACCGTTCATTTATGGGGTGTGTGTGGGTGGGGGAAGGGGGGTGGGCTGGTTAAATGGGAGAGGCAGTCTCTACTGTACAATATCTAATGGCCCCTCTCTTCATCAGAAATTTTTAGCCTAGCCACGCTTTTAATCCTAAATGTTTTAGAACCCCCCCCCCCCCCCCCCAGGAATAAAATAGATACCATCATGACAACACTGTCTTAGTGGTATTATTCCCCACCCCTTTGAAGCCATGTTTTTTGCATTCCCTCCTGAAATCCCACCACTGATAGCCACCCATCTTTATTCAAATAATTTATTCATTCCTTGCTGCAGTTTGCAATCATTCCAATCATTTGGACTCCACTGGCTTTATTTAAAACATTTCGTCAGTGTTAAAGTGAGGTTGTTTTTTTCTTGTTAGAGTTGGCACAGATAACAATAGGGGAATTTTTAGCGAAGATAGGTGCCCATGGACCAGAGCTGTCATGGAAGGTATACATGAAGTGATGCTTTCAAAACCGAAGTATATGTACATTTAAAACCTGCCACACCCCTTTATAATAAGCCCGATTTTTATTGCATATATGTCTCATATCTAATTATGGTCGTACAAGATTCACCCAATATTGCACCCTTAAATGGGATAATAAATAAATAGTAAACAAATGGGAATTTACAGTTGCACTACAGAAGGTGGCTCTTTAATTTGTTCATATGGGATAAAAGTGATGTGCCAACAGAGAGACCACATGAATGCCTAACATAACAGGCAACACACACTTGAAATTAAAATCTGAATTTCATACAGATGGGTGTTAGAGTAATTAAATCAACCATGTGGTAAATGTTTGTTTGCTACCACCCCAACTTGCTGACTGTTACATATTATAAATCATTTTTGAATTGCTTATCACGTACGAAATGCATTAATTAATTAATTCCATTCATAATAATCCTGATTTTGATTGTGCCTTTAAAAATGTTATAATTACTTCTCTAATACATACTGTTGTTTTATCTCTGGATAACTGCTTTGCAAAGATATTTTCTTTCGTGTTTTGCTTCACAAAGAATGAAGGCCTCTGCAAAATATGAGGAACACAAAAAGGAAGGCACGTAAGGGTGGCCGTGTAAGAGAGGTGCATAACTGATCTATGGACCTTGTACAAGTACTTTAATAAACACCATATTTTCTCTAAATCAAATCATGTTGTGTTTATAACAATGTATGATATGCATTTACCAGATCTTATGACCCTTAAAGTCAGTTAACTCTTAAAGCAATGATTTCATAATTAACCAATTAAAACTAATAATATAAGCTAGGCTGTGGGTGAATTACTAAGTTAATGAGGTCTATTTATCTTAGTTCATGTTCTCTATAGTTTTATGTTGTATGCCTCCTAAAGATGGTTGATCATCACTGTAGCAGTGACATTGTGTTGTTTATATAAAATTATTAATATCCAAAACTACCTCTGATGGAAGTATTTTTGGTCCCACATATGGAAATTCTATGCCCTCTAGGGATGTTCCAAATTATAAATTACATGTACACCTGGCTGATGTGTCTGTGGGTTTAGGTATTTTCTGAAAGCACATTAATTTTAAACTTGCAGGCTTGAAGACTGGTTAGTCAGCATTGTTAAGGTACCTGCCCTTATCACGCTTTATATAATGTTTCATTTCTTAGAAGTTAACAAAAAGAACAGCAGTCCTTGAAATGGTCACCTGGAAGGATGTTCATGATCAGGGGAAGGCTGCTAAGATTCTCATTCCAGATGCCATGAGCAGTGAGGAGAGCTCTTATGAGAGTAAAGAACAAAGACAACAGAAGAGTTGTCAAATATGCAGAAGGAAACTCTCGTGGGAAAGCAAGAAAGTAAAAAAAAATTAAAAAGCTAGACAAAGCCTACCACAAAACAATAACAAAAAGAATTTTGCCAAACCATCCGAACGCAAGGCTCCTGATGGATGAGTGATAACCAAGTCTGGTTGATCAAAGCAAGCTTAATTGTTAACCTAGGATTAATGTCAATTCAATTATTTATATACCTTAACAATACTGATCATTTCTGTGCTATACAACACTTTTCAACTTGACAAAGAAAAATGCTATTTAAAACTTTTATTCTAGGTTAGCAATCAACTATTGACAACCTGACCCTGCAGGTATTCATTAATAGCTGGTTACTACAGGCAAATACAAAGTTATCACTAGTTTTTTTCCCTTTAAAATGCAGTGGAACCCCTTTACTTGTAACCAAGGGCAGGCAACAAAATGTGCGCAAATTTAGTTTCTAACAATGTGTTGTGATTAAGGGTTCACACATTATGCTGGCATAATTTCAAGCATAATACTATAGGTGGAGCATCAAGCATTACGCCGGCATAATAGTACTATTTTGCCGCAATAAAAGTGTCATTTTGCCACAGTTATTTTTTAGATTGAGCTACTGTTGTCCATTTGTCAAGTTAAAATTTCAAAGTTTCAAGCTATTTTAATGCTCATGTGGTTTTTGTTACTATTGTCATTATTCAGCAACAGTCGAGCATAATTTGGAGCATAGTAGTTTGTTTTGAGGGCAATGCCAAAAAGCAAAAATACTTGATTTTAGGAGCATAATGAGTTAACCCCTTGTCGTGATCAAGCTTTCAACAACAAGTTCAGTTCTACTTAAGAATGTTAATTTAAATTATGTTTATTACTTTTTTGTTTGCCACTCTTCGTAGCTGAGCAGGTCGGCCTGATTATTAAATATTAAACTGATTAAATAATTCTTATTGTGCAGATTCGGAAAACATCTGTACCTGTCCCACCCATTAGGAAGACTGTAGAATGTGATAATATTCTTTTGCATAATATTCTATTAGAGAAGGGCAGGGGTTTCAAAAATGATCAAAAACTTTTAACAGAATGAACGGATAAGATAAACACACCATCTCTAAAACTGAAAAAAAATAATAAGGCTTGACACGTGCAAGGATTAAAGTTCATATAAAATTGTGATTGATGCAGTACATTTCATTATCTCACACAGTTGAAAAGGTTGAAACAAGTTTCACAAATAAATATTTCATCTGCAGTTCACATAATACATGTATGTAGTGCTCATGCATTGAGAATCAGTATTTACCACCACTGAGATATACCAAATTCACAATTGTCCTTTAACAGAGATGTAGCTAAGATGTAGCTGCCGGCTATTATTTCATTGTTTCAAAGCAATGCGTCAGCAAACCCACTTCTCATTTGAATTACACAAGTGATATAACAGGGCTTTTACTATACACAGGCTTCAACTATGCAATCCTTTAGGGTTAACTGAAAAATAACTTGAAACAATTTCTTTCGCGTCGAAAAATTGCGAAGACGGCCGGGCGAGATCTTGGAGACAAGATTGTTATTGACATCATTGAAATGTACACAACTGGCACTGCATATTTATATTGCTTGCCATTTGAAGGCCAATCCACATTTTCAGAAATCATTTCGTGCAAAGATTACTGTATACAACACATTGTGATATACGTTCATTTTCAGGAATATATTGCAGTTACATTCTTTTGCGAACAGTCATTTGGACCTATATCGGGAAAGTGACAATCATTTGTTTATTTCTACCGCACGCAAGCTGGTGCATCTCCCTGCACCTAAAACACATTATGCCAGGGATATTATCTTTGAAAAGGATATGCCAATCTTTTGTACTGGAAAACAACCGTTTATTTACATTAAAAACGGTGCTATCAATCAGCGTGAAACAGAAAAGATGTCTGTAAGGTGGAAGATCTTTCATTTTAATGTACAAATCGAGCAGAACGTTCAGAAGGAAATACCTAAGTGCCCGAAATGCTTTGCCTCTGTAGTACTTTACTGAAACAACACTTTAACTTCCAGATACGTTGTAGGAAAATACTGCTATCTCCGATAGAAAACACAAGTTCAGCACTGTCTTGTACAATCTACCACGGTCTATGGTTGTGATTCACTTAGAACAAAGAACATATCACATTACAAACTGTTGTGATGGTAGACCGTGCTTTTCATGGTAGACCGTTGGGAAATGACAAAGATAATCGGAAACATTATTTTTCGCTTTCATCATTTTATTGTTTGCAAAAATTAGCTCTGTTGAAACGATTGTATAAAAGAATGTTAGACGTGTTCTCGTTTCTTCATTGATTTTGAAGACGTCACGCAATCCCGTGTTACATAATAGAATTATATAAGATATTTTGTTGCGTTACCAAAAAGATAGCATTTGCAAACATTTCTGTTAGTTGTGATGGTTAAACTTTTTTTCTGTGTTAAATACCTCATTAGTACTTTGTACGCTGGCCTCTGTTTTGTATAATTAAATCTAAGCGATTATACATTGAGGCAATTGTATTAACAATTATTTCTCTTCGCAGTGAATACAGTGTAGTTTCTACTCTTTGTGCAAACTGTTGATAGCTCTTTGATGTTATGTTTAAACATATCCCTTGTCTCTTTAAATCTTTCTTGACTACGTTAAAAATGTTCTCTATGGGATTTAAATCTCCACTTCGGAAATAGGAAATAACTTTCCCCCAACCTCTTTAATCGCCTTTCGCGCCTTTGCGCAGTTTAAAATAGGGCAATTGTCTTGTACAAATAACTTTGAACCATTTTTCCCACTCTTTCGAAACATATCTCCGAAATTTCTACGTACAAAATTCGCAAAATACGTTCCATCAAGTTTTTCATATTCTTCACAATAGATCACTCCTTTCCCGAATGACTACTCTTCCTAAGTGCCCGAGGTATCCTTAACTACTCTTCCTCCTGACCCAACATGTGATCCCTTGGCAGTAACTGACAGTCCTTCTTTTCTTTTCCACCATACTTTCCGTTGAGGGGCTCTGGCATCATCCATTGGATTAGTTTTATGATAAAAACTTACCCCATCGAGGTAGAAGCAAATATCTTTCTTGAAAAAGTCTTCCAAATAATTTCTTTTGACATTGCACACAAACTGTACTCGCTCCTTGAAATCTTTTTCAATAGTATTCCTTTTCTTTGTGCTTCCAAGAAGGCATAACCCATTCGCTTAAATGTCCTATTTACTGTCCAGTGACACATGATGCAATCCCGATCCCGCTCTTATTTTCTGGAACGAAAAATTTCCCTCTTGCTTGCGAAGTCTTGTGATAGTGCGCCGTATCGTCCTCTCTTGGCGCTCACTTATTAAGGGAGGCCTGCCACGCGTCTTGCTGTTCTGAATGCTTTGATTTGTACTCTTTAACCAGCGATAATTGTGGCCCGAGATATACCACACCGATGTACAATTTCCTTTACAGGTACATCACCTTCTTGGCGAAGAAATTTAACAAAAGCTTTTTGTTACACGGCAGTGCAATCATGCATTACCTTGCGTCACAGACAATAACAGTTGCTGTAGTAACTGATAAAATTCACATAAATTCCGCGTGCACTTCCTGGATTTTGTATTAAAACCTTTCAAGCAACTGTTACCGTAAACACCCACAGATAAGCCGCACCTTTTTTCCAAAAATTGTCGCTCAAAATCGGGGATGCGGCTTATCTGCGGGAACATTTCAGTGAATTGACACTTTTACAGAAGCCTTTGTTAGCAGATCCTTTAAACGGTTTATGGCCGCTTTTGTAGAACAGGAAATCGTCACATAGCACAAAATTTCCATTCCCCCACAAAGCTGTTTGCAGTGTCGACGATGGCCTGTAGTAAACTTCAACAGTAATCGATCGGCCCGGCCTCCACGAGCGAGAAAATTGCACGATATTCTCAGTATTCTCGAGTATTCATTTGGTTGAACTTTGCCGTTTAGCACTTCGATAACAAATTGATTAAAAAACTCTCTTTGTGCTACAAGTTTATCTCTGACAGTTGGCTCTCAAATCTATTTATTTGTGCGTCACGATAGCCACGAATAGCAGAATCTCCTCCATCTTGAAACTTGAGTAAACAAACATCATTCTCGGCCTAGTTCCAAACGTGTTCGATGTAATGCCTGGTTACTAAGCTACGAATGTTCAACAAACGAAAACACGCGTTCTTGTTCGCAAAAATCTGTGAAAAAAGTGTCGAATGAAGAAATACCTGTCAACAAGTACCAGAAAAAGATCAATCATATGTCAAAGTTAAAAGAAATGATGCTCATTATATTAAAACGCTAAAATTGTGGGTAAGACTTTGTTGTTCAATTCCGTTTCATTGCCATAGTGAGTTACATTGGATGAAGCAGACTTCTGAAGACTCTTTAAAAAAAAAACTTTTTTTCCAAAATTTAAGTTGCTAAATTCAGGGTGCGGCTTATCTGCGGGTGCGGCTTATCTGCGGGTGTTTACGGTATTTTTGCTTTCCATTTTACCTTAATTTTATTTTGTTTCCTGCCGTAGAAATCAACGTTCTTTTGATTACATTAATCAGACAACCAGTTGCAAAATTAGTCAAGACATTTTACATTCTAAGGTACTTAGTGGCATGCCCCTCATCAAGCTCATTCGTTCGCCCCCTCCCCCCTTATCAATGTTGCTAGCTAACCAAAACCATTTCCAAAACTCAGATGAACAACTTTGAAGTGGGGAAAGGGGGTGAATGTTGGTTAGATGTAGTCGACTTCTTATTGGGCGTCGATATCAGTAGGATTCGCTGCCTTTTAGAAGGCATGTCTCAACAATTTTGTAACTGGTTGTAGCATGGCAGTGGCTTTTAAGGTGAAACAAACTTCAGTGACCTAAAATTCAAATTATATCAAACACTGTTAAAGAATGTAAACCATGCAAGTGCTTCAAAATAATCTATGACTTTAGACCTACAGAGTGCAATGTTTGTGTTTTCCACAGAGTACAATGAAGCAACTTTTTTGTGGTGCTGTGGTTTCTTGTTTGAATTAATATCTTCACAACATCATTGCGTTGAATCGAAGTTAAACATTGATCATTTAAGAATCTGGCATACAACATTCTTGTTTACAACGTCCTTTCTAATTATCAAGCAGAGTGCATTACATGCACTATAAAATTTAGCTTGGACAAGGCTAAGGAGCATGTGCGGAGCTGCAAAGAAGTAAATGTAACATGTCACCTCTGCCAAGCATCAGTGAAGCAGGACGAAAAGGTGGGCCATGCGCAAATATGCCAGATGCTTGAAGGGACACTTCAAGTTAAGGCAGTGACGGTGCATTCTACCAGCAAAGTCAGAATCAAGAATTCCTCATGAGGAAGAAAATGAAAAAATTGTGTGTCAATTGTGCAACAAGAATTGGCAAGCTGCTGTAAATACCGTATTAACCCGTGTATAAGTCGACCTTTTTTTACCTCAAAATCAGTCCAAAAAATCGTCCTCGACTTATACATGGGTCAAAATTTTCGACCCAAGCACCAGTTAAATATATTCTGCACAATTAGCATAACAATTGTTTTTATATGTTATCAAACATCGTGTAAACAACAGTACACGTTACAATGTCCTTTCGCTTTGCTGTGTCGTTAAATTGGCAGTTCAAGTTGGAATTCCTTACGATTTGTCCGCTTAATATAAACTTGAATTCTGTAGAGACTCGCTGGCACAAGGTTTGAATAAAGGGCTGACAGTTTCCACTCATAAAGCTGTAAAATCCACTAGAGAAAAACATCTTTCTGCATGATCTTTCTCGCTTCGAACTTTGCTACTTAGTAACCTGGCATGATGCCAGCACGTGTAGTTATTAGTTACCAGTACCTCGCCAATTTTGTAGCTTGGTTACCAAGTACCCCGAGCTAGCTTGGCACGTTGTTTATTGAGTCGTTTTCAAAGGTTTTTGGTGTAACTTGGTGTTTTGCTTGTCTTCTAAAGCTGCTACTATCTCTCCACAATTACAAAGGTTCGTTTCTGATTAGTGTGTTTGATTTTTTAAGCCTGTTTTAAAAATTATGGACAAAATGCCTGATAAACATGTGTTGCAAAAACGCTCACGTAAGCACGATAATAAACTTCGCATTGAAACTTGCTGTGACTTTTTCATTAAATACCTCTACATGAAAGGAAATTCTAAGAAACACAGGGTTAGTTTTCCAGGAAAATTCTTACCCAGAAACGAAAAAATGTTAGTTTATGGCCTCAAAAATAGGGGGTCGACTTATACACGGGATCGACTTATACTCGGGTAAATACGGTACCATTCATCAATGAAAGGACTGCGACATACGTTTGCAGAAATAATGGCTAACTATACTAAATCTGAGTGTTTTGTTCTGGAACAAACAAGATGCAATCGCTAAAATTTCTAACAAAATCTTCCTGGAGGAGGTGAGAAATTTTTGCCCTGTCTTTTATGAGTTCTTGGTTGCCACTTGCAGACAAGACAACCAGAACATGAAGGAAGCGGGAAACAGAGTTGCCTTTGCAGCTGCCACGCTTTGCTGTGTACGAAACTCTTAAGCCTTAGTGCGCCACTTCAGAATTTCAATGGTTCTGTTTCATAGCAGTACCAAACAAGCCAAACCAAAGTTGTGTAACACTTACGTCAAACACATGTTTCAATGTAGTGCATTATCTTAAGTGAATAAAATTTTATTTTCAGTATAACATTTTTTTTAGCATTAGAATACAAGTATTATAAAAATATCAAAACATGTTTCTTTTT
Source organism: Meandrina meandrites (assembly GCA_963693305.1). NCBI lineage: Eukaryota > Metazoa > Cnidaria > Anthozoa > Scleractinia > Meandrinidae > Meandrina > Meandrina meandrites. The sequence goes on from OY855903.1 coordinate 43,921,421, forward strand.
CTTCTTTTCAGACTGAAAATTGACCGTGCAAACCAGTTTCAATTTTGTGGTGTCCACCGTCTCGGGAAACAAAGTTGTGGTTGACCAAGACCAATTATCGCTGGATTTACCTGTAGGAATGATCAAGACAAGGTGTGGAAAAAGCAACGAAACCTAACGGGTTCAAATGTGAGCATTGGCGAAAATCTACCCAAGCATGTCCAAGAATTAAAGAAAAAGATCCTGATACCAGCTATGAAAAAAGCCAGAAGCTTGGATCCCAGAAATAAGGCATCAGTAATCAGGAACAAGCCGATTGTTAATGGCAAGAGTAGTATAGTCGGTATTAATCAAATACCACTTTGGGTGCACCTAAATTTTTCACCTCTTCACGAGACTAGTAGTCAGGGACCAAAGCCAAACCATGCTCACATAGCTCGCATGGTTTGTCTTTGATCCCTGACTATAGTCTCGTAAAGAGGTAAAAAATTTAGGTTTACCAAAGTAGTATTTGATTAATACCGACTATACTACTAAGGGAGTAAAAGGAAATGAAAAGGGAGTGAAACCCCAGGCGGGGACAAGCAATTAGAGAATTGACACCGTGCAGTATAAAAGTTTTTCAATTAATTATTAAAAAATATTTTTCTACATAATATACAATGGCAACTGTCGAGCAAAACATTGGACAGACTTTGGAAGAACAAAATTTGGAATTCTATTGCGATTGTATTGAGAGGAAGCAAAACGAGGGATTAAAAACCAAACCAAGGTTAAAACAGATAATCTGGTATAGACTTGGACAGCGAAAAGATCTTGGCTGGGACAAAGTACACCAAGATTTGCAGAAAACCCCTTTTTGTCAAAGACGGCAAAGGCCAGTGAAAGTTATGTTTTGTCTTGAACATAAAAATTGCGGCGTTGATGGGATATGTGTTCCATGTATACGAAAAGACTCCATCAATCATTACGCTTTCCCAGACATAGACGAATACAACAGCCCCAGACGCTGTATTGAGATATGCGATGAAGATCTTGAACACACTTGGATCCTTTGTAAGTTAAGGGGTTTAGACCCAACGCGAGAAATCTTTCAAAAATTTTACTGAGCGACCGATCGCGCAAATGAAAAAAAAATGAGTCCGCAAGATGTAATGAATCTTCTTTTATCAAGCAATTAGAGAGTTATGCTGACAGTGTATACGCTGAATGGCAGACACATTGGAATTAATACAAGCACTTCCACTAGAACTTCGAGAAAAAATCTGTACGGAGTATATTAAAATAAAACTCTGGCAGCGAAAAATGCTTGGCTGGGACGAGGTTCGAAAAGAAATCCGCAAAGGATATATTAAAATGAAGCTCAGACAGCGAAAAGCGCTTGGCTGGGACGAAGTTCATGCTGCAATCCATGAAGCTCCATTTTGTGTTCGCAATAAACAAATTGTAAGGGTCTTGTTCTGTTATAAATGTGACAGAAGCAGATGTTCGCGAAATGGTCACTGTAATCTGTGTATTAGAAATGGATTCAGACACTATCTCGGCTATCCTGTTTATAATGAAGATGATTATGATGAGTGTTTCAAGAAATCTTTCGACGTAGGTTGGTGATATTTCTGAGAAGAAGAGCGGAAACCAATATTTATATTACACAAGCCCAATATCGAGTGAAGTTAACTTACCAAGCGAGACTGTTTATTTTTTTTCCGCCTCTCTCATAGCCTCCACTACTTGACGTGCTATCTGTCTGACCTCGTTTTGCTAAACAGGTGAAGAAATTTCGTTTATAACATACATAAGAGCATGAAATAGTGAAATCATTTTGCGTGTCTTTCCGTTTAATTATATTCAAGAAAGTTCTTGAACTTTGCGTATTTACATAATCTTACTAATGTTTAAATAGAAAACTGACAGGTCTTAATTTGTTTTTTAAAAAAAATAAGCAGACCATCACGAAAGAACAATAGATTTAATTGTTCTGAAATTTTTTGGGGCTAAACCACAGAATTTTAGCACTGAAGAATGTAAAAACAAAAGATTTGCGTGGGAGGTAAAACCACAGAATAAGAATTGATTGACAGCGCACGTGCAGGCACTTAATGACCACAACCACACAGCATGCAAATTCGAGCTGTTTACATATATTACCAAGCCAAGCGCTCGCATGGAATTGCAAAGTTAATTAGGCTATATAACTTCTAAAACTAAACTTACCAGTACTTCACCATATTTTACACTTAGCGATGAATTATGCTTAAGTACCTGTATAAAAATAGTTGGGTCATTCCCGCGGGGTACTTGTATTTTTCCCCCGTCATTTAACACAGGCTCCATATATTGGTATTGAAAGTCGTTATTGAAAATATTTTTACCTTCAAAGATCCAGGTATTTCTTTCCAACCGTAACCTAATATCAATTTGTTCGTATTTATTTTCACCCCCTAACGTCGCAATAAAAATTGTTACACGCTTAATAATGCAAGGGAAGGGCGGTATCGTATAAAATAAATTACCGAATTTAACAATACCATATTTTCTTAATTTTTCATAATCCTTTTTAAAATCTCCATTTATTACAATCAGGCGTTGGGGTAGGTAATTTTTTATTTTAAAACCGTTCATATCTAAATTTGTCTGTAGAGTAAAGTCGCCACTGTCATCGACAACAAAAGCCTCATCATAAATAGTGCCGTCAACATCTGTTTGGTAACCCTTTATCCCATAAATGATTAAAGCAGCCTTTTCAAGTGGCGACGAGCCATCATAACCCGGATTTGAAATATCAAGATAGATTGTGTCATCGTTGTCTTTGTATTTGTGCGTGTGAATAATGGTGCGTGAATATTTCGGGCTGTGACCGTTGAAATGCTTGGTATGGTAATTAAGAGTATCAATTGGGTTAGGGGTTGAAGCACTTATAAACCAATTAGTATCGACTTTTGGGATAAAGAACTCAACACATATAGTGTGCTCTCCTTCAGACAGAGGTTTTTTATTCAACGCCAAACGTGAGTTGAAAGAATCGACACCAGTTCTTACGAGATTGAAAGTATAAGCTTTTTTATTCAAAATGTGAAGGTTGGATTTAAAGTCTTCTTCTAACGTAACAGAAACAACATTATTTACAGGCGTAAGACCTACCTTTTGGATTAAATAGGCTAACGAGTTTTGCTTATGAGCAATTCCTGTTGTAATTGTAGTAGTGGACACATATTTTTTCATTGAACCAAGATTTACAGCATCCTGATCACCCGTAGGATTTGCAAGCTGTCTGATCGCAAAGTCATTCATGAGAATATCCTCATCAATGTTTGCGGTTGAAAAATCCCCAATATCACCTTTTTCTCCTTTTGGACCGGTAACACCCCTTGAACCCGCAGGTCCAGTTGCTCCAGTAGGCCCTGCGGGTCCTGTAGCTCCGGTTGGTCCTGTAGGTCCCGTTGCTCCCGCAGGGCCAGCAGGTCCGGTCGGTCCTTGTGAGCCCGTATCACCCTTTAATCCTTTTTCCCCAGCATCGCCTTTATCTCCTTTAGGTCCTTGCGCGCCAGTATTGCCCCTTTCGCCTTTTTCACCTTTAGGGCCAGCGGGTCCAGTTGCGCCAGTCGGACCAGCAGGGCCGGCAGGGCCGGTTTGCCCTCGGATTGAAGTAGACTCTTCATGTGTTTGAGTTGCACCCGTCGCACCGTTAAGATACCCCATCTCTATATATTTTCATCAAAATTTTTGAGTGTGGTTTTTTTTGGTTTGTCGTAGTATAAAAAAGAATATTTAGCATCGGTAGCCCTTTCAAGAAGCTCTCTGTCAATTCCTAATTCATCAGCAATACGGTTATTTTCTCTGGGAAGAAAGCCGAAAACACAAAAGTGGCTACAATTATCTCGGATGTTTTTGGGGACCTTAAAATAGCTTTGAGAAAGATAAATGACGCTACAATTGCGGTGGCGACCATTGATAAAATAATCGATAATGTCGTTTTGGTTTTTTTCACAAACCATATCATCGAAGATTACAATCTTTTGATTGTGAGTGGACAGCGTTTGCAAAGGAATAACATCGTTGGCGCCCTCAATAACATTATAGCCAGTCACAGGATTGACTCTTGTGTCGAAATCATCAATCATGTATTGGTACTTGTCTTGATGCAGGTTCTTTGCGCAAAGGTAAATTTTGTCGTAGACCAACAACCTGTAAAGCATATGCATGAGAATATTTGTTTTACCAGAGTTGCTCGGCCCGCAAATAAGCATCCGAAAGGTATCTGCTGGCATACAAGGGTGGCCTTGCTTGTAATTACTTTTCGCAGTCAAACTGGGGTCGTAATTTGGAATTTTCATTTTTTTTTTTTTTTCTGCTATATATAGGGCAAAATATGTCCATAAAGAAGTGGCAAAAACTTGTCGGTGAAAAGGCTGAAGTTGAGCAGCAGAACGACAAAATCCTCACGGCAATTAAAAACAACAAAATAGATAAAGAGTTTAGCCTGGTATCAGGTGAGGAGTTGTTCAAACCGATCACATCACGACTTGACAAACTCCAAGTAGGGACGGCAGCACCAAAAGAAGAGAAAGAAGAGGTTCCAGACTACGGTATGGATGAGTTTGATTTAAATAACCCTTTCGACGAAGATTTTAAACCGGATGCGGAAACTCCACCACCATCCCCAACCCCACCACCATCACCATCAACACCACTACCACCGTCACCACCCCCATCATACTACACATCATCACCACCAAGATCACCATTACCACCTTTGGATGAAATGGAAGAAATGGAAGAAGAGAAACCAGGTGAAAGGGGCAAATGGGGGCCACCAAAAGAACCAGGTATCAAGGGATCAGAGTCAGTTGACCTGCACACACTGAGCAGCATGTTAACAAAAAATAAAGACAATCCTGACTATGTTGTAAAAAGCAAAAAATCAAAATTCCATGGCTACACATTGGCAGATATAAAAAAGGTAAGACAAGAAATTCTTGACAGGAGAAAAGGGAGTAAACAACCTTCAGTAAGGATCAGCAACACAGGTGCTACCCACACCCAGGATGATGAACCCGAAAGAGAAAGAGAAATGGAAGGAAGTGGAAGTGTTGATCCAAACGCTTTGGTTGAAAGGCTACACTTAAGCTTGGCGTCTATACAGGCGGGCAACACTTCACTGAAGCTGAAAAAACAGGTCCAGCAGATGTTAGGGCTGCTGGTAAAGCTAAAGGAAATAACATAAAAAGAAGCCCACAAAATTTTGAGTAATATTATATAAGCAACATGTCAACCCATTTTCATTTCAACCTGTTGCTTGACTCGCAGCTGGCCAAACAAAACAACGCTAACAGCAAGTCACATGACTTTACAATTAACTTTGACCCGCCAATCGCTTTAGATCCCTACAAAACATACAGGGCGGCGTTAAATGAGCTGGTATCCATGTCTTATTCGTGGTACAACATCGCAAAACGATACAACAACAACGAGTTCAAATGGCGGAAAAAAACAGAGAACTGGAAAACCGTGACAATTCCGGATGGAATGTATGATTACAAAGGTCTCAACACCACCATCCAGTCGCTTATCGGAAGAGTGGATCCCAAGGATGAAAAATCCGAGTTTATTGTCCAGCTGTATTTTCACAGCACAACGTATCGGGCGGTCATTTTGTTGCAGGACGGCTACGAGCTTGACCTAAGTGGAGGTGAATTCGCCGCGTTGCTGGGTTTTGACAAGAAAACAATAGACGGAGCGAACAACAGGAGCGACCGCGTGCCAAATATAACAAGAGGCGTCGACTGGATCTACATCCATTGTGATCTCATTACAAGGGCCGTGGACAACATCGGGGGTGACGTTATGTTCTCTTTTTCAACCGCTGAACTCTCAGTCAGCTACCCCTTTTCAAAAGAGCCTCGCCGTCTCCTGTGGCACCCGGTGAACAAAAACAGAATCAATAGCATAAATATCAAAATCACGGACGGGCGCAACAACATTATAGATCTGAATGACCAAGACGTGGCTTTAAGCATCATCATCGAAGAAGAAAAAGAAAAATAATTTACACATAAGTATAATAATGAATCATCCGAGCGAGTGGGCGAGATATTATGACGCGCCAAACGGAACATATAGATACAAACACAAAGGTACGGGGGTTGTTAGAGACACCCTGATGAATATAGGAAAGCGGTTCAAAAAGAAGGTCACCCGTCAGACGATGAAGAAGGCTGTAAATGAAGCCTCGAAGCAAATGCTGAAAAAAGCTGCAGAAAAAGCAGAAGAAAAAGCGGCTGACAAGATACAAGCGGTTTTGCGGCGGGGTGAACCCCGCACCCCAAGTGTAAAACCTAAGGGTAAAAAGACCCCGCAGCGTACACTTAGTACCGAGTCGCGGCAAAAACTGAAGAAGATGCAAAGTGGGGTATCAGCAACTCAGTTGAGCGGGGATTAACGGAAAAAGTTAAACCAGATTTTAAACGCGGGTCGGGCTGCAAAGTTGAAAGTAAATCAATATTTGGCGGAAAATTAAAATAATTTTTTTAAAAGATATATAGGACGCAAGATGTTCAGAAGCCACAGGCATTTGGAAAAAACAGAGTATGTTCGTATCGGGTTAGACAAACCGATCACTATCCCGGGTAACAATCAGCACCAGGTAAAAACAAACTATAAATTCACACTCACCGACCGAGACAACTGGTTTGACTGGTATAACGCCTACTTCCGGGCTGATTTCACTTTCGAGGCAACCGCGGATGGCGCGGCAGTTGCAGGGGACGTCCGGTCAGCGCCCATTAACGGCTCATTTTCACTGATAAACAAACTTGTGGTAAAATCATCGGGCAAAAACATTTACAACGTAGACAACATTCACAAGTTAATATTCATAAAGAACTTGTTGGATTTTTCTGATGACTTTGCGAGGAGCGCAGCGAAAGATCAGTTTTGGTATCTGGATACAGATAATAGCAATGTAACGGCCGTCGCTGCCACTAACCAAGGAATCAGACAAAGAGGCTTGCTTGCCCACGCCGGCCTCACGGTTGAAACCCTCATACCGCTTAACAGGTACTCATTCTTCGAAGAGCTGAGTGACAAGCTTCTTCCCCCCATGCAGATGGAGTTCGAAATTGAGCTACAATCGGATGCAGAGCTGATTTGGCAAAACGATGGCACCAATCGTAGGGTAGTGGTGAGAAACTTCGAGCTGTGGGTTCCAATGCTGCGTTTCACCAGCGAAGGACAGAAGCTCGCAAACGAAAACTTTTTGAAACCTCAGAAATGGACGTACCTGAATGAAATGATCCAGCCCAGCAGCAGCCGGCGTGACGCTTTCGGTTCGTGGCAGATAAATCCTGGTCTAAAAGACGCAAAACATGTTTTCATTTTCATACAACAGTCAAGGAAGAAGGACGCCTTGACTCAAAACCCCTACTTCTTTGACACCTTTGACATTGACGGAGACAATTCAGCCAAGCTAGCGACCTGCCGGCTACAGTACGGCTCTTCACAGTACTATCCGGAGCTGGAATACGACGAAAACTTCAAACTGCGCATTCTTAATGACTTAAAGAACTACCGGTACCGCAAAAACGACTACAACACCGGTGTTCAGCTTCAGCCCAACAACTTCGGGACGCTATACCCAATAGTCTATTTTGACTTACGTGAAAACAAGGATAACAAGACCAACGACCCGAAACAGATGGTTTTCCACTACAAGCTCAACGAGGCGGCCAACGCGCAAGACTACACCATTTATGCAGGAATTTTGTACGAGTCCGAACTTGTTCTCAGGCAGGTGGGTAATGAGCTGGTGATGGTTTAAAATAATTTTTGTATGAAATATAAGAGATGACGACTTACTATCCGCACAAGATTTCACTTTCAGACGGACAGAAGGTAAGCCTCGCGCGGGCCTTTGGGCCAGGAGAAGCAGTTACGCTCAGATTCAAACACGAGGCTATAACCGGCGGTAGCGACACTTTGCACTTGACCACCAGACAGATCAAAAAAATAGAGCGCGCTATCAAAAACAAAACGGGCGTGGACATAGACATGAGCAAGACACAAATCAGACATGTGCGCAAAATAGCCGCGCAGGGGGCCGGCATGCGGGTAAAACCCCCAACAGGAGGAAAGGGAATGCGCATCAACCCTCCTCCATATATGCGCCCTCCTCCATTTATTGGTTCTTGGGGTGACCAAAAAAAAGCCCGCCTTCGTTGATGTCCCCTTAACTGATTATGACTTGCAGCGATGGTGCCAATACTTGAAAATCCCCATCAAAGGTATATTTGCGAGAGACGAGATCCACGTGAAAAACCACTCCCCTTGTATAATCAACATGGATGATCTTGGAGGGCCAGGCACCCATTGGGTATGCTGTTGGGGCGGGCGCGAATACTTTGACTCTTTCGGTTTACCTCCGCCCGCAGAATGGGAAATTGAGTTGATTCTCGAGGGCAAACAGACCTTTCTACGAAATGACAACCAGCTTCAGTGGGAATCCAGTGTGCGCTGCGGCTACTACTGTTTGCTTTTCCTTAATGAGCGTAACAAAGGACGGTCGTTTCGAGATATTTTGAGCATGTTTTCTGAAAATACACGCGCCAACGAGGCTGTGGTGAAGGATTATTTTACACATAATGTATAAGTGGGGTAAACCCCACACCCCAGTGAATTTTTGCTAGTTATATAGGATGGATGTTTACTGTGTGAAAGAAAAGCGCTTCACACCTAATGTGGTGGGAAGTGAAACATTTGCTACCGCAAGAAATGGTAAAAGGTTGCTTAAAGTAAAATGTGCTAGCTGCGGCATTACCAAGACAAGATTTGTCAGTGCTCAAGAAGGAGGTAATATTTTGGATCCAATATTTAAGTGGACCAGAAGTGGTTTACCCAAAAAGAAGAGAGAAGAACTTGCACGCGCTGAAAAAAGAATGTTTGGAGGTGGGGTTCTTGATACAGTTGGAAATACAGCAGCTGAAGCTTTCTTTGAGTACGGAGTTCCTTATTTAGCAAAGCAAGGTGTGAAACAAGGAAGATACTTTGCAAGCGAGTTTCTGAGACAACCAGAGTATCAGAAGAAGTTAGCCAATAAAGCCAAACCAATCGCGAGAAAAGCTGTTAATTACACAATTGATGCTTTGTCTGGGGATTTGTTGACTAAAGCCTCAAACAGATTAAGACCAAAAGATATGATACCGGGAAATAAGTTGAAAGGCGGGTGTCACACAGGCGGGTAGCAACTAAGTTGCTGATACCCGAGAATTTTCTTTAATTATATAAGATGGAGGTATACTGCGTGAAGGAAAAACGCTTCACACCCAACGTACCGGGAAGTGAAAAAAACACTACCACAAAAAATGGTAGAAGAATGTTAAAAGTAAAATGCGCAAGTTGTGGCATTACCAAGACACGGTTTATTAGTGGGGGTACCCAACGTGGTGGTAATTATGATATGAGAATTTATGTGGGTAATAGAGTAGATGACCCAACAAACCCTCTTTATGAACGACTCCGCGGTGGGGCTTTTGATTTGCATAAAGCCATCGGCAAGCTGCCTAAGCCAAAGAAAGGGTGGACACTTCCGGGCCACAACTATACAGGGCCGTACAATCCTCTTGAAAAACAGCTTTCTTACGACCCTCAAACTGGAAAGATCTTGAAGATATACCAGCAACCCACAGGCGCCACGGACGCAGTTGCAATGCAGCATGACGTTGATTATGCCGTCTGTGCAGGCAAGAAAAATGAGAAAGGCTGCAAACACGCTGCAGACAAAAAAATGGTGAAGGCGCTCGACGCTATTCCCAAAAACAAACGGCAATGGGGTCACGCCGCGGCGCGCAACGCAATCAGCTCGAAGCAAAAGGTGGGTTTGGGTGTCGGTGAAACGATCAATAAAAAGATCGGCGAAAAAATTCCAGGCTTTCAACAGTCTCAAGATGTGGCTGCTGCAATCATGGCTATCACAGGTGGTGATAAGGATTTGTTTAAAAAGTATTGGAGTGGTGATATTGCAAAAGGTGCCTTTAACACGAAAACCGGTCTGTTCAGCAAAAAGTTTTGGACACACCCTAAAAATACAACTGATCCATGTAATCGGATTGTATATAAAAATGGAAAATGGAATAACCAATATTGCGATTAGATTACACATTTTTTAAACACATATATAGAAATGGATTCTGTAACAAAATTCCGGCGGGCTGAAATAGAAATGATGAAGAAAAATCTTGAAAACCAGTTGGCGCATTACTACCAAACCTCAGCCAAGTTTAGACGGTGGCACACGCGTTGTCAAACAGTAAGCGGGTTAACAGGCGGAGTCGCTACCATTCTTACCGGCTCTGGGCTGGGCGCTTCGCTTTCTGCGGTTGGCATTGTTGTTGGCGGGCCTTTAATCGCAACTGGCCTCTTGTTTTCATTGGTGTCAACCTCCTGCATGGGCCCCGTCAATTTTTTCCTGCGTAAAGCGAAAAAATACAAAAAAATGCAGACTTTGGCTGAAGCTACGCTGAGCTCAATCAACTCTCTCATATCAACCGCTCTTGACGATGGTGAAATCTCTGACGGCGAGTATCAAGATATTGAGAAAAAGTACAACACCTTTACTACTGAAAAGACAAAACTGCAGTTTTCAAACCACACTGACAGTGGAGACACCTCTAAGGTAAAGGTTAACAGAACATCAAAGACAAATTCTGTTTAATCGTGGGGTGTTTGCCTCCAACCACCATTCGTTGAAACTTTTTTCGGCTTTATTTCTGGTTTGTACCATCTTCGGCAATCTTTTCGTGAGCTTTCCCAGTATTGCCTTTTTCGCCGGCCAATCGATAGGTGAAACCTTTTGAAAATAGTTGTATAAAAAACAAACGTAGTTACATGGCCTGAGATTCGTCAGCTTGAATTGGTGAATGACATTACCCAAAAAGGTCAGCCCCATTTCGTCACCGACCTGATCTATAGAAATACCGACTTTTTTTAGTACCGCAAGTAAATACCACAGTTTTAGATTGGGAGGGTGGCCCATCTCTTCGGGCTCAGGGTAGAATTCCCCCTCGTAACGGTAGTCAAGATCTTTTTCGGGTTTGATTTCTTTTATTATCGCTTCCTGGTCTTTCAGCATCATTTCTTTTAACTGTTCACTGTGGGGGTATCCCTCGCCCCTTAGGTAAGGTTTTGTAGCCATGTATATATGTCGCGCATAATTATTTAAATGGATAGAAAATTAGAGCGGCGTTACTACAGCCCACAGGGTTACTGGAAAGGTATCTCTGCCATTAAAAAATTAGCGGTCGCTGCAAAGGTTCCTGAAGTTATTGCCAAAGAATGGTTGTTCAAACAAGCGCTCTGGCAGATCTATCTCCCCGCGCCGCGCTATATTCCTCGCCTAAAATTCGATGTGCCTACGCCCAACAAAGTGCATCAGGCAGATCTTCTTTTTCTGCCACATGACAAAGTAGGCCGTAGCACTTACAAATACGCGCTTACTGTTGTTGATATTGCCAGCAGATTCAAAGAAGCTCAGCCTTTAACTTCTAAAAACTCTGATGAGGTTGCCAAAGCTTTTAAGACAATTTATACACGGGGACCTTTGAAATGGCCTGAACTGTTGCAGGTTGATCCTGGCCGCGAATTTATGGGTGCTGTTACAAAAGAAATGGAAAATCACAAAACTTCCATCAGACGCGGCCACCCTGAAATTCATAGAGACCAAGCTATTGTTGAACGTTTCAATCGTACCTTGGCTGAGCGTTTGTTTGGCCACCAGTACGCGGTTGAAATGCGTTCACCTGAGGGTCTGCGGTCTACTGTGTGGGTAAAAAGGCTCCCCAAAGTTGTTTCTGCTCTGAACAACCAAGTCACTCGATTGATTGGTATGAAACCTGCTGCTGCAATCAAGAAAAAAAATGTTTATGCGGAGCCGTCAACTAAATATTTGAGACCCGTTGGTTTGAACGAAAAAAAGCTCCCATCCATCGCTATGGTTCGGTATTTGTATGAACCTGGTGAGCTTGAAGGCGGGACAAAAAGAGCCACTGATCCAATCTGGTCTTTGAAAGTTTACAACCTTGAACGTTCTTTTTCCAAACCGAATCAACCTGTTCTCTACTATTTGCGCGACGGCCCTAAGCGTGGTTTTGTACGTGAAGAACTGCTTGTGGTACCTCCGGATACAGAATTACCTCCAGCAGAGGGTTAGCAACTCAGTTGCTGTTCCACACCTAAATGTGATATTCGATTGGTTCGGTGTGGATTCCGTCGGCTAGCACCCAGCGTTTGTCATAATACGCGCTCAACCCCAGCTTCTCCTGCTCGTATGTCACTATTTTCCCTTCCCGCATCCGGAACCCTCTGTTTGTTGCCATATCTTTGTTGTCTTCCAACGCCGCTTTGAAATGTTGCCAGGTAATGGAGTTTTGCTTCTTTGACATCCCTTTTGTGCTTAGCTTCTGCTTTTCTCCCCGGTCATCTGCGAAATAACATTTTGAGCACAGCGCTATCATCCGCTCCCCCGCAAACTCCTACTTAAATAGCCCTGGTATTCTCCCTCTCCACTGTTTCCATGCCTTCCAATCCCCTTTTTTTGCTGCAAATTCTTCTTTCAACTCTGGGTGCACAGTGTCCTCGAGTTCCTTATTTGGTATTCGCCAATTCCACTTGCTCCATGCCAACCAATTCTTTTTTTCTTCCTCGAATTCTTCTCTCATCTCTGGCCTCACAATGTCTTCGAGTTCCTTTCCTGATATTGCCAAATAGTTGCTGTCCGTGTCCATCTGGATCAGCTCGAAATCCTTTCTGTCAAAGTACCTGTCTAGGAAGTCATAATAGAATTCCAACATTCGCAGCTTTGCCAGCTGATAGACAGCTATTCCGATCTGAAACGGTCTTCTTATTGTAATTCGTGGCTTCCGACTTTCTAACTCATACGCCGCTCCTATCTCATCAAGATCTGAATAGTATGCACTTCTCAGAGCTCTGTCAACTACCTTCTCATCTTTTGTGTAAATGACATTTGTTTGCCGCTCCAAGGCTTCGATGAGCTTTCCGTACCCACTGTTTCCCAGCAGTTTAAACACCTCAGCCAGCAGTGCTTTGCTTTTTTCCACGTCTCCTGTCCGACGAGCCTCCGTAACTTGTTCCACAAACCAGGGAAAGATTTTGGCTGGTGTGTAGTCAATTGTCCGATAAACCCTTTTGATAACTGCACCGTGATTCACATACCAGAGCAGTAGAGGCGCGTACACAAGTATCTTCTGTGCTGACAACGTTCCCATGAGTTACTTATCTTCTCCTCGTTTTCTTTCTGTATCACGCAAGTATTTGAGCATATGCTCTGGGACAGCTTTGACTGGCACCGTTTTGTTGTGAAAGAACGGGCACATTTCCTCGAACTTTTGGTGTAAGTGATTTGGAATCTCAATATCTATTTCAGCATATCCAAACCAGCTTCTTTCTTTGAGTCTGTGCGTTAGTACTGGTGCGCCGTCTATTTGGTACTCACCTGTATAGTGTACAACCCTTTCCTTTCCACAAGGCATTTCTCTTAGCATGGTTGAGAGATACAAGGCGTTGGCATCATATCCGAGGATGTTTTGGCAAAGTTTTGGTTCTGCTATTTGATGTGATCTTATTCTTGTTTTTCCAACTTCATGGTATCTTGTGAAAACGAGGCTTGGGCCTCCGACAACAGCTTCTTTTAGCATATCGTATGCTTCTTTGCTTGGGCTGTAAAGCTCCGCGTTGCGTTCAATAGCTCCTCTTAGAAGGTAATGTAAGCTCACACCTGGGATGCTGACTGCGTCTTTCATTATATCGATTCCCTTCTCTGTGTAGAAGTTTCTCATCTTTTCCAGAGCCTCAAGTCCGGGGGCGACATCGAGATTATTGTAGTAACGCACCCAGTCTTTGAAGGTTTTCATTCCCTTTTCTCGGAACGTTTGATTACAGGCTTTCCATTCTGACAGTTTTAGTGTGAATTCATTTTTCAACTTTGAGTACCAATGCGGGTAATCCGGCAATCCCGGGTAATCCAGCTTTTCAGGTCTGTCAAACCACTCGTATGGAAACCATGATTTCGTTGTCTTGCAGTCGTATGCCTTTACCCATTTCTCGTAGCTCGTTCCTGGGCCCAAGTAGTTGATTATGTCAAGAAAACGGAAGCCAGAAGTGAGTAAGAACATGATTTTGTTTCCATGCTTTGCTACTCTGACTTTGTTGGTTGTGTCCGCAAGTTTTTCTGCGAAGTGTTTCTTTATTAGATTAAGATCGTATTGCCCGGAGTTGAAACCCAGTACTGGGACCTGGTCGCACCATTCTTCTATTTTTTTCCTCTGATCTTTTGGTAGCAGGTTTACATCTGCTGGCATAAATTCATCTCTTACTTTTGTTCTTATGTTTTTTCCGCGTCTTTCCAACTCTTCCGCGAACTTGCGGACCAGCTCTGTTGGATCTTTTTCACAGATATGGGTTGGCTCTCTTTCAAGAGTGTCACCGATGCTTACTGAGATTGGAACGTGTACGTTCTCGATTGTGAGTGAGTCTGTCGGCTCCTTCCGCTGATTGTTGTCTCCGTATGCCTCAAAATCATACAAAATAGCGTGTGGGTAACTTTTTGTTTTTGCTTCCGGTAGTTGTTCAATATATTTGTCTCCGACTTCGCAGGCCCAACACTCAATCACTCTGTAGCCTTCCTTTCGGAGATAAGCTGTTCTTCTCTTTGTTGCTTGGAAGAGATCTTCTCTTGTTCTGTCCCCGCGTTCTATTATTTTATCTCGATCGTGGTAACATTTTGGACATCCGTGCCAGTAGCACCCGTGATACTGTAACACCAGCTTTTTCTCATGGTTGTAGCCATCAACTGGTCTTTTCCCTATCCAACGCTCTCCTCCATGTCCTGACATTGCGTGGTGAATGGGGATTTTCCAACGCTTTGCTACATACTCTAGCCACTGAATTGATTCTTTTGAGGCTTGATTTTTTGGATAAAACGCTTTCTCATAAGCTGTCTGGGGTGCTTCGACCTTTTCACCTGGGCAATCTATTACGGTTTTCCCTTGGGCGCATCTTTCTGCATGACGTTGAAGACTGACGGATTGGGTGAATCTTGCTTTGCAGTGGATGCATGCATAAGTTTTCGCTAACTTTCCCATATCTTTTATTAAGAACGCGTGCTCTTCATAAATTCCTATTGTCATTATGTTTTTTAACTTCGACGTCGGATTTCTTGCTAGATGCCATACAACTTCTTTTTGATCTATACGCTCTGGTACATATACCCTTATTCCCAGCCAGCCTGAGAAAGCAGTGCCCTTATTCAGATGCATTTCGACCTTTTCCAATTCATCCAGTGAGGTTTTTACACAATCCGTCGGCGTATTGCTGAGTTTGAAAAAACTCTTAGCTAGACCTTGCGCCGCTTTTGTGCTTCGATCTGGTCTAGCTCCTTTGTGTACAGCAATACAACGCCATAGACACATGTTATCTCTATAGGTATCCAGTGCCATCATTGCTTGTCCTCTCGCTGCATGTGCACGGTTGCGCAGCCAGTCTGGTAAGGGTCCTGTTCCCATCAGTGGTTGACGGTCAAGCACAACCTTTACATCAGCATTAAAATGATCCTCGAAGATCCACTTTGTGTTTGGTCTTTCGATACTGTCCGCATCCAGACGTACGGCCTCCCTATTTCTTAACCAATTCTCCGCTTCTCCATATGTATTCATCCAAGGAGAGCCTTTATTTTGGTAGTAGAAAATTATGGTGCCGTCTTCAATGTTACGTAACATATATGAATAAGTGTGCCTCATGTAAAATGATGTCCGTACGTTCTCTCTTATTTTTTCCATAAATTTTGGTGTGAGGTCTTTATTCAGATCTTTTATGATGCGCCATCTCTTGAACCGCCTCCCGCTGCTCTCTTCACCCTCGAATTTTGTGGCTTCGTACAGATTCAGAATCTCATTCTGGTAGTCTGTCACATTTCTTATGTTATTCGGTTGAATGGGATCGAATTGTCTCAGAAGTTGTTGTCTTCTGTTCCTTTTTCTGGGCGGTGCTGTTGGTTGGTAAGGTTTTGGTTGTAAAGGTGGTCGTAAACGCTTCTTTGTGGTTTCTGGAATTGGTTCTTCTAGCACATTCCTTATTATCTTTTTCACTGCGGGTACGTTTTCTGAAAGAAGTTGCGATAAATACCGCAGTTCTGTGGGGTCTATTTTTGCAAGTTCTTGTTCGAGAGATTCGAGGTCTACATCTTCGAGAGATTCGAGGTCTATTTTGTCCATTGTATATTATGTAGAAAAATATTTTTTTATTAAATTAATTGTTGTTAACTTAATGTTGTGTTTCTCTAATTGAAAAACTTTTATACTGCACGGTGTCAATTCTCTAATTGCTTGTCCCCGCCGCCCTCTGTTTATGTTTCCTGCGTCCTTTTTCCTAAGTAGTATAGTCGGTATTAATCAAATACTATCTTTGGTAAGCCTAAATTTTTCTCCTCTTTAGGAGACTATAGTCAGGGGCCAAAACCGGGCCACGCGAGCTGTGTGAGCGTGGTTTGGTTTTGGTTCCCCTGACTACTAGTCTCCTGAAGAGGTGAAAAATTTAGGTGCACCCAAAGTGGTATTTGATTAATACCGACTATACTACTGCAAGCAATCTCTGCAATTCAATATTTTATATTCTGCTGCTTCCAAGACGATTCTTCTATAAATTTTGAGAGCTTTCCTCCTTTCTTAAGTATCAGGACTGATACTCTCAGGCAAATTGCCATTCAAAATAAACAGCTGGAGGAATTTAATAGAAAGTGGAAGAATTTCATTCAACTTTTGTCATTTATTTCATTATTTACATTTCAATCTTCTTGATTTTCCTTGTTATTTGTTTTTCCCTTTATTCTTTTAGCCAATACAAATGTAAATCCAAAATTACTGCTTATTTTAAACGTAAACTTCCTTGTACCTTATACTCTACTTATATGTGTATTTAAGATTGTTTTTGCTACCTTTTACTTTGTTAACCGTTGTTTTTGTATTATTTTGAAGGTCAATAAAACATACATTTTTTATGAGGTTAATTAAAAATTATTCCATGAGCCCGCGTTGGATACGAGGTGGTAAATAGCCAACGAGGCGCAAAGCGCCCAGTTGGCTATAACCACTCGTATCCAACAAGGGCGAATGGAATAATTGTTTTATTAAATTCTTCTTTAGTAAAAATCAACTGGACATTTCATTTTAATGTAAACGAAGTATGAGGAGGTGGGAAAATTTGTGGCGCGGTGTTCACTTTTTGAGTTGAATGAAACACACGAGGAAACCGAGCGAGAGAGTTTTCTTCTGAAGATTTTCCTCGGAAAATCTCCTGGTAAATCGTCTTTTCATCCTGGAAAATTGTGACAACAATTAAAGGAGAAGTTCACTCCAGAATGGCCATTTATTTTCTTTACGCCAATAAAAAGGTTATACAAAAATATGTTATTCACCAAAATTTCAGCTTCCAACGAGCGCTATATCCCTACGAAATCTTTCTCTAAAGTAGCCCAAAATTCGACAACTGAACGCCGCCATCTTGGAGCTAGTAATGTATGCGTGATGTCAAAGAGTTCAGCCTGAAGTCTAGCGGGAAAATTTAAATACTTCAAACTCCTTATTTCTTTGAAGTGGCTTTTGTTTGTCAAAATGCCTGTCTGAAAGGAAAGAAAGGTGAAAGGTTTTTTTGTATCTCTTGAAGCTCTGTTTGAGAAACATGGAGCTGCACAAACAGGCATTTTGACAAACAAAAGCCACTACAAAGAAACAAGGAGTTTCGAGTATTTAAATTTTCCCGCTAAACTTCAGGCTGAACTCTTTGACGTCACACATACATTACTAGCTCCAAGATGGCGGCGTTCAGTTGTCGAATTTTGGGCTACTTTAGAGAAAGATTTCGTAGGGATTTAGGGCTCGTTGGGAGCTGAAATTTTGGTGAATAACATATTTTTGTAGAAACTTTTTATTGGCGTAAAGAAAATAAATGGCCATTCTGGAGTGAACTTCTCCTTTAAGCTTTACGGGAAGATCCAAAGCAATAGCTTTTCTGGAAATTATACGCCTTGTGCAAGACAAGCGAAGCAAGTGTTTACAGATTGTGCTTGTTTACGGCTCCACGGCTGTCATCAAGACTACTACATTATGCTGAAACGAAATTGCACTCAGATTTGATGAAGTTTATGGAAGTATAAAAGGACAAGATCAAGATTGAAAGGTAACAAACTTAACTGAAGTGCCGAGCCTAATTTTACGTCGAACACTGAATGAAATTGTGTCTGTTTTCTGGTCTTCCCGTAAATTATTTTCTGCTTTTCTTCTTCGTTTATTCTCTCTTCTTGCACATTTACAAGTATTTTTAATTAAACGTTTTGCATCAATCCTTTCAGTTTTACGTAGTTGAGTCAACTATGGCATTTTATGCCGGTATTTGTGTGGTTTCAGGGAATGCACTGTTGATTATTTCTTGTATAAGCTTATAAACCTCGCCAAATTTGCCATTTTTCTAATGGAACTTTCGCTTCCCACAGGAAAATTTTTAAACTGAGCGGCACTCGCCGCACTCGTTTCCCATATAAGGTCAAACGCAGGTATAATGGCTGATAACCGAGATCTAGTGAACCAATCAGAAAGCTAGAATTGCATTATCCGAGGTTGAGAATTTAATAATGTTTGTTACCTCTCTTAATTCCAAGAAACAGCTGCATGTTGACACCTTCTGGTCCATGTTACTTTAAAATAAACCCATGAAACTAGAGGCCATGATGTCGAGCAGCTGTCATAGCACCAATTTGGAAGCACCAGAAATCATTTTGGTTTTCACTTTCGAAATTGCCTTGTGCACGTTTTTACTCTTGCAATTTATCCGTCTTCTTACAATTTCTTCACATGAGTGTGATTTCAATACCATATAGTTTAACTTCATTACCATTATACAATGATGAATTTACTGGAAATAACTATACTGGTGGAGGGTGATGTGAACAACTTAATTGGTTGCAAGGCAGAGGTTTATTTGCAAATCCACTCTATTGCAGTACTTGCGATAGGGATATGGTGCTTGCATTGCAGAATGAAAATCACATTGCAGTCAGTGGTAAGCACAATTTTGCTTCACCGCACTTTCATTTAGATGTTGATTGTCAGTTTGAAAGGACTAGAAGCGACTGGAATTGACTATAAAAAGAGAACCAGGGGTGAAGGAGAACATTGCCTTATAAAACTAATGGGTATGATCATTGGGTTTTTTCTTTAAAAAGAGCCTCAAAAGGTCTGGGTAGCTCAAAGCATCGAAATATCACAGGTAAGGTTATTAGAAAACAATATCAACATAACTTTGAAGCTATCCCATGAAATATTCTTAAGTTATTCTCAGGACAAATGGGCTTGGTCAAAATCACTGTATAAAATAAGCGCTCTTAACTGAAGCAAAACGGTAAATTAACAAGTCCAAGGGACTGGGGGGGGGGGGGGGCATGCCCCCCCCCCCCCCCGTTTTTTCCCAAAAAGTAAAAACAGACCTGTATAAAAATGTTGAAAATAAAATTTTATCTCCCGAGTGGTTTGAAACAATAATATTTGTACTTCTTTTCATTTTTTTTGAAGGTATGTAGGGTGATGCACAATAATATTAAACAGCCAAAAACTAAAGCAAACCAGAAATTGTGACAACAATGTGAAAAAAATGTCTCAAATGTCTAGACGCCTTGTTCTCTCCTCATTGTCGAATTTCTGTCTCAAAAACCCAGAAAATCCAAGCAGAAGTCCCTTTTATCCTGGGTAAAGCCCCAGGATACTAAGGTGAGAGTCAAGGATGAGAATGTAGAAGAGTCTTGCGTTGCAGAAATACCAGAGGGGAGTTCTGAAAGTGGTCAGGATTATCCTGCTGTTGAGTCTGTTGAAGCAGTTGGTTCCCAGTTACCTCTACTAGGAGATAGACCAAATCAGCAAAGAAATTTGCTGTGACAGTGTAGGAAGTAAATAATTCGCAATATGCGTAAATCACGACTACCTCTTGGAGAACGCTGGAAATAGCATTTCCAAGCCACTAGATTTCAAAATTTTCTGGGGGGCATGCCCCCAGAACCCTCTAGCAGCTTGCACCTCCAGTGCTCATGCCCCCCCCCCCCCCCCCCCGACTGATGACTACAATAAAAATCTCATCTAGTACATTTGCTAACCAACAAAAATTACATTAAGATAATTTTAATTACCAGCAAAAATAATGAGGTGTGGGAATGAAAATTGATGACACCTCTCATGACAATTCATGTAAAAAATGCCTTGAACACTCATTTATAACAACCCCCCTATATATGCAAGAAATAATTAAAATGACACAAACACTCATTTATAGCAACCACTAAATTAATACAATTGCAGGACTATGATTGAAGATGCAAAAAGGTTAAGAGAACAACAAGTTCGAGATGCAACTGCATCAGTTAGTTTACATTTTGAAAAACTGAAGACTATATGAAGCAAGTAAAAAAAATCTCATATGACAAACATTTCATATCTAAACATAACAAAAAGAGATAATGAAATAGAAATAATGATAATCAACACTTTCTTGTTAATATAATTTTTTAGCAGTTTTTCAACCATACACTGAAATTGTGTGACAAATTTTTTCACATTTCTCCAACTAAATAGTCACATACATGTATTTGGTAATGTTCATAAGTTTGTATACCTATATTATAATGTAATGAAAGTAAACAAATAAAATAAAAATATTAATTAAATCTTTTACATTTATTTATTTTCAGGCAATGGCCGATAGAGCTGTAAGCCAAACTGTATCACAAGAGGTACTAGCATTTAGCCAAAAAATGCATTTTAAATAAATAAGAACTACAGAAGAAAAAATCATTTTATCAAATTGCACAAAAACTAAATGAAAATACATGAGGCAACGAAAATTGTCATTCTGATAGACAATGAAGCAAAGCTATTTGCTTTAACACGAACAAGACATCTAGTGTTATAAAAGCTCCATATTTCTTACTGGTACTTGTTATATAAAACCTCCATATTTCTTACTGGTACTTGTTATTTAATCGCATTGACCATTATAGCCAAACAATAGAAAAGTAGAGAACATCACACTACATCTCTTCCTTCCAGAAGGCACCAGAGAAACATTGAATCTGTTCAGGGAAAGCACTTTAGAGGTGATAAACAGGTAGAAAATGTTTGGAGAGACAGTTACATTTCCTTTTTCACTAATTGGAAGGTGAAGACAAAAAAAGTTCTTAAACGGTGTGAATACTCTAGACCAAGCCAATTGAAAAAAAACTCAACATGTTTGATCGTACAAACGCATAGCTGCTTGGTTCTATTTTTTGACTTATCAGTTACATTAGCTTGGCTTATACAGTTCATGATATTTTAAAAAAGTCGGCATCTACAGCATCCAATAATGTCAGGGACAGATATTCCTTAAAAGATCCGGATAAAGGAACAGACTTCAATTGATTTACAGACTATAATCATTAGAAAGATTGTTAGAATCTCTTCCACAGCATTTGAAACGTGAGAAAAAGTTGTTTGACTAAAATCTTGACCGTTAGCTAAATAGAGGCAGTTTCTAGTATCAATAGCAAATATCGGATGCAGTTACGAAGAAGAGGCTGGATCAGATTAACATCCACAAGTGACAGTGGAACTGAAAGTGTAAGAAGAAAAGCTGTGAAGTGCATTGGACGTAAAACCATTAAATACCCAGGACAAATAAGTCAGTCCCAGCACGTAAAACCATTAAATACCCAGGACAAATAAGTCAGTCCCAGCCCATCAATGAAATTCCAAAGAGCTTTCACTCACTTGGTGAATCACAGAAACAGTGTTGTGAAAGAAGGATGCAAGCAGACAAAGAAAGCCATGCTAAATTTCTGGTATTTAAAAGGCTTACATGGCCTTCTTAACTTTCCTGTTATTTTATGTTGTACTGGATGGTTGTACTGCTCCTGATACATCAAGGTTGTCTGGACAGTACTTGATTTCTGCAGTATATATGTAGACTGCGGAACAGACCTGAAAGGCGTAGAGAAGGTAGTCAAAGAAGAAACTAGTGGACCAGGGTAACTCTTGGGGTGCCGATCAATGCACAAAAAGTTGTTCCGTAGTCTACATATTTCACCCCAAAGTGAGCCATCCTTCGACTCAGTGTTGGAAGACTTCACGCATATTGCAGATAGTCTCAACCCAGAAAGTCTAGAACTTCTATACGAGTCAGGTTTTGGAGCACGTATTTCTGTATTTCAGCTTTCAGGTTCTCGTCGTTTTCCCAATCAAGATTCCGAATTCTACTCATTTTGGACGTGGGACGTTACTGTTTGGATTTCTTGGGCAATTTCTCTTTGATATGGGTCATGCGGGTCTCAAGCTCGGCGGAAGTCTGCTGATAAAGTCTTCACGGGCTACAAGAACGATGGGACACTGCACTATGTGGCTTATGAACAATAAATGGTTCCCTTTGTGTTTTCCTCTCTCGTGCTCACAATATGTACACTTTGGTTAACATATACTGCAGATATCAAGTACTGTCCAAACAACCTTGATGTATCAGGAGCTTCTAATCACCTCTGTAGTATTGAATATGCATCCAAAGCATCTTGGTCTATGATAACGACAGGCCAAGTGGAAATAACGTTTGTTTGTTTTCCTATGTCAATTTCCAATGTTGATTTTCTATGTTGATTTTCAATGCTGTTTTTTTAATAATTATTTTCAATGTTTTTTCTTCGTCTCTTTTTTTCGTTCGATTATATTTTTTTCCAAATATTTTTAGTGCTTAAATTATTTTCCTTATTTATTTTTTACTTTTTAATTTGTCAACAAATATTTTTACTTTATATTATTAATTCTTATTACAATATATATATGTTATTTGCCGGCTGGGAGGTCGGTATCGTGAAAAACTGTGACCAAGGTCTTGAAAATGCTGCCCGAGGCCGCAGGCCGATGGCAGCATTTTCAAGACCGAGGTCACAGTTTTTCACAATACGGACCGACCCAAAGCCGGTAAATAACTTATTAATTTTTTTCTTACTTGGTTAAAAAAAATCTAAAAAGATTGTCTTGCAAAATGTAATTGAATTATACGCATGTATCCAATGTGCATGTTGAATCGATCCCTAAAAGCTGCAGCTAAAGTGAAGAATGATTTGTTTTCCGGCAAACAAAATAAATTTGCTAAACTGAACAGTACTCACGGAAAAGGTCATCAGAAAAAAAGAGAAAAGTAACTTTAATAATAAAAAAGAAGCACAAGAGAGAGCAAAAAAAAAATCTCGAGTCACGAAAGTGAAATTGAATGAAGTTTGTTTGTGCAGTTTGGTCATCTGCACACGGCACAATTTTGCGAGAATTAATTTAACTGTTTTTAATCAAAACATCCCATTTTCTTGAATGGTAATAAGCAGTATTTGGTTTTGGGGAAAAGTAGCAGAAAGGCAAAGCTTTTAAAAGGATAAGTCGAGTCTATAAACCAGCGACTTGCAGTAAACCGCATTACGGCGTGAAAATCAGTGCGAATGCATAAACACGATCAACCAACTATAACTTGATTTTGTCAATAAATACAAAAAATACCCGCCTATTGGAGAAATTCAAGGCCTTTGTTAATTCCGTTACTAAGTTAACTTTTGAAAGAATCAATCGTGTTTGTAACTAAGCCGGCGACTTGCAGGTAAGCGCAATGGCATGAAAATCAGTGTAAATAATGCACAAACAACGATCAACAAACTACGATCATAAAACTTGTACAACTTGATTTTGTCAATAAAGAGAATCAATAATCGCCTTTTGGAGAACTTCAAGGCCTTTAATTCCACTGCTTATTTTTCCTTTTACATTTACAATGGTTGGTGAGAAATTACATTAACTTTGGAGAGCAAAACTTTCGAGGACTCCTTCGCTTCGCCGCCAAATCAAACTGACGAAAGCGTTACCGTTACCCGTGGGCAGATATAGGAGAATCTTGCCCGCGCTAAGAACCAATCAGATTGCAGGATTCGTTACCATGCCCTCTTGGAAAAAAATAATATTTTTTCTCCCTTTTTTCTATTTGATTGCTTATATTTTTCGTTCAATTTTTTATTCCTTTGTCCTCAAAAACTTATATATTTTACTATGATAATGCTGGGCCACCATACTTACTTAACTTATGTTGTGAATGAAGTTTCAAACTTTATGTGAGTATGTTTCTAACACATACTCTCTAAGTTACATTATGTTTTAAGAAAATTAATTTGAAACTTGAACTTAAATACTGCAATACAAAGCTTGTTAATGTTTTTTAACCTAACTAGTGGTTTTCCATCAAAACTGCAAGGGTTCAAGTAAAGTTCAGTTTCCCAGTTTTTGCCTGTGGTATTTAATACTTTGGTCTACAAAATCAAGGAACTGCAATCCTTTCCTCTCTGACATCCAACAACAGATTGGCAATGACTTCTCTAGTATGTTCATCTTAAGCTTGGGAATCACCATTTCAAATCAGATTGAGTGCATTGCCCTGAAGCCTCCTAGAGTTATTTTTGAATTTAGATTTAACAATGTCATCACCCATTTGAACAAATTTTGTACCATTTCTCTTGTCATGTAAAACTAATTACTAGCCTATCAACTAGCTTCAAAGAATTGTAAATATAGTTACGATCAGCATTGGTCATATTTGGACAAGTCAGATAATACCATATGGCTTGCCTCACATGATTATAACTACTAGGACAATACCTATTACAAATGAAAAAAAGATACACACTTAGACCTTGTTACACCAACAGTGTAAGTTAATATTGCCTCCTCTGCATGCTTTGATTGAAGGTCCTTGGTTCTTTCCACATCACCCAGAACAAAACCAATAATTGGGGATCGAATTGGTAAGTCATGAAATTAAGCAAATTGTTTCACAGCCGATATCTCTCTTTCTCAATGGACAAATTTCTCTCAGTGGCATGTAATGTTTTTTGCCATTTCAACACATCCCTCTTCATTATTTGCTCCCTCTCCTCAATCAAAGAACTGTAATGTCTGAGCAATTGTTTGACTTCACTATCACAAACTGGTTGACCACGAATTGCTTGCCTATTTCTTTCTACTCCGAGCCTTCATACCAGTAGGGAACTTCCAACAAGGAACTTTTAATTCCGCAAGAATAAGTTCAGTTCATCTTTTCACCACAGAGTAGATCTCATATCTATCAATTCCTGTCTCTTCTCCTCCGATAAGATGTTCTTGTCTTCTGGTTCTAACAACCCGTTTTTTATGACAAAGACAAGATCATGTGTCACCACACTAACGATTTTCCGTATAACAGTTGAAAGCGTTAGCATTCCAGTAGATAGCCATTAGAACGCTCCCTTGAAAACGTTTATTACGCGAGACCAATCATTAGGCGTTAGTTTTCAACCATTAGAACGGATGGTGTATCCATTAGGTAATAATTAGCATTCGTTAGCTCAAGTTAGAACGAGTAGCTAAAGCGTTAGAATGATTCCATTACCATTGCTATTAAACGGAAATTAAAATCTGTTAGAACGGCAGGCTAAAGCGTTGCAATCAACCCATTACCGTTTAACAGTAATTATATTTTGCTTAGAAGGTCAGCAGCAAGCGCCTTTCGTTGGTTTTCATCGCTGTTTATAGTTAACGCCATCGAAAATTAACCACTCGCTCGAACTCGTTTCAATAAAAACTGCCAGCATGGTGGCAAGCAATGTTGAGTAATTTGGTGTCTTCTATCCAACATTAACACAGTAAAAATTTAATCAAAAACTAATGCAACAAAATCAACAGTTTGTAAGTGGAATAAACAAACAAATTGCGTAGACAGCTTACCTCTGGTTAGCTGTTTCCTGTTGATTAATTTTCTGCTAAATCAAATGTTTTCAATTGATTACGGGCACAAACGAAAAGCTTCCATTGAAATAGGCCTTGAAAACTCATCTGTATTATATTTGTTTATTCTCCGAATGAGATAAGCTGAATCAAAATACTTATACTACACAAAGCTCACTAAAAGCTGAGTGTTGGAATCAAACGCTGTGCTAGCTTTCGATCGCCAAACAGAAATAATCATGTGCTTCAACTATGTAAACAAAAGCCCCAAGTCCCAGTTCATTTGTACAACCAAGCGCATTTCCATGACAACAACAACATTGGTATCAATCTACATACAAACAGGAAAACAGTTTTACGACACACGATGGCACTGACTTTTTTGAAAAAGTAGAGAAAGTCATCTCACCAATAAGGACAGAAGGTTGGGTGTATCTATACGTTTTAGCATTGTTTGGGATTCCACATGTTGGTTAAAGTCCATCAAGTCAACAGTACCAGTTTTTGCATGGAAGAAAGACCAGAAAGCATAAAAAGATATGTAAAGAGATAGAACTTAGTAAATGGCTATTATTCTTAACTAACAAGATTATCTGGACTGAGTGCATCTACTATCACTTGCCAATGTACCTAAACCTTCAAGATGGCCTGTTACTGTAGATGCTTGACCTTTCCTGAGATCATTCCTGACTCGGAAAAGGCTGGGAGGAACAAAGAAGCTTAAAGAGCAAAAAAAACTGGTTAGCCAGAGAATATAACTGCACACCAACTTGAAGAGGTCCTTGATGATCTAAATGTCACCTACTGAACAAATAAAAAGAAAGCTGGCCTGATATCTAAGGTGTGAGAAGTCAGAGAAAATTTGCAAGCCAGTACTTCCCAACTTTATATCTCGCCTGGGCACACAACAAAAATCTTCTCCTTTATCAACACGCACACTCCTCTGTCGCCACAAAGTAAACATTGCATCTTATCGGTAGACTTGCAATGCAGAGGATACTTTTTTATCAAACTTTAAACAATTTTGAAACTTGAAAATGGCTTTAACGTGAAGTAGATATTTCCATAGGGGACATCGCTCATTTCTCAGATGTCTTGGCGATAATTTCTAAGTGGGAATTCCCGGCAATATTGGATTGTCTATGTCAGAAATCACATTGAAATATTTTTTTCATACAGCAGCAGTCCAAGTGAGATTACACTAGTGGTAGACCGATAATGTAACCGATAATGTAACCGCCGACCGGTTAGTTCAGTTGGTAGAGCGCCGGACTTCTGTGCGGGAGGTCTTGGGTTCGAGCCCAGACCGGACCAACACTCAGGGTCTTAAAATAACTGAGGAGAATGTGCTGCCTTTGTGATGACATCCGCAAATGGTTAGACATTCTAGTCTTCTCAGATAAGGACGATAAACCGTAGGTCCCCTCTCCTGCATCTTCACGGTTATGGTCAGCAGGGGACGTTAAAGACCCCACACACTTATCGCAAAGAGTAGGGCATGGAGTTCCTGGTGTTGTGGTCTGGTCTTGTTCTGAAATTACATTGGGGGCATCTGTAAAAATAAATCTTCATTCGTTGTAAACTGCTTAATTGCAGTCTGTCTAAGTCCCCCGCAAAGTGTTGTAAAGCGCATTGAGCATATGGAAATGCGCTATATAAATACCGTAATTATTATTATTATTTATTATTAATTATTATTATTATTATTAATCTCGCCAAGTTCTTGGCTTATTTCTAGTCCTTCAAAAAAATTGTCTGCAATACCATTAATGTTGACCATATCTCCTTCCTCTGGGTAAACTGGAATTACAACATCATGCTCAGTCAATGGAAAACTCTTCTCATGCAGTCAAAAGCAACAGATTGTTGATGCTCAAAAGGATTGGGCACAACCATAGCCTTTCTAGAAACACATGTTACAGGTTTAATAACCATGTGTGGAAGACTGTCTTCGCATAGTATGGGGAAACCTGTAGTAGCAAATGTCACAAGCTTTCCATCTTTGTCATGCTTGCGTGGAAGCAACTAGCCTTGAACAACAGTATGGTAATCAGCTTCTCTAATTTCTAGACAGAAATCTTTCAAAAAAAAAACAAAATTATCTAGAGTTCATGGGCGGAAGCAAACTTTTTCATATTGTAATTCATCAAGCAAGGTTGTTTATAGTGTTATTGATTACAGTATTTAATCTGACAGCTGAATTTGAAAGTCTGAATAGTTATTACACAGGTGCAAGTGAACGAACACTTTATTTTATAAAGCACAAATATTATGTCTTTACGCCAAATAAAAAATATTTACAGTAAGTAGCTTGTTCTAACCTGTCCGCCACAATATCAGCTATTTCTTGTTGTTGTTGATGCCAGTGAGAATGCTCTACTGAACATTGGAACAAGGACAATGCACATGTCTGTATTTTAGCTCTGAACAGTTGTAGCAGAAGATATCATCTCTCATCCAAACAACAGCCTCATCAATTCGTCATCTTTTTTACTATTAGCTTCCATGGTTTTGAGTGCGAAATATTTGTGTGAAAATCATTAAGTGCCAAAAATTTCCTCCCCGATGATTTCTTTACCAATCACATCCCTGTGTATTCATGTCCAGCCAATCATGTCACAGTATGTCAATCCCCCCACGTAACTCCCCGTTGTACATTGTGTTTAGCACAGAATTTGTTATTTCGGGTACTGATTTTGCACTGCATTGATACTAGTTTGGATTTGGACCTTTTACCCCCTAAGAGTGCCAAATGGCACTATTGTAGTTGCTATGTTCTGACCAATGAAAAGCATTGTTACTGTGGTCCTTTGGTTGCTAGAGCCCCTTAACCAATCAGACAAAGGTTAAGAACACTGTTCATCCTTGTCACCTGGCAACTTTTCCCTATGAGAAGTCTGAGCAAATTTAGTGAAACGTTTCTCACATGTTCGTAATGGCAGAGCCTTTGCCTTCAGATACAAGTGATTTAGAAGTTGAAAATGCGAGTGAATTGCTGAAAGCGACATCTCACTTACTTCTGTTAATAGGGAAGACTATCTGATTAGAATTCTCAGAAGGTGACAAAGATGACAGTATGACTCCCTTTAGCTTCAAGACCTAGAGCTGTGAGTGAAATAGCCGACGATGGCACAGCCAAAGATTTTTTTCAGCTCTTCATAACGGATGAAGGGTTTAACATGGTTGTTGAAGAAACAAAGTGATATACTACTCAGTGTACAGACAGAAAAACCCAATCTGAAAACATGATACAAGCCATGAAGAAATGAAAGCGTTCTTTGGTCTCCATGTCCTCTTCGGGTACCACAACCTTCCAGAAACTTTCTTGTACCGGTCCAAAAAAGAAACCCTCAGAGTTCCATTTGTAAAGAAAGTCATGCCCAGAGACAGGTTTCATAAATTTACTCAATACTTGCACCACAACAAGAACGAAAACACCATACAGCCAGGCCAACGACCCCATGACAAATTATTCAAAGTTCAACAATTTTTCAAAGCAGTGGTGAAAGCATGTCTGCCTCATCAGAATCTTGCTGTGGACGAAACAATGATTGCCTTCAAAGGAAAGCTTAGTATGAAGCAGTATGTTCCTTTGAAGCTCATAAAGACAGGAATTAAGTCTGGGGATTAAGTCTTGGAATGGCTACATTCACTCACCTGCTAACAATTATTGCATGTAGGCTGATGTAAGAAAATATTTACTAAACTAGTTCTCATATTATCTGGAGGTTGTTATGTATTATTTTGTTTGACATTATCGGAAAGATGTCGATAATTTACCGTTGTTATTTAATACTACATTCGACTCTCAATAGGTCTTTGTGTGGCTGCAAATGCAAGGTTGGAAATTTGGCCAATGCAAGAGAATTTAGATGTTGCCACAAATCACCCAGGCCTCTCCAATTTTGACTTTCGATGGAAGGGTAGAAAGAATTTCATTTATATCTGAACATACCGACTATGCTGAGGAACGTTGATTTTAATACTCCATGTTTTCACACAGTAAATGATGGAAAACATTCTTTACAATACTTCAGGCCTTATCTACGGAACAAACAAGATTGTCACGAGTTTCAAAAATAGTATCAGGAAGAAGACATGTAGACATAATGTGACATATGTAGCTCGGCCACTATAAATTTTACATTTTTAATCTTTAATTCTTTATTGCAAATTTTATCTTACACCTACTTTAACTTTAAAACCTCATATTCTATTGTCATCTATTTTTTCTTAGAATTTAGTGTAAATATTTTTAACTTTATTTAGCTAAGATATATTTTAATGTAAATAGTGTCCCCAATTAGTTTTTAAAAGCTAAATACTACTGACTTACAGGGAAGTTCTAACGCTAGTTGCTCCATTGTTCCAGGACAAAGATGGCAAAACGTACCATCGCCATGGCAACCAAAGTGAAAACGAGCAAGTTTTCTCAATGAAGTACAAAATGCATTTGGCAATTATTTTTCTTCTGTAGTTTTTCATTTAGATTGTCATTGTCATTCCTATTTCTTCTATTTTTTCCAAGGTTGCCCCAAAATGTAGCCTTCAGATGGATGTGTGGGTTTCTTGGATGGGGCAAAAGTAGGCCACTCTCTTCATGCATCTACGAGGAGATAAGGAAAAGATATGCCAGGTAATCCTTACATGGATTTTCTTCTGCTGATGATAGGACTTAACTCGGAACAGAAAATAATGCGGTTGATTATGTTGTTGTAATACAAAAAAAAAGATTTTATTCTCTGATAATCTTACTTACTTAAGTTTGGTTTTGATACAAGCAAAATGTTAATTTGTCATGAATGCTAGTTTCTTACAATACTTTGCATTAAAATACAGTTTACTTTGTGTCGTTTTCCTCTTACATTGACCAAAAGCTTGTGGCATCAGCTATAAATAATGGGGAGTGGGCCTTTGTTTGTGGAAAAACTGCACAAGGCTCAATAAAACAATGTCCATCCTTTTCCTGTCAATATCAGTAAAAGAGTGTATATTGTGTAGTTGCCAAAAAATATCCATACCTCCCACACAGAAGGATTTTTTTCATAAGAACCCCAAACCTTCTGGAAATTCTTATTAAGCTCCATACCTTTCTTTAAATTTTTTGGTGTTTCAGGATCCCACGTTCCTCCAAGGAAATTCCAATCCCTTCTGTTGGGGGAATATGGATATTTTCTGGAACTACACATTTATAAGCCAAAAAAGTATCACTCTCCACTTTGAGAAATTGGTAAACAAACGGGTTCAAAATCAATGCACACAGAGTTCATTCTTGAAAAATTAATTTTATGAAAAATCTAACATTTTGACAGTGCATTCCTCCATCCTCTGTTCCAAAACATGAAAGAGATGTTGCAGCAACATCAGATGAAGGAAAAGGCAAGGTGATATATTGTGGAGCCTTGGCAATTGCAAAAGTGAGACATGGGTGTCAGGAGTACTTCGACCAACCCTCATTTGACAGATCTCAAAGCAAAGTCTGAGTTGTTATCATGACTCATTTGGACTAACAGTACTGCTCAACAGAATTCCAAGGAGGCACTGAATGTCACTTTTTCACAAAAGTATGACAAAGGTACACTTGTCCATACTTCTGATGACATGTTTGAGCGGGTGCTTGACCTTGAATAGTTGCAAGTCAAGTTATTAAACAGCAAAAGCATAACAATACATCAAGAGGACCTGGTTGAGAATGCCCTTTCTAGTCTCTTAGGAAACATTCCAAGTATAAGGAGGCACTGAAAGTCACTTTTTCACGAAAATATGACAAAGGTACACTTGTCCATATTTCTGATTACATGTTTGAGTGGGTGCTTGACCTTGAACAGTTGCAAGTCAAGTTATTAAACAGCAAAAGCATGACCATGCATCATGAGGACCTGGTCGAGAATGCCCTTTCTCGTCTCTTAGGAAACAATCAACATCTTAAAAAGTGGAGAGGAGTGTTTAGAGTGGATGAGTGCTAAGTGCCTCCAGGTGATGTTGCCTCTTTGATATTACAACTTTTTAAAGAAGTTGTTATGTGCTATGTGAAAATGGGTGTAGGAGAGTTTCAACTTCATAAGACTGAAGCACATCATAAGAAAGTGGCAGAGAGAAAGAAGAAGAAAGATTTGGCTTCACGCAAGGTAACAATCACGTTCATATGAGGTGACAATTCAATTGGCAATTCCCATCAACGCCTTCAAGCAATGGTCATTCAGCAAGGACAGATATTTTAAAGCTCAGTGTACACCAGGGGTGAAGTGCAGCTGTTATGTAGAGCATATGGGGTGTCAGTTAGACAGTCCGATTTCCGAAAAGCTTGTCCCCTCAATACAAGAAACTCAGCATGGCTTACACCCATCTGTTTTAGAGGAGGAAAATGGTGGGCAGCCAGGACCTCTACAAGAACCATTTTTGCAGAGGATACACCACAGACTCTGCAAGGTACATATGCTCTTGAACTGTTTACTTGACGAGTGCTGTTAAGGTTATGGTTCAATTGTATCTTTCACAAGTTTAATCTTTTCCTTTGATCTAGTGTATTGATTTTTAATAAGTGATAATGAATGTACTTGCAAAACAAAGGAAAATACCAAATTAGACAAAGTAAAATATGGAACCACAACATTGACAGCCCTTACTTTCATCAAAATCTGGAAAAAGAAGTTAAGAGTCTCATTCAATAATTATTGAACTTTATCCACTGTGATCACCTGGGCCCAGATGTTCAAAACCCCGATTAAACTAACCTCCAATTAAGCCTAATCATCGATTAAAATCACTAACACTGGGTTAGCTAATCGAGGGTTAAAAAACCGTTGTTCAAAAGGAGATTAGTCCGCCGAGTAACTAATCCGTGATTAACCGTAAAATGAATTATATCCATTAATTATAATTTATTTTGCGCCAGTTTACATCATAAAATTGCAGGAAATCTTTTGTTCCAAATGGCTTCCCTGGCGAAAAAAGTCCTAAATCAAACTTTTCGCAATCAGAAATTTCCGTTTTAACAGAAAAATTTGAAGAAAACATGGACATTCTGCAAAGCAAATTTACAACCAGTGTAACAAATGCCAAAAAGGACAAGATCTGGGAAGAGATAACGGAGGCCGTAAACGCAGTCGACGTGACCGCAAAAACAACACAGGAGGTACGTGACAAGTGGAAAAACCTTCAAAGCAATGAGCACTTGCTGAAGAACGGAGAAAAGGGTGATTTTGCAGAGTCTTACAGCGAAGATCCTCTGCAAGGAGCAGGGCTGTGTTCTAAGAGTGCCCGAGTGCCTCAGGTCACTAACTTTTGCCTTTGGGCAACCAGATAATCTTATTTCTTTCATATAAGCCTTGTGCTGGGCACCCTGGATCTCACAGTTTGGGACCTTTGGGCTACTTGTAATTTTTCTTAGAGCACAGCCTTGGCGAGGAGGTTAGTGATGTACCTTATCGACTCTCTCCCAAAACGATACCTTGTTCTTAGCTCTTCGTTTGTAAAGCCGTCAATTGTGAAAAAATCCTACGTGCCGAAATTGCCCTTTTTCTTTCTTTTCGCCATCAACAGCGACACAACCATACAGTAAGTCTGCCATTTTGTTGTCATTTTTATTTTCTTAATTGGCCGATTAAAGAATTAATCCACCTAGCGAGGAGCGTTAAATTTAACCCTTCGTTTAATCGCTGGTTAGGGCTAATCGGGTTTTGAACAACCGAAACTAATCACGATTTAGCATATTTAATCGTGGATTAGCGCTAATCGCCCTTTTGAACAACCAGGGCCAGAGTAATAAGGAAATTTAACATACTTAAATAATTTGCTCTAACATCTGGAGGTTCTTTAATATAAAAAAGAGATCTGTGGTGTTGATTTAAAATTTAACTGTCTTACACTCAGATAAATCTGGGGAAATATTTGTCACCTACATATATCATGTCTTCATCAACAAAGAAAGAGATTGCTCATGGCAAACCCTAACTACAAACTTGTGCGCTATCCTGAGGGTAGGAAGACGACCTTGCACCTAAGGGCCACATAGCAGTGCTTCAAGCTCAAGTTTTTCAGAAGTCGCCTTTTAGCGACTTTCTTTTGTAAAATGGTCACCGGTAGAAAGATTTTGGTCGCCAAAAGTCAAAGCGTTTTTAAAGCAG
This sequence comes from Meandrina meandrites, assembly GCA_963693305.1. NCBI lineage: Eukaryota > Metazoa > Cnidaria > Anthozoa > Scleractinia > Meandrinidae > Meandrina > Meandrina meandrites. The sequence goes on from OY855903.1 coordinate 43,955,391, forward strand.
GACACCTTATGTTGCCTTACAAGAATACCGCTGACCATTATGAGCCGAATTAAAATCGTTCTAAGAATGTTCCAACGTAGTTATTTTCGTTTGCGTTGAAGAGTTTTTTTGTTGAACTGTTCCAATTATCATGCAGAAAAGTAAATAAAAGATTAAAGAAACAGGTAAGGAAGATAAACATGCAAAACAAGTTTAATTCTTGTACAGTACACTAAAACAATGGAAAGGAAATGTGGTTTGCAAACGTTATAGGCGGTTCCATGATCGAAGGCATCAAAACACAATCTGAGCAATGAGGTATCCTTAATTCAAACAGATAAGTAAGATAGGCGATTGAAATAGTTGTAATGAAAAGTTTTGTGGTCGAAATTTGTTTGGCTTAGTGATTGAACTGCAAAAGAATTTTGATGCGTAACCAGCCCTTTGCATTTCACTGGTCGCCAAATTGGCGACCTGTTTGGAAAATTTAGTTGCCAAATTTTATTTCCACTCGCCATGGCAAACAAGATGGTCGCAGCTTGAACCGCTGCATAGGACTTGTTGAGACCCTGCCAGCAACAGAATGTATTCACTTACCCCTTGACACACATGTGAGTGTTACGCCTGATGCAGAACCATCACCTGCACCCGAACACCAATCCTGAACTTACACCAGAATAGAATGTGGAACCTGCACCTGTTTGTCGCTCCCAACAAGTTCATCATCCTATAGTTAGACTGGATCTTTAAAGGACAGGGTGAATGTGATGTAAATGACATTGCAAACTTAAGCTAGAAACTAGAGACACTTGAACACTGTGAGTGTTGCATGACATATAGTATTACATTATAATTCGTTGTGTTCTATATGTAGTGTGATTTAACTTTATTATATGAGCCTGCAATCCTCGTGGTTACAGTTGCTCACCATGTCTTGTGTTCATAAGAGATTTGATGGTAAAAGCAAAATATTCTACTGGGAAACTTCTACTCTCATTTACAGCGGATTCAGGTTGAGTGTTTAACAGCCTCAGTTGTCGCGTTCGTTGTAACAGTTGAATTGATTTGCCTTGCGAGGCAAAGTGACAGACGTTGCTAAGCGGGAATGCCAACGTTCTTCCTGGGAAAACCGCAACGTGCTTTTTCCCAGACAGAACATCGTCATTCCTGCCTAGCAACAACTGTCATTTTGCCTCGCAACGCAATCAATTCACCGGTTACAACGAACACGACAACTGAGGCCGTTAAACGCTCAACCTAAATCCGCTGTACATCACATGCCAGGAAGCAATTCTTGTGAGCAAGCTGGGGAAAAATTCTTCGAATTGCACTGCAAATCTTTTTTATGCCAAGGAAGATGATTCTGCAGAACTTTCAGCCAGCATGAATCTGAGCCCCAAAACTCAGTCCCTGCTAAATATTGACAATAATGCAGAAGAAGAACCTTCAGATGTCACTTTCAGTCAAGAGTCATCTTCAACATGTACATCTCATGAAACCCCTTCACAGCAAGACACACCACCTGCAGTCAGTACAAATCCTTTACCTCAAAATAATCAAGACGCCAGTCAGCAACTGGTAATTAATGTTCAGACATCCCCTAAAACTAGTGGCACAGATGTATGCAATGAGGAAACCAGCCAGCATATGAGCAGCACTGACCTTGAGAACACTGTGGAACTGGTTGCTTAAGAATGTGCAAACAGTGATTTTCATTTTGCAGAGCAAAATTGTCAATGGCAGGCTCTGGAACTTGCCACTGCTTTTGAGAGGGTGATGGGAGATGTTAATTTCATTCTTTTTGACAGACACAAGTTACTTAGCCTGACAGAGAATCTGACACTAACTTTGCAAGTCCAAAGTCTTCTTGAGTGACGTTTCATTTGTGAACCTTGCATGACTTAATTGCCTGACTTTTCACAGGAGCACTGTATGACTTGAAACATATTTGGAAAGTAAGATTACTAGAACACATGTTGTTTTAAGATGTAAAGTGAAGATGGGAGAAGAGATGCAAACTTACAATGTGAAGAAGTGTTGTAAACGAGTGTTTTGATGAGAAATCAAGATTAAAGTTCATTGTGTTTGAGCTATCAAGTGGTTGTCGTATACAGTCCTCAACGTGAAGTAACTTCATGTCCTAATGTAACATGATTTCAACCAGTGATGTTACCCTCCCAAATGCTAAAGAAGATGACAGCTTAAATGCCACATCACAACCTCCACTGCACGTGGAAGTAACTTGTACTGAGAACGTCGGCAGATGATGATATGAGTGATGGTGATGAAGATGATGTTTGTAATGAGGATCACCAGGACTTCCTCCCAAATTGGCAATTGCCTTATGATGAAAAAGTCAAAACAGGGGATGACACTACGCTTTCCGAAGAAGAAATTGAGTATGAATCCAGCACTCATGATTGTGAAAAAAATTGTTTTTGACTCATTTCTTACTAAATTGCTGAAGAGGTGCACTGATTGTAGTAATAGCCCAACACAAGAGCAAAACCATTGGTAGCACGTTAGCAGTGTTAGCTGCATCTATTCTATTTACTGGTAACACCTTTGCTGCTATCAAATTACCTTGCCTCGTGTTTCCACCTTCAGTTTATCAGTGGAAGTGTGTTTTATGACAAACAGCAAACGTAAAGTATTTGTTTTCTGTCATTAATGAGGCATGGGTGGCTGAAAGTACACCACAGGTAGAAATGCTTAAGGCCAAGGGAGCAGTCAACATAGATGGGGATGGGCAGTGTGATAGTCCAGGTCACTCTGCCAAATATGGAACATACACTCTAATGGATGACGACACTAGCAATGTAGTGGTATTTTGTCCAAGTCTCAGAAGTAGCATCTTCCAATGCTATGGAGAAAGAGGGCTTCTCCAGGTGATTGCTTGATTTGATGTATTTTATCATTATATAATAGCTTTTTTATGACATAGTTAGGAACTTTTACCAAATGTGCATAACACAAGTCATTCTGCTTATAGCTGCAAGTTATGTTTTATAAATAAATGACTTATCTTATCTCAGGTGCATAGAAATGCTTGTAAAAGAGGATGTTATCATCAACAGGACTGCAACAGATGGCCATGTGACCATCAGCAGTTGCATGAACAAGGGCCATCCACATATCAATCACCAGTACAATGACTGGCCCCTCTCAAAGTGGGTGGTTAAGAAGCTTGCCAATAAAGCCAAACAAAGGGGTTGTGAAAAACTGTCTCCATGGATAAAATCAACTTCCAATCACCTGTTGTGGTCTGCTGCAACGTGCGATGGCAATGTGGATCTTTTGCATAAAAAATGGAAGTCAGTCTTGGACCACATTACCAACAAGCACAAGTGATCAGGGAACACCCATTTCCACCAGTGCTGCCACAGGCACATTTCATCCTCCGAAGCTAAGCAGATTTGTTGGCCTAAGCCTAAGGAAGTGGTTTTAAACACTAAACTTCTTAAAGATCTGGCTAAGCTTACTGGTGTCTGTCAGACTGGCCGACTTGACGTTTGTCCCTCAATGATGCTTAAATACTGCTCTAAATTTGAGCATTTTTTATACCACGGCACGGTTGCCAGGACCCAACTTGCTGCCCTGGATAACAATGGAAACGCTGGTCGTGGTGAAGCTCAAGTGCAGTTAGGAGAACAGGCCGGTGAGGCACGCTACAAGTGCCAAATGCGAGTATTGGATCATCTTCATTTTCTAGAAAAACATTCAAGGTATGTTTTATTAGTGAGGCAAGAAAGGAATTCCTAACAGGGAAAAAAACGTTAGATCACCACAGGGAACATTGTCATATTGCCCGAGGTTATTGAAAGGTGTGGAGATTGCTAGTATTTATAAGCATACTAAGTATCGCCCATTAAAAGAAATTGGAAGTTATATCGACTGTTTCAAATAGGTGCTCTTCTGCTGAGTTCCTAAGTATTATTTCAACTTTGCCTGCTGAGTGTTTTACTAAAGCTATCAAGAGTGATGACACAAATAATAATTAACGACAGTAACTGATTCATTTTTAAATTGTAATTTTGAAATCTACAGCTCTCTTTCATGTACAACGTACTCCTGCATGTAAATTTCATTGTAATCAGTTTTTTATAGCAATTGTTACATATACATTACGAACATGTACACAAGTCACTTTTTAAAAATATAATTAACAAAGGGAAGCATGGAAGTGTTATGCATTCTCTTATTCTTGTTATCAATGTGACAAGCCGACAGTGCAGCTCAAACAAGCCCTGGAACTGTTGCATTAAATGATTAACTTTCTTGGCCTGCAAAGACAGATTTGCCAACAGCTTGTACAAAACGTTTGAAGGAAACAGATGGAACCAAACTTAAAAGAAAATTTTAAAAAAGCCACATTTCAAGAATTTGTGGCATTTTTCAAGATTTACTTTGTAAGTAGATAACGGTCACCTCTTACGTAAGCTCTTTCTTAGTCTGTATTAGTCTTATTTTCTCAGCAAGGGCTTAAGGTTTTAATCTTCCAAAGATAAGTCTGTGTTCATTATTTTCTGTTTCATACTAACTGAACTTTATTTTGACAATTTTAAAGAATCCCACAGAGAAAAGAAGTGAATATCCGTTTTATACAACTTCTCTCTTTAGAGCAACCAAGCACTTTAAATATTGTGGCTAAAGAAAAAAGTAAATGTCATCTATTTGTATTCTTTCCTTGTCAGTTCATGCCATGCTCCCACAAGGTCCACACAGAGTGCTTTATTGCCAAACTTGGAAACGGGATATTAGATGGCCCAATCTTTTCTCACCCTTTTTTTGTTCTAGCGTTAGCAATACTAAAAAGCAAGTATTACAATGCCTAAGCCAACATAATAGCATTGTAATCAAACCGTCTCACAAAAGTAACATGATCGTGGTATAGGAAGGAAAATTTGTAGTCCGGGGAGGCTCAATCATTATGTAAGTCAAGAAATTATTATTAACTTTACATTATGGCTCAGTATGTCCTTTTCTGATTTATGGACCAACTGCTTGGGGTAATACTTACGAGTCTACTCCAAATCCAATTTTTATCTTACAAAAAAAAGCAGTACGGGTGATGACATTCTCTAGCATTGATCATCACTCTAGTCAGCTATTCAAGTCTCTGGAGATTATTAAATTTTCTGATCTCATTACCTTTGTCATTGTTACTTTCGTAAATAAATTTCATAATCAATTGTTACCCTTCCACCAAGTTAGATACAGTCTGCAGTTACAATACCAGGCATTCTACTGGCATTCTGAAGTAGCGAGTTAGGTCGGGAACAAGATGGCCGTGTTTTTTGGCTTCTGTTAGATACTGGCCAAAATCTTGTTTTATTTGTTTCCTTTTTTACTTTCCTGTGTCCTTTGTGTGTTCCATTAGGTTAATTTCTATATACCAGCATGTCTACTATTACAACAGAGCAATTATCAACTTTTTTAGTGGAAAAACTCAATGAGAAGCTGGCGCCACTAAACTCCACCACAGCTGAGCTGAGAAAGTCGCTTGATAAAGCAATTTAACAAGTGAAGTTCATTGATGTAAAATATGATGGTCTGCTTATGAAAATGAAGAAAGATAATGAAGACAGGAAAGCACTGTGGTCTGAAAATTGGCAGCTCACACTTTGGAAAAGCAGCATGCTTCATTGCAATTGCATCTTCATAACCATCTTACTCAAAGCAACGAGAAAAACCAATATGATCGCAGGGAATGTCTTGAGGTCAGGGGGATCCCACAACATACCACACCATCTGAGGAAAACACCAACGCTATAATTATAGAGGGTGGAAAATTGATAGGAGTGGACATCTTGGACGACAACACCTCAGTCAGCCATCGACTACCCCAAGTTAAATCATATAAGGGTAAGAACATCACCAATCATTGCAAGGCGATCTGTTTAATAGAGATTGTATGGTGCAAGGAAAAATCTGAGGGATAAAACATCTTCTGACCTCGGATACCCTGAAGAGAGCCTGTCGCCAACAACAAAAAAACTATCTTTAAGAGACTTCAAGAATGTTTTGTGCAAAACATTCATGTAACAAGGAATAAGCTAGATAGTTGTATTATCTGTAAATGACTAATTGTATTTTTATTTATTTTAGGTTTTTAATCAACACTGTTATAATTTTTATTTAATTTAAGTTAACTCCATCATTTTTAATTCAGGACCTCCCTGAAAACCACATTAGTGAGTGCAGCCTCCTGTATAAAGATTATTATTATTTTATTATTTATTAGAGCATCACAGAAAAGAATGGCGAGCTGTTCAAGGAGTGCCTCGGAGTAGGAAAAGAACCTGGAATTCAAGTTCATAGCACAGCAGAGGAACCAGAAGTCATCAAGGAGTATCTCTTTGCCATCAGTGATGATGTCACACAAGATCATGACTCTGTGCTCCACATACAAAAGCTTACAGCTGCTTATCTAAAGGATGAAGTGAGAATACAGATCAAAGATGCACGACTTCACAGATGGGTGTTCTGGGCAGTACAAAAGTAGACACTGTTTCGGTGATCTATCATGCTCCCTCCAGCATTTGGGTTATGTTCTACGGAGAAACTTCTTTGCAACATCACACGCAAAGGGTGAGCAAGACACTGCAGGATTTAATATCAAGCAGAAAGCCACATCAGAGGATCTGAGATGCAATGCCACCATCAAAAATGCTGAAGATCTTTGTGCTTTCTGGAAAGCTAATTTCGCGGAACCTTCATCTCCTTCTTTTCCTCCCAAAAGAATTCAGTTGACATGAAACACAGGGTCTTTTACTATATTCCTGCATCAGGCACCCAGTCAGTACCACGCAATCGTCCAGACAGAAGCTTCAAAACCCTAGAATGTATCACGCAACTGCATTTCATGAGGGCATGTAGTGAGCAGCTAAAGATCTATACATGAGAAAGAGCATGCTACTGCTTTAGTTGTCTGGAGGAGGAGTACAATGACTGTGAGAATCAGCAGTGGGTGGAGCAGTGGAAAGAAAAACACAAATAGAGAGAGAAGGATCAGTTGCACTGACAAGATCAACAGACGATACTGGTGACATTGAACACTATGTTCATCTGGCTGAACTTCCAGGCAAAGGAAGTGTTGTTGCTATTGCTGCTGATGATGACAGCCATTACGACTACTACCTCTTGAAAATCATTAGTGATGGTGTGGTCACACTGGAATGTGGTTCTGAGGATCAGTTTTCCTGTGAAAAAGGTGTGCTACTTGGACACTTTTTCCAGAGGGAAAACTTGATTGATTTCACATTTAAGCTAGAAGCAAGGAAACCAGCAGCTGTGCTAACTGGAACTGTGTGCCACATTTGCAGAGATCTTGTCTTGAAGTCAAAAGAAACTCAAAGACGGAAAGCTATTTACAAACTGCCAGTTACTGAGAATGAAGAGATCATGGCTTCATTGTAAAACACTAATTGAGCCTTTCACTTGTTAGAAGAAGTAAAACAAAATATATTTTCCTCAACATTGTACATGATTAAGAAACTTAATTTGATAAATTCAGGCTGTATAAAGAAATTGCCACATCCACAAAGGATTATGGGTAGTTTGAAAAGTTGCTATTTCTCCAAAATTTGTACAAAATATCATACTTTTTGATAACATTTGACTTTCAAAGAGCATCTTGTAATGTTTGGTGCATTGATATTAAAGTTTATGAAAATATGGCAATTTTCACTCTGTTACACAAATGTTCAGCATGATTGTGCTACAACATAAACACTTCAGTGTTTTATAATAATTATTTGTTTATGCTTCTGCAGTTATACTTAAACTACATTCTAGTAGTCATGATGAAATAAAAATAAATGAAATCAAAGCTAAGATGGCAAAGTGGTGAATAGCCCTGGGGGACTCTCGCATAGAAGAGGCAGGAATACTCATCAAAAAAATAGGAAGAGATTAACAATTTTAAAACGCGACTATAATATGACTATTAGTAGAGTTGATGGTTGTAAAGACATTTTGAAAGGTTTCATACTTGATCATGATGTCACATGACTTTTTTTTCATGCATAACAAAATATTATTAATCATCGTTAACTGGTTTACTCCTCTCTGCTGCATTATTTACTCTGCTAGACCTGTTCACAGTGGGATTTGTTTGTTCTCCCCCTCCCCAGCATAACCACATCACACAGGTCACATTTTTATAGCTGTATTCAATATATTGCTGGTTAATGATTTGTGGTTATGGCCTGGTATATGTTGGATTTTCCTGTTGTTAATACTGCAAGAATACATTTTATTTTCCTGTTCATTATTTTTTTTTAGCATAAAATGTGGCTAAATGAAATTATTATTGAGGCTAAGTTAAAACCAAGGCAATGCTCGTAGGCATTAGCAGGATCATGCACTCTGAAGTGAGGTACAGAGTTTCACAGAGCTTATGTATTGCATGTTCCAGCTGCACAAGGTCATGCAGTTGTTTTGAGCTCTTAAACATGCTTTAGTGCTCTAGTTTGCTTTGTGTGTTTTCCATCACTTTGTGGTTTGTGTTTCCTGTCTTCTTTTTCAAGACATATACAATGATTCTAGGCAAGCCACAAGTTTGGCCATCACTTCTTTCATAGAGTCATTGCTACCAGACCAGCTTGTTGATTTGCCAAGCTCATCTATTGGCAAGAGGTTTAACTACTTTGTGGTAGGCCATGGAAGAAAGTTTGGTACTCCAACCCATTTTATTTACCCACAGAGTAGAAATTTACATCCTTTCTTTATCAAATAATGGGGATTTCCTTTAACCCTTAATCTGTCAACCACAGATTATTCCACACATAGGACATCATGGACAAAAATCACTCTCTAAATGACGTTTAGTGCTCTCAGGTGGGCTGTTAGCCTCATTTTAATGTCTGACGTTGTTTACGGAGGTGCTGAAATATTTTCATTATTTCTCTTGACATTTAAACCTCCTGAAAAGTATTTGAAGGTGGTGTAGCTAGAATTAGCTTTATGTTTGATGCCATAATTTAGTCAATGTTTCACTCAACTGTAGTGACATCTCTGACTTTGAGGGGGAAGAAGGAGATCAAGAAAGTGATATGGGCAAGTCTACAACACACTCTGGTGAATCAGACAATTCTGCTGTGAAATAGAATCTGGTATTTCACCTTTAGAATCAAGTGATAGTGAGAGTGATGTTCAGTGAAATGAAACAACAAATTCCATTAGAAGATGGTCGAGTAGGGAAGAATCACGTGGAAGAGGAGAAAGTGAAATTGCTGATCAAGGGGCAAGATCAAGATCCCCTGTAAACTGACCTGATGCAGACAATTCAGCCGTAAGGTGGGGAAATCTTGATGAGAATGTTGTTGTTTCTTTTCCCAAATACAAAGGACAGAACACCATATTACTCTTCTGGAAGCTGACTCTGAGCAAGTGAATTTTTTGTCTAGTAGTAGTATTCCTTGAAAAACTCAGGGATGTTTTAGTAGAACAAACAAATCTGTATGTTGCCCAGAACCAAAGAAAAACATGGCTCTGTGGCACAAATAAAGATGCCATGAAAGCATTGAAAGCAACTTTATGACAAAGGAACTGTATTGTACATTGACAATTTCTTAACCAGCATTCCCCTTTTGAAAGAGTTGAGTGAGCTTTCAATCAGTGTTGTGGGAACAATAAGAAATAACAGAAAAGATTTCCCAAAGGCTTTGCAGGATAAAAACTTGCTAAAACAAATGAAACATGGTGAATTTCATACTGTGGCATCTGAAACAACAGTTTTCACAGTGTGAAAAGATACCAAACATGTTTCTTTTTTGTCAAATGTGCACTCTTCTCGTTGCAATTACACAATCACCAGAAAACTGAGAAGAGGTGTACATGTGAATTTGCCTTGCCCTCCATGTGCAGTTGATTACAATAAGTACATGGGTGATGCTTGATCAACATGATCAAATGTGACGTAATAATGCAATCGATCGGAAGTCCAGGAGATGGTGGGTGACACTGTGTGGTAACTTTTTGGATGCAATTAGGGTCAATGCATACATTGTGTACAAAGAAAATTCCAAATTATGAATGAATTATGAATTTTATGGTGGTTATGGCCTGGTATATGTTGGATTTTCCTGTTGTTTATACTGCAAGACTACATTTTATCTTCCTGTTCATTATTTTTTTGAGCATGAAATGTGGCTAAATGAAATTATTATTAAGGCTACGTTAAAACCAAGCAAATGCTCGTCAGTGGCATTAGCAGGATCATGCACTCTGAAGTGAGATACAGAGTTTCACAAAGCTTATGTATTGTATGTTCCAGCTGCACAAGGTCATGCAGTTGTTTTGAGCTCTTAAATATGCTTTAGTGCTGTAGTTTGCTTTGTGTGCTTTCGATCACTTTGTGGTTTGTGTTTCCTGCCTTCTTTTTCAGGACATACATAATGATTCTAGGCAAGCCACAAGTTTGGCCATCACTTCTTTCATAGTGTCATTGCTAACAGGCCAGCTTGTTGATTTGCCAAGCTCATCTATTGGCAAGAAGTTTAACTACTTTGTAGTAGGCCATGGAAGAAAGTTTGGTACTCCAACCCATTTTATTTACCCACAGGGTAGTAGTTTATATCCTTTCTTTATCAAATAATGGGGATTTCCATTTACCCTTAATCTGTCAACCGCAGATTATTCCACGCATACGACGTCATGAACAAAAATAATTCTTGAAATGAAGTTTAGTGCTCTCAGGTGGGCTTTTAGCCTCATTTTAATGTCTGAGGTTGTTTACGGAGGTGCTGAAATTTTTTCACGTACTTTGCTTCATGATTTCTCTTGACATTTAAACCTCCTGAAAAGTACTTGAAGGTGGTAGAATTAGCTTTATGTTTGAAGCCATAATTCACTCAACTTTGGTAAAACTTTTAAAGACCAATTTGAGAATGTTGTTGTTTCTTTTTCCAAATACAGAAGACCATATTACTCTTCTGGAAGCTGACTCTGAGCAAGTGATATGGACAGACCGGACCCGGATTCCCGGAACCCGATTGGTCGTCTATTTTCGTATAAGCAGTTATTCAGGACAGTTTCCTGTCGTTTCATGATCACAATAAACAGGACAGCGATCCCATCCTGATTGGTCGTCTATTTTCATATAAGCAGTTATTCAGGACAGTTTTGTGTCGTTTCATGGTCACAATAAACAGGACAGCGATCCAGACCAATTACAAATGAAATGGGAATCTTCAAGCAATCCCCACCCTGGATCAGCTTGTTGATAGACTGGGATGTTCGGGCTTAATTGATCGGGCCACGACGAAATTTTGCATGCACGCTGCACACCAAGATGATACTTTTTATCAACCCCATTGCTTGGTTGAACGTGTTTGCAAGACAAAAGACAAGCTAAGGTAAGTCTTCAGTTCATTCTATCATGTCTTTCTTTACATTAAGAAGCATGATTGGGCACAGCTTTCATGGATTGTAGTTTGCTGCTCAGCAATGCAAATATTTTACTGTTCCTCTGACGTTTCGGATTTTGGTTATAACCACAGTAACATTGCTGTCCAATTGTTCTTATAATAAAAACAAGTTCAATATTGCACAGCTCCACAGTCACTGCAGAACTACCTCATGACCAAAGAGCCCATTGACTTTAGAAAATAAATAACTGACTGTTGCAGTTTATTTGCATCACCAACTCCGGGTCAGAACATCAACTTGTTCTAATTATCAATATTATCTACACAGGGCATCTGACAGGATGCGGTGGTGCGGATCCGCATAATTCGCTGACTTCCGCATCTTCCGCATCTTGAGAACATTTTCCGCATAAAACAGAGAAATTTGTTTAATATTAATGATTAAGCAGCTGTTTACCATCCTCACAAACATAAATTTCGAAGAAATTGATTATTTTAACACAGTTTTTCTCCTAAAATAGCGACGAAAACACGGCACTTCGATCGTAAGCAATTTTTAACCTCCAGGCGTTCCACGCGTCTTTTCGGGATGGGCCTGGACACCAGTTCTTTCGCTTCTTTCGCTCGTTCGGTCTATCGAAAATTTTTCTGTGGTTACCTATAGTATATGGATAAATTTGTGATCAAAGAGACCAAGAAGAAGGACCCCCTCTTCGCTGTACACTTGCCACAAGTTGACCTCACGGGCTAGATGAGCGACGAATTAAGTGAAGCGAGCTTGAGGCCGCAAACTGGCCTGTGAGTGACGTGCCATAATGAAGACGAAGGACTTTGTTGAAAGTCTAGCTAATAGCAGCAAAGGATTGAGTGAACCAGTATCCTGGAGTTTTCTATGTAGATAATGGATTGTTATTTTGTTGAATGTGCAATGTTGTAGTAGATCACGTAGCACCTTGAATTGTATTGTTTATGCATAAGAAGAAAATCAACTTCAGCCAACAAAATAATGGTTGTGTTATTTTCATTGAACATCACATAATTGATACGACAATTTCACAACATGTACCAAATACAAATGAAAACAACTGGAAAAGCCCAAATACCATTATAAGCTTAATTTTTTTGTTTAAAATGAGCCTGCGAGCAGACTCTCGCCTTTGGCGGCAGCTCGATTTCGGCTGCATGAAAAGATGTGAGTTTTGGCAAGCAAAGCGAGCGGAAAATTTTCCACATAATCCAACATGTTTTCCACATAATCAACACTTTCTTCCGCATAATGTTCCTGAAAATTTCCGCATAATTTGTTGTTTTTTTCCGCACCCTATCAGATGCCCTGTCTACACAAAAAAAACCTGTTAGCTGTGACACGCACACGGCATGTGCCTTTTATTTCACTTATGTTCCAAGGGGACAGGCTGGCTATAGCCCAGTCAAGAAACTTGGCACTGTATTAAGTGTTGTAACCGAACACTTTTCAAGTGTTTGGAAGCCAGGGAAAAATATTTGCATTGATGAGGGGATGGTTCCCTCTAGCGGAAAGAAACATTTTATAGTTCACAATCCAGGCAAGCCTGATAAGTATAGTGTGAAGTCCTATAAGTTGTGTGAACCCAGTAATGGCTTTTGTTTGAGGTTTGAAATTTACACTGGTGTAAATACAGATCCACCCAGTGCTAAGGGTTAAACATATGATCTAGTGTTTAGGCTTACACAGCCATGTATAAATGGAGGGCGATGTTTGTATGTTGACAATTATTATACATCTTCAACTTTGTTCACTGATTTGTATTAGTTGAATACTGGAGCCTGTGGAATGCCACATCACAGGAAGGGTATTCCCCATGTCTTCTGGGTTGCTCAGGTGAAGAACAAGGGTGACAAATTTGTCTGGAACAATGGTACTTTGTTGCCAAGAGTGCCATATGGCACTCGAAGAAATGCGTGTGTTCATTGCTTTGAATATTTTCTTCAGGATCAAAAGCTTGTCTGAAACAAGACTTTTCTGGTCAGACGATTCGTTGCTTGGCATTTCAGCAGTCAAGAAAGTAATGTGAGAACTCCCTTCAAAAAAAATTCAGCAATATCTTCATTTGAATGATCAAGAAAGAATGCCGCCACGAAGTGATCAAGCACATGAATAATTACACAAAGTGCGGCCATTGTTAGATGTGATCTTCAACACATTTCGTGATGAATACAACCCTTTCAAATTTGTTCCATTGACGAAGTCATGGTCAAATACAAGGGAAGACTAGGCTTCAAACAGTATTTACCGTATTTTTTTGGTTATAAGGCGTACTCGGCTATAAGACGCACCCCAAACTTGGCAACTTAATCATGCAAAGTTCCCAAACTGAAAATTATGTGAAAATACTCGGTTACAAGACGCACCAAGGAATAAAGAGTTCATAAAGATAAATTTTTATTCTCTTGGCACAATTAGCACGCAAACTCTCTTTGTTAACGTGAACAAAAGTGAAAAGTCAAACATTTAATGATATACAAGAAAACAAAGGCTGAAAGTTCGCACCTCTAATGACAAACTCGAGTGTAAACAAACAATGCATCCACGTTAATTTGAGCCTTCCTGCTCAGAAAACATGTTTCGTTTTTATAAAGGTTCTAATAAATATTCAATGATCCGAGTTTGTGTTATAAAAACATCAACAAACTGAGCTTAAACACAGTTGCAAAACTTACTGATACGTTTTCATCGTAAACAGTCAAATCTTGATCGTAAATATGCCAAGCTCTCGCCGTCATTCGTATGACCTCAACTTCAAGTTGAAAATCGTATCCTCAGCAATTAGCCGACTGGTTCAGCGATCAGCGAAGTCAAGGTAAGCATTGTTGAGTTTATTTTTCCATTGCCAGTAATCTGGAGTAATGTGCTTGTCACTGATCATCCATAAAATTAATATGTTTATGTTCATTGTATTTGATCACTGAAATTTGATTTTATTGTTGTTGCAGGTCTGTCAGTTAGCGGCATGATGCTTCGACTCAAGGCTAAAGAACTCAGCACCAACCCTGAATTTAAAGCATCCGATGGCTGGTACACCAACTGGAAACGTACCAATGAAGCCTATAAAGCATGGAATTAAAGTGTGGGTTCATGCAGATGCAACAAATGGCTTTGTTTGTGCATTACAAGTACACATGGGGAAAGATGGCCGCGAACCATAGATTTCTTGGGGAATCAATTAAATGCAAAAACTGATAGTTATTTACTGAGAAGCTGAAAACTTCAGAGAGGAAGAAGAAAATTTGTTGAGTATATTATATTATTATTTATTGTGTATCTGTACAAAGGTCTTTCTTTCTGCATCTCATTTTCTTTATGTTTACTTCTATGCCCCTATTTGTTCATTGGCAGCATGACAGTTCTGCCTGTAAATTTACTTGTTACTTTGTTACTATGTACATCTAGCGTAATGCAATGTATGGTCATAATTAGTGTGTATTGTTGTTACTTTTTTATTTATATGTGTATTTTGAAGATGTAGAATTTTTAGTTGGGGAAAAACAAAAAAAGCATGGCAATATGGTTGACATGTTCACCATCATCTATTTCCCACAAAACAAGAATAATTAGGTTGTTCACTTGGCATAAATCGCTCTTTTTCTTACATCTATTGTTATGACCCTATTCCCTTACTTTAACAGCAGAGCACTCATGAACGAGGGCACCATCCCTATCGGGGAAATCAAGCTGACAGCCAGGTATTTTTCCCGGCTCCCAGCTATTTTCTACATCCTTGGTTCGAGCAAGCTTTTGTGACTTGGGTCCAAAACATGTTGTGTTTTCTAAATTTCATTGAGCTGAACACAAGTAACGTTGAATTTGTTATTTATTATTGACAGAATAGAATGCATTTATTTTTAAGTTAAAAAGTAGACAACACCAAGGCTGATTTTAAAGCGTTGAAAGTTTACCTTTGGTGTTATGAACCTGTCACTGTCCAAATCAATTTTTTCCTGCTACAGAACACAGTGACAGTAGGACTCTGAAAGGCTTATTACAACAGGAAGCCTGTAGAAAATTCAAGGAAAAAATCATTGAGTCAGGAGACAGAATCGACACAAGAGGGCCATGATGCCCAGTTGAAAGCCAAAATGAAGGCTCACAAACCGGACATCAAAAAGATATCCAGTCTAATGCCTTTGTCATTGGCTAAAAGGAAGAAGTGGATTGAGGGTTTGAGAGGAAAGGGAAGTGTAAAAGCTATTGTTGAAGAATACCCTGGCTTTAAGAACTATGACCAGGTTAGTATTCATTAAAATAGGTTGAAAATTCACTTGTACATAAACCTCTAATTAAATTATTACGCTGGAAAATTGAAATGCCAGAGCTGTGGGACTACACAGTCCAAAACAACCAGTCAGACCTTGGAGCCCAAGGTCTGGGTGATGAAGACCTTGCCTCCACGGAGGATGGTAGGTTGAAAATGTAAACCTGACTGTAAACTAACCTAGTTGATACCTGACACTGTCCCTCAGTTTTATATTTAGTTGGTATGAGCAGATGCATGATTCATCATCATGAATATCCTTTTATACCATAACTGAAAGATTTCTTCCAAGCTCATTGCTCGAGAGGTATGGTTGATGACAGTTTAGATCATGATATCACGTAACAGCATTAGCATATGACTTTAATACACATTTCACTCGAAAGACCAAAGGGGTGACAATGTAAAAATAATCACTGAAAGTTTTAACTTGCTGCGGTAATAATTAACAAGATTAAAAATAGAAGAGTAAAATAGAAGAGTAACCAGGGTAATTGAAGATTCATCTCTAATTAATTCCACGGTACCACCGAAAGTTTGGAAAAGATATGTAGACGACAGCTTTGTCATCATCGAGAGAGACGCTATTTCAGCCTTCCACGACACTTTGAATTTCATCGACCCTAAGATCTCCTTTACAATCGAAACTGAAAGCATTGGCCAAATCGCCTTCCTGGACACCCTCGTCAGCAGGAAAAATGGAAAAAATCACCATCAAAGTGTATAGGAAACCAACACACACAGACAGGTATTTAGACTTTAACTCGCACCATGAGAAGAAACACAAAATCAGTACAGCTTCCACTCTTCTAAACCGTGTGTGCAACCTTCCAAGCACCACAGATGGAAAATCGAAAGAAGTCAAACATGTCTCCAATGCTCTAAAAGCAAATGGTTACCCCCAATCGATCATCTCTAACATTCTTAAAAAAAACGTGCAACGGAAACAATTCCCTCGCCAGAAGAGTTGGTTGGTATGTTTTTCAAGTGGGTTGAGCCATCAGAAATTAGTTTTGACTTGGCTTGTCTGCCTTACATCAATGGCCTCACTGTACCACTTCAAAGATTACTTCGAAATAATGGAATCCGAGTTGTCACCAGACCCCACAGAACCCTACATCAGGAATTCCCTTCGCCAAAATTCAGGCCACCCAGCCACCTTCAAACAAATGTGGTTTAAAAGATTCCCTGCAATGAGCTACATTGGAGAAACCGGCAGATGTCTACACACGCAAAAAAAAAGAACACATCAGAAACGTAAAATATTGTAACAAAGGATCGAATGTTGCAAACCATACAAGAGTTATCAACGAAGGAAACTATCGCATGCGAAAAACTCTCGAGTCATGGCACACTGCCATGACAACTGAGGCGGATAACAATGCTAGGTCATTAATTCATCAAATTCTTTTTATTG